>JARHVA010001759.1:1030000-1367500 GCA_037957365.1 Torreya grandis
TTCAGTTCCCAAGGTGTCATAGCTCATAAGAGCATTATAAATGGTATGACATGTTATGTCACATTTGTTTACCAAGTTTTATTTTAAAAATTTAAGGAGAAAGCATGAAAATTAGTGTTGATATTTTCTATGTGCATAGAAGGAGATGTTGCAAACCTGAAAATGATTTTCTTATGATCATTAGCACGTGCAACCTTTGCATGAGGATCCAAGAAATTAATGTTATTTAGGTAAGGGTCATAGATTAAATATCATATAATTGGTTTTATATTTGAGGGTTAATCCTTTATGAATGATTTCTAAGAATGGAAAGTAGTCAAAACCCTCCTAAAACCCTCATAATGACCCGATAGAGAATATATTGTTGGAAATGACTTATAATGGATTGGATGACCTATTTTAATGATTGTAAAATGTAGAGGACTCTCCCAAGTTTCTATAAGTGGAATTGGTCTATCATAAGAGTGAGTGTAAGCTCTAAAAAACCCCTTATTTCTCATAATTTTGATGTTACAGGTGGGGTTGACTAGGTCAAAGCATGAAAATTATTGGATGATGATGTGTGAGACTTATATTTTATGATAATGTAAGTTTATGATAAGGTTTTAGACCTTAAATATGATAAACTAGTCATGGAAGTTGACCAATCACTACATAGGCCTAATGAGGAAGATAGTGAGAAAACTAGGTAGAAGTGAGAAAGAGATTAGGGATGGGTTGCAGTAGATTAGGGATGGATACAAATTCATGGAGTAATTTTTCAATACCTATATCACCTTTCCCATTTAAATATAACTTTTGGTGATGCTCATATACAATAAAAAGTTGTTCTCAAAGTGATCTATCTAACATAGTTAGGTCTGTGTAGGGTGAAGACATGAGATTGGTTTGTATGATCAATATTGATGTTGAACCTTGTAATATATCTATTTAAATAATTTTCATGATTATGTTTTTGGAGCTATAGGCAATTTTTTATGTAATTGAGAATGGTTTTCTTGAGTATTTTTGCATAAATCTAAAGAATCCAATGCACATAAATCTTCTCTAGAGGTCTAATATGTTCTTTATAATGTATTTTTATGCATTATAAATGCCTATAAAGGTGTGAAAATTCAAAATGTCTTGACTGAGTTTTTGAAGCCTGTGTGTAGTTCTAAGTAAGCATATGAAAATGGTTGGTTTGAGGTCTTCTACCCTATTTGGTGAAATCCAATGAACATTATGATTACCCTTTGGTCATTAAGGTTATATCCATGTGATTTTTTCACTAGGTTATGTGGCAAAGTTGAGTGTATGTTTTATATTTTTAAGATATACTTTCTAGCAGTAAGAAGGCCTTATTGTGAGTAGACCTAATTGTGTGGTTCAAGGAGTGAATTGAGATAAATGATGTTGGGGAAATAAGGTGAGATTATAAGTGGTATAATTTAAGCATTTATAAAGTGTTTCATACATTTTTTGAGACTCAAGGTGTTCTAAGGTGGCCTAAGTGAAACATGTACTTTGAGAAGGCCTAATTGCATTAGGTCTCTATTAGGCCTAATGGTGGTTTTGGCACTTACGGGTAATGACTGATATATGTAGTGTTTTTTTCACTTTTGAAATGTGTTTTTTGATCTATTCCAAATGTGATATAAGTATGTATAGGTTTTTTTTACCAATATGGGTGAGATAAAGAGTCAAGTATAAAGACAAGGTCTAATAGGCCTAATTAACTAGTTAGAATATTGAGGATATGAGTGAATGATATAGAGCTTTGAAAAATAGGTAGAGGGATTAGAGACCATCAAAGAGATGTGTTGAATATTTCATGAATATATAATTATTTTTTACAGTTAATGAGTAAGTTCATATGACCTAATTCTACCAAGGAAAGGGCTAGTTAAATGAGAAGGCCTAATAGGCTATTTGAGAGAGATAGAAGAATGAGAATAGAAAAAGAAGATTGTCATGTTCAATTGAGTGATAAAAAAGAATCTAAAATTGATCATAAGTTCAAGGTAACTGAGTTGGTACTGAGTTACCTAGGGGGTTGGTTCCTCCTTGTAAGTTGATGCTTGCTAAAGGACTAGTTGAGTTGGTACTTGACAAGTGAGCGGTTGGTGCCTCATTAAATAATAATTAATTACTTATAATACTATATTCCAAGCTATGTTTCAATGGGTTTTAAACCCCATGAGGGTTTCCCATGTATATCCTATGTTCTTATGTTATTTTCTCTTATATATGCTTGTTTATGCATTGGTTATTGTATGTATGTGAATGAATGCTTCATGGATTATAAGTCAAATTGAAGGATTATTATAGGATATATGTGATAACATAATAAGAAAAAAAATACTATTAAAAAATGTAGTGGTAAAAATGTAGTATGATAAAAATGCCATAAGGATAAAACATAGTGAGGAAAAATATTATGGTATTGGTAATGTCGTAAAATGCTACGAAGAACATAATTGGGACATTTTAGTTATTATCACATTATTTATTTGTTTTATATTTCATTTTGGTGATATTAGTTAACATTTAATGTTGGAAAAACAATGTACCAAATTTATAAGAAAAATAATAAAGGAAAATGTGATTTCATGAGTTTAGACCTTTAGTTGAAAGTTGTGTCATCTTCATGACATTACTAATACCACTACATTTTTCCTTTCTACATTTTATCCTCATGATATTTTTTCATACTACATTTTTTTAATTCTACATTTTTACCACTACATTTTTGTCTACTACTTTTTTTTAGGATTCCTTATTTTAAGGCAATTGATTTACCCCCCTTAGTAGCTATACTTTTTAAAACTTGAGGTGGATGAAACTTGTCATAAAGACTACTCCTATGCCTCTTTTAAATATCCTTCATTTCTCTTATATAAGCTACCTTTAATGGATTTGTATAGATCATTTGGCTGAGTATGGTGAAGGCCTACTCAATTGAACACTTATACTATTATTTTGAATGTTGAATAAATCTATTTATTACCTTATAAAATGCCTAAAATCAATGTGCTTGTGTGATTATTTATGAATTATAGTAATAGTGCCTTCTGATGCATAACCTGTATAAAAAAAACATCTTTAACCTTATTTTTAAACCAACATCCTTGGCTTGGTTTATGGTTCAAATTGTCACCCAATGGTTTAATGAGTTCACTACCTATTTGATTGATTAAAATCACCTAAAACATGCTCATCATATTCATTTAACCACCTTAGTTCAACTTACATACTTTCTAACATCAATTACCTCTCATTACACAACTCTACTTTCCTTTTGCATAGTCCTTGTAGCCCTATTGATGGACTTTCCTAGACTTGTATACTTTGTACCTTCACTTATCTAAGATATTACAATTGTTTTAGATACCCTTTTATAATACCTATCTATCCTCAAATATTAATTCTCCAATCCTATTCCTAAGTCACTTAACTTGAATTATTTTACTCACTATTATCTCTAATTAGGTCTCTTAGGTTTTTGTTAACCCTATTTGCACATGTTTGGTTAAAAACCATACTAAAAAGTATAGAACATCCTTAAAACCATTAAAATACTTTTTCACACTAGAAACCCTATCTCCACACAAATTCATATGAGTTTTGACTAGTTATCTTAAGAGATAATCAACAAACCCTAGTTTAGGGTTTTTCCATTCCTTGTGCGAGTTGAAAGGCTTCAAACTACTCTTTCATGCATTATTTTGAGTTTCAAGAATTAAAACTAGGTTTTTTTATCACTTTTTCACTTATTACACATTTTTTTATCCTTAGTTTTCTCAAATCAATCCACGGCTACAACTTTCAAAGCATAATTTCACTTGACTATGCATAAAAAGAGAATACCCAACAGGCATGTGTTTTGTGTATATGAAAAAACTATAATATTAAGAAATATTAAGGTTAAATAAATTTAGTACACATTATAATTACTTAAAATTACCCTTTATAACCTGTTGTCAATCAATTCTTTGACTTTGTCTCTTTTAAGATTCCAAAACTCAATCCACTTTGCTAAAGTGCATCACATAAAATAGAGACTAGTTTCTAATTACCAAAATCAATGGATTTCACATATTTTATTCTCTAAAAATTATTTTAATAATATAAATTACATTTATATACATATATAATGTATTTCCAATGGGTTTAATAACCACTTCTTGATGAAAACAAACACACAGTCTCTTTATAAATGTTCTTCTACAAGAAATATGGTTTCAAATTTATAACTATAAAACACTTTAAACATCCCATATTTATATTTTATTATGAGTTTAAAATTGAAATTACACATATTTATTAGCATTTTCAAAGATATTTCTACAACTTTTGCTTTCATTCATTGAAATTTCTTCAGTTTGAAAATAAGGAATCTTCACATAAATAGGGCTCTGCAACCCTATTTGCAATCTATCTACATACTAGATCATAGGGTTATCTTTCCCTTTTATTATTTTAGTCACAAAAAACACTCCACAATAAATTTAAAACATTAGCAATCCATTTTCATATTTAATTTTATTATCAAAACTTGAGAACATAATTTCCAACCTTACCCGATAACACAAAAATAGAGTTTGTATTGCAATCACTAAACATAATTCCTTCTTATATTTATCATTTAAAAATATTTAATTATTAATAAATGAATTAGTATGATATAATACTTGATAAAAACTATAATTTTTTTCTTTTATCATTTCTAAAGCACATTCAATTGTTTGCAATAGCAAAAAACCACATACAGGGTCTGAATTCATATTTGTTCAAAGAAATAGGGGTTGTCACCTATAATTTCCCCTTCTATCTGCATATCAAAAAAAAATTAAATTACATTACATCCTATGTTATAATTTTATCCCATAATAATATACAAAACTAACTCCCTATATGCTTATAACAGTTACATAATTGAATCTTGTCAATTTTCCCACATTGGAGCTATTGACCTTACATTGCTTTTCTCATGTTTTATCAATATATGCACTTTATGAACATGATTATAGAATATATAATATATTTATGACATTTAAATAATATTAATAACCCTTAGACACCTCTTTTACATGGTTCTACCCCTTTCCACCTTCAAACAATGCATGGAAGCCCTTTACAAGGCTTTAAAAAATTCAAATTTTCAAATAGTGTCATTTTAGAGGGAAACTCCCTATTTCAATTTTAATACAACTTTTACTAATATAAACTACATTAATGTACTTCATAATAGCTATATAAACTTTAATACATATAGTATACCAACTTAATCCCAAAAATTGATCAACTTGGGGTCATCATTTGATGCCCCTACATCATACTACCAAGTTGAGGAATATTTGCCACATGTATAGAATGATGCACTTGGTATATGTTGTTGACTGCATGAATTAAAATCCTCTTCAATTTTTTTACCTCCAATTATCTCTTATATAGTTTTACATGCTCTTGGTCCCCACCTCCATGCCTCCTCTGCTTCACTTTCATACCTACACATAAAACAATAATGTTAAGTAAAACATATATGCTACTTTTTCCTCCTTGTCATGCAGGTGTACTCCAATCTTCCTCTTCTTCAATTTGATCTACATTATTCTTCACTAAATTATTAGCCACTAATAAAAATATTAATTACTCTTCATTCACCAATACTCCTTGTGCTGCTCATTCTATCTCATGCACTACTTGTGTTTGTCCTTTGCTTACCTCATACTCATATACATACTTAGTTTGATGTTGTACCTCTTCAACATCTTGATTGATCTCTAACTGCTACACATCCATGGGCTTCATAATCTCTTGAATTATCTCATATTCTTTATGAATCTCATGGTACTACTATTTATTATCTATCTCTTGGGCATCCTTCTCTTGTTCATAATTCTCTTTCAAACATTCAACCATACTTTCTTTTATTTCCTACTCTATACCTGCAATTTTGTCACAAATCAACATATTAGAAACAATATTTGAATCCTTCATGGATTCCTCATGGGTTTCCTCTTTCTTAGGAAATTTATTCTCCATCTACTTTATTTATTTAGTGTTCATTCTAAACCATTTCCTTTCCATCTCAGCTATTATGTCAATCTCTATTATGTTGTCCTCTCCTACATGGACTTGGGTTCAATGATTTCATTCTTGTGTTATCTCACTCGTCACTTTATTTTCTTCCTTTGGTACCTTGACCAATCCTAAACCTTCCATATCTTGATTCCAACACTGTATCATCATCATGAGTCTTTCATTTTTTCTTCCCTCTTCACCTTTCAAGGGTAATAGTACATATACCTCTCCATATTGCTTAAAAGCATATGTATTGTCTTTACCATCATGTATGGCATGTATATCATACTTCCATGGCCTCCCTAGAAACACATGTCACATGTCTATAGGCATAATATCACATAATAAACTATATCTATATCCACCTATCTAAAACTCAACCCAACTTTTTTCACTTACCAGTATATGGTGTTTTCTCTAAACCCATGAAATTTTGTATGGATCTAGATGTGGCATTCTCTTCAACCTTAGCTTCTACACCATCTCCAATGAAACTATATTTTTATTACTACCACCATCAATAATCAAGTTACATACCTTACCATGGGCCTTACATATGCTTCTGAATAAGATCCTCCTTTGCATTGGCTCCTTGCTTTGGTTTTTCTGCATTAAGACTATCCTCATGAGAAATAACTCATTTTTTTCATGTCCTCTCTCCTCATCCATCTCTCTTAGTCTCTAGTGTTGCATATTATTGTTCATACCTCTTGGACACTCTATTGCCCTATGTCCATCTATATGGTAACTCTAACATTACCCTTAAAATATCTATCTTGGTCCTTGTCTCAATGTACCTTATTCTCTTCTTAATCTATCATATATAAATGTTATAATATCTCTTGCATGGTGTTATCCCATGCCATCTTATTAAACTACTATTACATGTTCATGTGGTCTCTCTTATACCATTTTTCTATTATCTCTCTTCCATTCTTTCTTGGAAAGTTCACCTTGCTTCCTATCATCTCTTTCTTCTCTTTGTTCTCTCTCCTTGAGAATATATTCAATAGCCTCCATTCTCATCATCAATAGATCAATCAGCTAGTTCACTTGGTCTACCATCTGTCTGACCATATCATCATCTTCTCTAATTTATCTCTCCATGGAGCACTATCATTAATAACCTATCATATAATTTAATTCGCAACACATTTTTAATCCTTTCAACAATCCAAAAAAACTTTCCCTAATCTTTGATACCAAAATGATGCAGAGCATGTACAAAGAAAACATCTTTAACCTTGTTTTTAAAACAACTTCCTTGACTTGGTTTATGGTTCAAATTGTAACCCAATGGTTAAATGAGTTCATTACCTATTTTATTGATTTAAATCACCTAAATAATGCTCATCAAAATCAATTAAACACCTTGTTTAACTTACATACTTTCCAAGCATCAATTACCTCTCATTACACAATTTTGCTCTCCTTTTACACAATCCTTGTAGCCCTATTAATGGGATTTATTAGACTTGTATAGTATTCACCTTCACTTATTTGAGATCTGAAATTTTTTATAGATACCCTTTTACAATACCTATCTATCCTCAAAGATTCACCCTTCAATTATGTTCCTAAGTCACTTAACTTGAATTGTTTTACTCATTATTATCTCTAATTAGGTCTCTTAGGTTTTTATTAACCCTATTTTCACACATTTGGTTCAAAACCATATAAAAAGTATGGAAAATCCTTAAAAACATTAAAATCCTTTTTCACACTATAAATCCTATCTCTACACAAATTTTTATGAGTTTTGACTGGTTAGCTTAAGAGATAATCAACAAACCCTAGTTTAAGGCTTTTCAATTCCCTATCTCAGCTAAAAGGCTTCAGATTAATATTATGTGTGTTATTTTGAGTTTAAATACTTAAAAATAGTTTTTTTAGGACTTTTTTTACTTCTTAAACATTTTATGATCCTTATTTTTCTCAAATTAATCCACTACTACAACTTTGAAATCATAATTTCACTTAACTATGCACAAAAAGATAATACCCAACATCCCTGTGTTCTATGTATATGAAAAAAATATAGTATTAATAAATATAAATGGAAATTAAATTTAATACATTTTATAATTAATTACCATTACCATTTATAACCTTTTTTAATCAATTCTTTGACTTTGTCTCTTTTAAGATTCCAAAATTTAGTCCACTTTGCTAAAGTGCATCACATAAAATAGGGATTAGTTTCTAATTAAAAAACCCAATGGATTTCATATATTTTATTATCTTAAAATTCTTTGAAAAATATAAAATAAATTTAGATACATATATAATGTCTTTCCAATTGGTGCAATAACCACTTCTTGATGAAAATAAACAGACAGTCTCTTTATAAAGGTTCTGCTACAGGAAACAGGGTTTCCATGTTAAAACTATCAAACAACTTAAAGATCCCCTCTTTATCTTTTATAACGAATTTAAAATTTAAATTACATAACTTTATTCACATTTTCAAAGATATGTCTACATATTTTTCATTCATTCATTGAAATTGCTTCAATTTGTAAATAAGGAATCTTCACACAAATAAGGGTCTACAACCCTATTTGTAATCTATCTACATACTAGATCATAGGGTTATCATTCCCTTTGTTTATTTTGGTCAAAAAATACACTCAAAAATAAATTTATAACATTAAAATTCCATTTTTATATTTCATTTTATTATCAAAACTTGAGAACACAGTTTTCAACCTTACCAAATAACACAAAAATAGAGTCTATATTGCAATCAATAAATAAAATTCCTTCTTATCTTTATCCTTTCTAAATATTTGATTAGTCATACATTAATTAGTCAAAAATAATAATTTATAAAAAATTTAAATTCATTCTTTTATCATTGATAAAGAACATTCAATTGTCTGCAACAACAAAAGACCACATATAGGGTCTGAAATCATATTTGTTCAAAGAAATAGGGGTTGTCACCTACAATTTCCCCTTCTATCTGCATACCAAAAAAAAATTAAATTAAATTCCATCATATATTAAAATTTTATCCTCTATTACTATCCAAAACTAACTCCCTATATGCCTATAATAGTTACATAACTGAATCTTGTCAATTTTCCCATGTTGGAGCTATTGACCTTATATTGCTTTTCTCATGTTTTATCAATATATGAAATTTATGACCATGATTATAGAATATAGAAGATAATTAAGACCTTTACATAGTATAAATAACTATTTTACACCTCTTAGACATGGTCCTACCCATTTCCACCTTCAAAAAATTTATGGAAGCCCTTCACAAGGCTTAAGAAAATTCAAATTTTCAAATAGTGTCATTTTAAAGGGAAACTCCCTATTTCAAATTTTATGAAAATTGTACTAATCTAAACTACACTAATGGAATTCATAATACATATATAAATTTTAATAAATCTACTAGACCAACTTAAGATGAAAAATGGATCAAACTAGGGTCATCATGGGATGTCCCTACATCACCTTCACTCTCTCTCATTTGTCCTCTCCTACTTCTTTGTAAATGTATTATATTCTTGCAAGTCACATGGTGAGTTTGGATAGCCTTGCATAGTTTATAAGTGTATTTTATTAATTATTGTCTTACTTAGACTTAAATATTATCCCTTTTCTTCAACCCATTTAATATGACCTCCATGTTGAAATACTCATGCTTGAAGGTCCTTATTGAGTAGTTTGATCAGATTCAAGCCTAATTCATGTTATTAGTGCAGTATAGTCAAGTGGAGGGTGTTAATTTGGTGCATCACCTCCTTAGTTTAGTTTAATTTCAGTTATCTCTCCCTTTTACCAACAATCAATATGTGTATTAGTATTTTTAGGGTGATAACATCAAGAGAGCTAGCCCTATCTAGAGATTCACCTAACTGATTAGGCCACCCACAACTTAAAAGTGTATATCCATGATATAATTTAAGTGATGAGGCTTAAAAAAAATCCTCAAGGGTTAAAATGTTTATGATAACAATGATTAAGATTAGACACTATTGACATTTAAAAACTTAAACTTAGCAAACTATGTGATACATTTCATAAGACATGTGGAAAGATGACTAACTCATATAGAGTAATGAAAGAGAAGGACAAATGTAACAAAGAAATATCACTATCACAAAAAATTCATCAAAAATTTATTTAAAAATTATTGTATGCAATATTAAGATATTATAATTTAGATTGAATTTATTTTAAAGGCAATTACATGTATTAAAATTGGTAGGGCTTCACCATAACCAATTTTAGGATACATCAAATAAATTTCAAGGCCTCATTTATAGAAGAATTAAGGGAAGAGAGAAAAATGGGACAAGATGAAAAATCATGAGCCATTATTATTCATAAAATGAGTTATAAAATATAAAATAAGTGACACCAAGCTTACTAGGAATGTTTATCATCTTGTTTCTTATCTTTTTAGGACATGTGTTGATGAAACTCTTCATGAAGAGTGGCATACAAGAACATCTTGTCAGTTTTGATGCCTTCTTGAGTATAATTCCTTCTCATGGATTTACATATATTTTTATTTTGGGTAATTAAAATTTATTCAATTGACACTTTGAACACTTGAAGATCCTCTACAACAACCCCGATCTCTTTTAATACTTCATGGTTGTTTCTTATATTCTCTCTTGTTATCAAATTTTAAATTTTGCAAGTAAATATGATTTTATCTCCATCATGATTTGTTAATTAAATTAAGGTATTATAATGGTCCAAAGAGGTATTATATGAGCCTTATAGTTCAAATTGTAGTTGAGTCTTCATGTTGTTTATTAAGAGCGTTGCAGGAGATCTTCATGCCTAAAAGCTCTAAATGACCTTGAGGTTTAGGAATAGATTTAGTTTCTATTTCATGAATTTTAAAAACTGTAATATATTATATTATATGATTACCAATGTGATTATATGAATCTTTTATATTTTAAACCTTGAAACTAATTTGTAACCTTCCCTTCTTGAGGCCATATTGGCCATCCTTCTTCATTAAGGCCTATTTGACCACTTACAACCTATACTATGATTATATTATCTCACTTGAGGCTTTTGTTGGATTATTTTAAATGATTTAATGGTGATTTCATAGAGTTTTCCTAGTGATTTAATCAAATTCTTTTATAGTCTATGTGATAATGACAAAGTGTGCAATGTGTTTATCCTAGTATGCTTGGTTGATCTTCAGAGTTTGTATGGTTAGACATGTTTAAGGATGAATATGGAGTATTTATAATGTAAAATAGTTCCATAATATTATTTATAATCTTTTATTTCTTGTGTTCATAATTTTAATTCATCTAGTTGTCCATAGTTTTCATCTAGACACTTTGGGTCTAGTGGCAAAAAATCTAAGTGGGTAGTTTGATGATGTCACCATTACCACATGGGAATGAGTCAAGGGGAGTTGGTCATATGGTTGTAATAATTTTATTACCTAGTTTATATTCAATAAATATCAGGTCATTTTCCTAAGTTTTTCAAAATATATGAAAATACAAAGTTGGGCTCCCAGTCTTTTTGATAGTATTTTCTCATAGCCAAATTTGCATGAGGCAAAAAAAGTTGAGTAAGCATTTTGATGGTATCATGTCTCACATGTGTGTAAATTTAATAATAATATGATCATATGATTTTTTTTTTTAAAATCCTATTTATTATTCATAAAATTTTAGGTCATGTGATGTATCACAACAAAAGATGCATGTGCAAATTTGTGCTCTCAGGCATTTTGACAGTGTTTTCTATATTCAAATAAAGCTGAGTAAACACTTTGTTGACATTATATCTCACATGTGTGGAAATTTAAATAGAATTAGATCATATGTTTTTTTATCCTATTTTATTTATAATAAATTTAAAATCATGCGATGAAGCACATCAAAAGATATGCATGAGAAAAGTTGGCCTTCCAAGCAGTTCCAGGCATAGTTAGCTCTATCAAAGAAAATTCTAAGTGAGGATGTTGATGATGGAATATATCACACATATATGGGTTATAGGATAATATTATTATATGGATGTATTATCATATGTGGGTATATCATATGGTCTAAATTTGAGATCATATGTCGAAGCACATAAAATGTTATTAAGGCTCAAAGTTGGCTTCTCAAATAGATTTTAATGGTTCCCATACTTAGTCATTTATTCACAAGTTAATGTTTTAGAAAGATAAATGGAGTGAATTTTATCCAATATTTCAAGAAGTATAGATATGGGAATACGTGCATGTTTTTTAACAACTGAGCAAAGGTAGAGAATAAAAATCAATAGTGAGTGTGTGATCATACAATTGACGATCTACAGTGCATGGTAAGTCAAAGTGGTCAACATGTTTGATGTTTAATTACCAATGTAAAAGTTAAGGAGTGATAAACTTCTAAAAAATATCAATGATGCATGATTATTCAAGCTGAATGAAAGAATGAGATGAAGGCAAGTGGTTGAGGTTTAATTGTGACCGTTAGCATTTGAATATTTGAATTTAACAAAGGAAAAACCAATGCTCTATATTTCATCCATAACTTTTGATCCATGATTAATTTCTTGGTGAAGTAAAAATAAAAGTGGTATATGAATACATGGCAAATATATTGAACCATATTTTAATATATGTAAGTGTTTCCAATAAAAGATATTAAGGTTCAAATTTGATTGTGTGTTTATGTTTGTTCTGCAAGTGACTCTAGAAGGATAATTGAGATTATTTTGATATATATTGATGAATTGGATATTGGGGAGTGTTTTATAATATATTATGATTATATTTATGTATTATAAAGGTTTTAATAATCATATGAATCATGAAAAAGTTGTAAAAGTTAACTGTGTATTTATTTATGGTGACTATGTGCACATAAGGTTGATTGAGATTGTACAAAAGAGTGCAATGATGACTATAAGAATTTGAGGATGACTAAGGGGTCATGTAGTGTGAACCTATACATTATAACTGGTCCTATTTTCTTGTTTTTCTTGATGATTTTCTAAATGGATGAATAGATTTCAATGAGACCTATAAGAGATACAAGAGCCTTATTAAAAGGTGTAGTTGTTTAAGGGTGACCCATAGATGCTGTGGCCAACCTATGAAAATTGATTTGATATATTTATTGATATGTTAGATGCCTTAAGGGATAAGGAATACCTAATGGATGGCCAAGGTGTTGATTATAAGGTATGCTCTATAAATAGTGGAACCAAAGATGATGGTTTCTAGACTTGAAAGACTTGGATAAGGGAGTGAAAATGTGGAGCTAAGTTTAGGTAAGAAACTTTGAAAGAGAAGGTATAGGTTAGTAAGGACTATTAGAGAGAAAAAAGTATCAGACATGCTTGTCTAATCAAGGTGTTGAAGGTGATCACATAGGTCATTGGACCTAATAAGCCTAGAAGAGGTAGAATGGGTGAGTATGCTCAAGAGGTTGTTTTAGAGAGACTTGGGAGAGATTTGAGAGAGGCTTGTATGTTTGAATTTAAGAGTGAAGGATGGGTAGAGTTCCCTATGGATAAGTTGATGAGTAGATCAGTTTGATGACTATTTGTATGACCTATTGGTCATAATTTTGTTAGCATAATAGTGATCTTGTTATTTGAGTATGAGCAAAGGTGAAGAGTGATAATTAGAGGTCCATCATCAGGTGTTTAAGACATCAATGCAAAGGTGGATGTGTTCATAGGTATTTTTTTGGTAGCTTAACATCTAAGGGGGTTTCATCCTCCTTGAAAAGTGATACTTATTAAAGGTTTAGTTGTTATTATAGCTCAACTAGATAGGTGTCGTAGCTCCTTTTGGGATTGTAGTCTCACTAAAATTAGGAATGGTAGTTCCTTGATCATTTTTAGATGGTCTAAATTAGTTCATATTATTATAGGATAGCAGTCAAATTGTAGGTTCTAGTGGGTTTTATTCCCAAATAGGGTTTCCCATGTATATCATGTGTTATGTGATTGATCTTGCATTGTCTCTCTTGTTCATTACTATGAATGATGTGTATGCTTCATGAATGTTTGTGGTAACTAATTAAGTGTTTGTAAAGATCAGAATTGAAGTTGGATTGTTTGAGCTCATTTATTCACCCCCCATATAAGTGATTATACCTTTAATAATTGGTATTAGAGTGGGTATTTTGTAGTAAACTTAACATCTTGAAGGAGATTATAAGTAGGTACAAAGATGGATAAATAGTTGAAGAAAGAGAATCAACAGTGGAAGGTTGTGATCAAGGCACTTAAAGAGAAAATATGTACTTTGAAAAATTATGCTAAAGAGGATGAGAAGGTTATCAATGACCTTAAGGATAAGCTAGAATATTTCAAGGAAAGTTTGAGTTCAAAAGAGGAAAGTTGTTCAAAATAAAAGGACATCATGTGTGATGAAGAAGTCGATATAGAAGCTGAGCTCATGGGTGAACTTAGTGAAATGAAGGAGCAAAAGAAGAAGAATCATAATATGGTAAATATGATCAAAAGTCTTGAAGCATAAGTCCATTTTCTTGAGGGAATTTTGATAGAGAAAACATGTAGAATAAAGGATGACAAGGCTAAAGAAGATAAGAGTGATAAGGAGAATATCCAAGTTCTTAGAGGCCAATTAATGGTTAGAATTTCAAGTGTAAAAGATAAAGAGGATGAGATAATTCAATTGGAAACCAAGATAGGTTCATTGATGGTTGAGCATGATCATGTTATAGTCAAGTTGGATAAGCTAGAAAAGAAGCATGAGAAGCCTGAGTATGTCAAAGAGAATGTAAGCTTTGAATCAATGCAAGAAGGTCTATTAGACAGCCAAATGCTTCAAGGTATGCTATTTTATTTCATGGTCATTATTATACATGTAATATGTATGGTCATAGAGATAATTACTATAGAATGAAGTTAGTCAAGTATGGACATTCATGAAGATATGATAGAAGGATTTTTTGGCCAAAGATTGATCACAATTCAAATCTATCAAAAGGTATGAATGATTTTATTTTTTTAGTTATCATAAGAGTGGACATATTGCTATATTATGTCTAAATGGTGTTAAGAGGTCTTCAAGGTATGTCAAAGGATATAGAAATCCTATAAGGTCTAATAAAGGATAAACTCAAGTATGAAAACCAAAGGTAATATTTGCCAATTCTTCTATCATAAGGTTGATAAGAAAGTTACTCTAGAAGGCTATGTTGTAAATCAGGATAAGCTCAAAGGATCAAGTAGGTAATATGGTTGCAAAAGACAAGAAGAGTCAAACTATGGTATGAAAACTTGAGTATTAAATATTAAGGAGACTAACCCTATTGATCCCAAGAGTATTTATGGATTGTTTGCTAAGGTAGAAAAAGGATCAAAAATGAAGGAAAATCAAGAGTTTATGTTGTCATCATTTATTGACAAATCCAAATAAAATAATGAATTCAAGGATTCATTCAAAGGCAAGTAAATGTCTATAAGCTATAATAAGTTTAATCAGCCTCTTAGAGTTTAAGGAAGAAATTACATTAACACATGGAAGCCAAAGGTGAAAAATGTGAGTTATGATGAGACTAAAGGTCCAAGTAATCTATTTGTTATGGTGGAGAATGCTTCAGAAGCTAAAGACTACCAAGGGCTCTCATTATCTGCTCATGTTGTGAGTGAAGAGACCAAGATCAAAGAGAAGACCAAGGTGTTGGTTAAAGATAGTCCTAAAGTATGTATGGATCTAAGTGAACATCCTATTATTTATGAGCATGTATCATGTAAATAACATCAATTATTTTTGCCTAATGATGAGGTTCCAAGCTATAAGGAATATTCTTCAGATGAAAAAGTATGTCATGAATCTTTGTCATCTCCATGTATTATCAATCCAATCCTAGAATAAAAGGTGAATGTTGTAGTGGTTGAGCATGTTTCTTCTCTTAAGCATAATAAGAAGAATAATAACTATAAGCATTAGATTACCAAGGAGGAGAAGGAATATGAGGAGTTGTGGGCAACTCCTGGTTTCACATTGTTCTAAGACATTGTGAAGTAGGGTGTCTCTACCTATAATTCTTAGGAGATATTTTTTATTATGGATAATTAATTTTGTGTGCTCAAGATATTAATTACAATCTATAAGTTTAATTTTTTGATCTTACAAGGTAATTAGTTAAGGGGGAGAAACAAGTTCAAGTGTTTGCTCCATAGGTTTGTGAATGAGATATAGTATAAGGTTAGAATGGGTTGTTCTAGGTGGCTTAATGATATTGACTCAAATGTCAAGAATATTTTTATGATTATAAATGTATATACACTTATTTTTTATGTTATCTAAGTTTTTTTATTGTTTAAAGGTATGTTTATGCCAATGGAAGATTTTTTAGTGCTCTTAGTTTTCTCAATTTTTGGCTTAAGGGCAAGCAGGCATAAAATGGGTTATAGGAAGTATATTTTCCCAATGGTTTGGAAGCTCAAATATTGGTCTAAAAATTTTTAATGGTTTTATCTAGGTGTACAAGGAGTTTTAGGAGTGTGTGTTGACTGGAAGGTGCTATGTTGACAGTATTTGTTTTGAGATTCTAAGGTTTTGGACACTACTAGAAAAGTGGTTTGACTCATGAGTTGATGTGTGAGGATTTTTAAGAGGATGATTGATATAAATTTTTTGTAAAATAAATATTCTCAAATATTTTAAGGTTTTTGGTTTTCAAATTATTCTTACTTTTGTCAAAGTAGAGGGCTACTTGGCTAGTAGGTTTGTGAAGGAAGTATATTGGATAGGATGTGATTAGTGATGCAAATTGGTTTGATTAAGGGGGCATATGAGATTTCTCTATATATGAAGTTTTAGGTCTTGAATATGTGTCTACTAAAAATTATGGTCTCTATAAGTTTTAGGTAGGGATACAAGGAGGCTAGATAGGCCTAGTTTGAAGAAGTGATTTTTGCTCAGTTTATCTAGAAAGAGTAAGGTATGTTTGTTTCAAGGAGATATATTAGGTTGGTTGAGATAATGTTTCATATTTTTTGAGTGGCATGAATTTCTATTGGTGGTCCTTGTGGTAGCATGAGGGAAAAGGTTAGTAAGCATTTATGGTGGTTCTTCATGGTGTGTAGATATCTGAAGATGCTCAAAAGTTGAAATGGCTTAAAGATATTGCAGGGGGGGTCCATATCATATGTTTCTTGGTGATTTTCATTAGATTATATTATTATGTTGGTTCTTTATTCATTAGTTGTAGTGTTTGGTTTAAGAGAGTGTTGGCATGGAGCAAGAGGAAGTTGTCAATACAAGCAGAAGTAGGCTCAAGGTAAGGGGGAGTTTGTATCATATTTAAAAGATGGTCCTTTAATTTTTATGTCTTAAATATCATTTGGTGCCCAATTTTTCATTATTTAAAATGGGAAGAAAGTTCCTATTGTGGGAGTGCTTGAAGAGAAAGGAGCTATATATTGCGATATATGATGGTTGTTGACATCACTAAAAAAGGGTGAGATTATTGGAGTATTGTTAATGATGTCATGGTGATTTGATATGTGTGTTTCAATGAGTGTATAAAGTTTTTTTATAATCTATGTGAAAAGGACAAAGTGTGTAATGTGCTTATCCTAGTATGCTTAAAGTATGCTTGGTTGATCTTCAGAGTTTGCATGGTTAGAGATGTTCAAGGATGAGTATGGAGTATTGATCATGTAAAATAAGTATATAATATTTTTTATAGGATTTTATTTATTATGTGCATAATCAAAATTAATTTGGTTTTCCATATTTTTCATCTAGATACTTTGGGTCCCATGGTAGAAAATTTGAGTAGGCAGTTTGATGATACAACCATTGCCATGTGGGAATGAGTCAAAGGGATTTGGTCATATGGTTGTGATAAAATTAGTCACTATTTGATATTTAATAAATATTAGGTCATGAACTTATGTATTTTAAACTATATTCAAGTACAAATTTGGGATCCCAGGATTTTTGACAATATTTTCCCATAGCTAAATTTGCATGAGGCAAGAAAGAGCCGAGTAAGCATTTTGATGGCAGCATATCTCTCAAATGTGGATGATTAAGAATAATGTGATGAATATATTTTTTAATTTTTTTCTTATATATTATGTGCCAAATTTTATGTCATGCTATGTATCACAACAAAATATATGCATGTGTAAAGTTGGGCTCCTAGACATTTTGCTAGTGTTTTTTTATGTTTATATAGAGTCAAGTAAGTAGTTTATTAATGTTATATCTCATACATGTAGAAATTTAAATATAATGTGATCATATGGGTTTATTTATTTTTGAGCCTATTTTATTTGAGTTAAATTTTAGATCATGCAATGAAGAATTTCAAAAGATACACATGAGAAAATTTGGCCTTCTAAGCAGTTCCAAGCATAGTTGGCTCTGTGGAAGAAAATTTTGAGTGAGCATGTTAATGATGGAATATATCAAATTTATATGGGTTATATGATCATATTATTATATTTATGTATTATCCTATGTTGGTATATCATATGGTCCAAATTTGAGATCATGCATGGAAGAACAAAACAAGTTGTTAAGGCTCAAAGTTGGCTTCTCAAATAGATTTCAATGGTTCCCATACTTAGTCATTTATGCACAAGTTAAAGTTCAATAAATATAGATAAATTGAATTTAATAAAATATGTTAGGAATAAAAGAGATGGAAATAAATTCACATTGTTTAATTACTGAGCAAAGGTAAAGGATAAAGATCAATGGTGAGCACGTGATCATACAGTTAAAGATCTATGGTGCATGGTAAGCCAAAGTGGTCAACATGTTCAATGTTTAATGACCCACATAGAATTTAAAGAGTGATAAAATTAAAAATAATATCAATGGTGTGTGATTGTCCAATCTGAGTGAGATCATAAGATGAATTCAATTGGTCAAGGTTTAACTATGACTGTTGGCATTTGAATATTTGAATTTAATAAAGGAAAAACCAATGCTCTGTATTTTGTCCATAACTTTTGAGCCAGGACTAATTTCTTGGTGAATTAAAAATAAAAGTGGTATAGAAATAAATGTCACATCTAAATAACCTGATTTTAAGATTTAGAAGTGTGCATAGTCAAATATATTAAGGTTCAAATTTGACTATGTATTTGTGTTTGTTATGCAAGTAACCCAAGAAGGATAATTGAGCTTGTTTTGATGTTATTTCAATATCTATTGATGAAATATATATTGGGGAGTGTTTTATACTCCATGAGAATGATCTATGTGAATTATGAAGGTTTGAATAGTCATATTCAACATAAACAAATGTGTATAAGTTGATTGTGTATTTGTTCATGGTGACTGTGTGCATAGAATGTTGATTAAGCTTGCATAAAAGAGTGTAATGATGACGGTAAGAATTTATGGATGATTAAGGTGTCACATAATGTGTACCTATACATTTTTAAGTGGTTATATGTTTTTTTTTCTCAATTATGTGTTAAATGGGTGAATAGGTCTCCATGAGACCTATAAGAGCTACAAGGGCTTTATTAAAAGGTGTAGTTGCTTAAGGGTGACCCACAGATGCTATGGATGACCTATGAAGATTTTATTGAGCTATGTATTAATATTTTATATGAATTAAGTGCTAAGGTATTCCTAATGGCTGACCAAGGTGTTGATTATCAAGTATGCTCTATAAATAGTGGAACCAAAGATGATGGTTTCTAGACTTGAAAGACTTGGATAAGGGAGTGAAAATCTGGAGCTAAGTGAAGGTAATAAAATTTTAATGAGATGGTATATGTTAATTATGAATATAATATATTTAATAGGATCATACATGCTTGTTTGAGCAAGGTTTTGAACAAGATCACATAGGTCATTAGACCTAATAAGCCTATAAGAGGTAGAATGGGTGAGTATGCTCAAGAGGCTATTTGAGAGAGACTTGGGAGAGATTTGAGAGAGGCTTGTGTGTGTGAATTGGGGAGAGAAGGAAGGGTATATTTACCTATGTATTTTTTGATGAGAATATCATTTTGAAGACTACTCTTATGACTTGTTGGTCATAATTTTGTTGGCATAATAGTGCTCTTACTTTTTGAGTATGAACAAAGGTGAAGAGTGATAATCAGAGGTCCATCATCAGGGGTTGAATACATCACTAAAAATTTGAATGTGTTGATAGGTGTTATTGTGGTATATCAACATCTAAGGTGGTTTTAGCTTCCTTGTAAGGTGAAACTTGTTAAAGGTCTAGTTGTTGTTGCAACTCAACTAGATAGGTGTGGTAGCTCCTTGTGGGATTGTAGTCTCACTAAAATTAATAATGGTATTTCATTGATAATTTTTATATGGTATAAATTATTTCTTATTGTTATAGGATAGTATTCCAATTACAAGTTCCAGGGATTTTTATTCCCAAAGAACGTTTCCCACTATGTCATGTGTTATGTGATATGAAAGATGTGTATGACTCATGAATGATTTTGGTAACTAATTAAGTGTTTTTAAATATCATAATTAAATTTGGATTATTTGGGCTCATTGATTCACCCCCTCTTAGTGATTGTACCTTTGATAGCTTACAACTAGCCTACTAGCATAATAAGGTTGCCTTGGAGTAGTGACAATCATGAAATGAGATGGAAGAATAAAGTGAAATGTTAGAGAAGATCATCTTAGATATTTTTAAAAACCTTCAATGTGTCTTATTTTTTGCTCAATAGCCTCAATAAATTTTGCCTTGACCTATAACCTACAACCATCCATTGAATGCATGATCTTATTTCTTTCCTCACCATTTTGGATCAATTTATTCTAGGATATGGATTAAAGATGTTTTTATTAGGAGTTATGGGTTGATATAAGTTCCTTGGACATCACTTTAGGTGATAAAAACACTTGGACTAATAAGAAGCTTGCCTGTGGTCCTGACCATGACATGAAAACAATAAAAAAAAGGCTCATTTCATGTTAGGTGCTCATGCACACATATTATATCTAATGGATTTGGTATTATATATGTCCAATCACACCTTGATATAACCTATGCATGGTTTATCTACTTTCGTCAATCTCAAGAGTGAAAATTTGAAGATAAAATTGAGTTTGTGGGAAAAGAAAGGGAATTTTGGCTTCTTAAACTCTTAGTGATAATTCATAAAGATAAGGATCTTAATAAAAAAACTAATGCCAAAATTTAAGATTATTAAGGTTCCCATATTTGACCAATATATTTATACCCAACTCCCTCTCTCCTGCATGAACCATCCACAAACTGGTGACCTTTCTAACCTTGCCAAGTAGACCAATGAAACCTAATGGATAAATGGCAAAGGTTTTTTTTGTTGGGTTATTAAACTCCCTGTTTTGCATGGATTTGGGTCTAAGGTGAATAGGAGGAGCCTTGGATAGTATTAGGCATTGCATTTTAATGGAAAACCTCTATAAACTTGTTTTGTTCAATAATCTACCTATTCTACCTTCTGAAACTATTGGAGATGATGAACTAGACAATCATGAATCTTTCCCTTACCTATATGAAGGTGTAAAAACATGGAAAAATGTTTCCCATCTTATTTTACCCTAAAACCTTCTCATTATCTCTTATTTGAATGTTAGAAAATGATATTTAGGTAGTTATAAAGTATTCTAATGTTGGAAAAATAGTTTAAAGACATCTTGGAAAATATGTATGATCAAGTACATATGAAATGGCATTACACAAGTGTTAAATGACTTATAAGATCCCTATAAAATGGTAAAAACCTTTACATTTAATCATTTTCTAGTAAGTCTCATATTACATTGGAGTATATCATAGGACTAAGATAAGATAATTACCTTTATCTTTCCAAAACTACCTTGATTTCTCCAAATTGCTTGAAAATGCAATGTAATCAACTTACTAATTTTTCTCCTTGGTCTATTTTATTCGATTGGCACACATTTATCCTTGGGGAATCACCATTATTTTTATTTATTCATGGCTCAATATTGACCTTGAATTCACACACAAACTTTAACTTTTTAAAACTTACCTTAATAAATGTTAAACATGTGAAGAAGACTACAGTGAATAACCATTGATGGAAAGACAAAGTGACTTGACCCTATTTTCAACTAGACCATCCTAGAAGGCTTTATAAGCTACCAAGTATGGCACAATGCCTATCATATTTAAACCAATCATGATCAATAAAATAAATTTATGATGGCTATCAACAAAGCTAAGATCATGTATATCAAAGCTCTGAATGATGCTAATCAATGGTGGCCAATTTTGGCTAACACTTACCTCTTACCTTTTTCAACATAGATCTAGGAGAAGAATACCATGATAAGTGATGAGAATTTTTGAAACTTAGCCATTTTTTTTAAATAAATAAAAAAATCATATTTGTCACTCTTGATGAGTATTTTGAAACCAATATTTTACCATTTCATTTACATTTATTAAATTTCAAAAATTTATTAGTTAGCATGGAGAATTTTATCTAAATTTTAAAGTGTCCTTCTTGGAAGAAACATTATGGTTATGGGATAAAGTGTATGGGTTTGGTAGAGAATTTCACACTTATGGAAAGGAAAAAAAAAACAATTTTGGGGGAAATTTATGGTCATGGGAGAGAAATTGTATGGTTATAGGGATTTCTAATTTTTCTATTATTTAACATCTGAAATTAAAATTTATTCAGTTGATAAATATATATAAATAAGTAAATGTTTATTTTTATCTTTAATTAATTTTTGGTTGGGATCCATACACATGTGGGATTTCTATCATGGAAGATATCAAAAAATTATACTTTCGTATTACATTTATTTCCTAGGTTGAAATAGCATTGAGATACATGAGTAAATGAATGCAAAAGAACAACATCACTATGATAAAAATAAGACACAAAATTGAGATAAAGGTGACAAGTGAGAAAACCATTGAACAAAGAAAAAAACCCACACTAGTATTAAAATATTTAAATAATAAATCTACAGTTAAAATAGCATGTATAATTTAGGATAGGAATAGCCTTAGGCCAAGCAAGCATCAAGACTAAATGAACAAGATTTTTGTGTTGTATAATGTGTTGAATATTGGGAGAGGAGATATATTTATATATAGATAATAGAAAAAAAGAGTTTAAAAGGTAATATTTAACATGTGTTCCAAGTTTCCTAATGCTCTTACAATTTAGGAGGATGTGTGTGACATATGGGGGGAGGAGTTACTTGTGAGAGTAACTCCAAATCTAACAAGAGGACTAGAGAGGTGAGTGACACCTCAAAAGGCTATAATAAAGTTCATTTATAAATATAATAAATTTACACACAAATAAGACTTAAGATAAACTTAAAAACCTATAAGACTATAGTGAACCCAAATAAAGTTAATTCTCCAACACTCCTCTTTAAGCTTAATTTGGGGTTATAAAAGTGGATAAAACCTTTTATAAACAAGAAAGGGATTTAAAATTAAATAATACTCCCACTTAATATAAACTTACTTAAATATTAGTTATATTAGTTTATATAATAAATAATAAGATAAGGTGCTACCAAATTTGTAATAATGAAAGCGTGAGCATCAATAATCTCTAATAATTCTTTTTAGACAATGTGGTCTATCTGCAATAGAACAAAGACCAACAAGAAGCAATGATCCACAAACCTATAAAGCAAACTAGATAACACCAATATTTCAAACTAAATAAAAAATATGCTAAAATATTATATGCATACATTATGTAATAAAATTATAAGTACAAAAAAGGCAAATGGAGTAAAGACAACTTACATCATAATGTGCATAAACTTGCACAAAAAGAAGTTAGTCAACATAATCAAAGCATATATCCTATGCAAAAAAAAAAAAGGAATGAACAAAAGAGTTTGAGTTGATAAAAATGGAGATAAATAATATGTGTCACTTTCAAAATTTATTCTAATTGAAATATTGGAAGAATTATTACAAGACATATCAAAGTCTCTAGAAGATGCATTATTATAAGGAATCAAAGAAGTTTTAATTTAACATTAGAGATAGGATATTTAGTCATTTTATAACAATGTAAAGTGTCATGAGTGTATTTACCATAAGATTTGAATAAATTCAATCGCTAATATTTACAGATATGATGCCCATGTCTTCCACAATACGTACAAGGTTTAAAATTTTTAACGAAAGTATGAGCATTCCAAGCACTTTATTCAAAAGAAGTTTCATTATAAGTCATGAAGTGAGGAGGAAAATAAGATGCCAAATTTATAAGAGAAGCAGTTGATTTATAAAAAATAAGACCTTTACAATTTGTATTATATTTAGGCAAAAGAGGTTCAAGAATATCATTTTCTCACTTGCCAATCCCACCACCCGAATGGCCCATACTTTGCATGATTTTTAAGTTGGGGTTGGTATAAAAATTATTCAAAGAATTTTTAGTTTTTTAAGAAGCACAATGAGTTTCATCATTTGAATGAAAATTTACTAAAAAATGTGCAAATTTGTCATTCAAAGCATCAGAGGATTGTATGTTCTTCATTTGTTATTGAATTTTTTTTTGAAGTGTAATACTTGAATTATGCAAGGTATAAATTGTATCATTATGACATTCAATTTCATGTTTGAGAGAACCAATTTATTCATTTTTTAAAAAAAATTGATGAGAAAAAATTTTAAAGGCTAAAAAAATGGTGAGCTTAAATGCCATAGAAATAGGATCTTTAAAAAATGCTTAAAAAAATATCTTGTGTAAGGTTTAATAAACTTGTAAACATAATCCCACACCAAAAGGTCAAGATTTGAATATTTGAAAATAGATATTTGTTTGTAAAAAAAGTATTGATATTACTTGGAAAAGAATGAGTTAATTTTTAAAAATAACTCTAAAAAGAATAATGCAAACTAATTTTTTATTAAATGCTAACAAACACTTAACCTTGAAGATTAATGAATTTGATTAAAATAAAATAAATTTAAAAAATATTAACCAAACCAAAAAACACAAATGAAGAAGGAATTTAAAAATTAAAAAATGATTTTAATAAATCATAAATTCCTTGTGTGTGTGTGTGTGTGTGTGTGTGTAACTCATTTAATGCTCATTTTAACGTTTAAAATGACTCAAAAAGATATAAGGACTAAAATAACTAGTGATCCAGGATAATATGGTATATAATGACATAAAATAGCCTATAATACACCTTTTCACATAATATTAGGCCCCTAATAAACCTCTAAAGTCAATTTTTACCTATAGGGGTCCTAATTTGACCTGTAGGGTCAAATTTGGTCAACAGGTACACAATGCCATATTTGGCTTTTTTTTTAGTTACATGTTTCTTTAAAAAAAAAAGGATTTATTTGGTATAATCTTTATTTCTATCATGTACACGTCATCCTTTATAATTTAACATCTAGATAATAAATCCAATATTCTATTATGGAGGTAGTTATTTATTTTTAATTGGTGTGTTTGAATTCATAAGTAAACTTCAAAGAAGGAATCTTTTATTTTTAAAATTCAAAATAAAAAGACTTTCATTTTTTATCTTCAAAGGCAATAAATAAAATATAAAGATATTATTTTTAATAGCTTTCCATAATCTTTAGCATAGCTTGGTATATTAGATGGTTGGTATATCCCAATCATGGAAAAATAGGTAAAGATAGATATAATATAATCCTAAGATAATATAGGGGGTTTTTAAACATTTTATAAATCTCCAACTATGAAGGACACCTATTGGTATAGTCCCCTAAAGCAAACACAGTCAGCGATTTGCACATACAATCTAGACTAGATAGAAGTATAAGAAGCATATGAAAGAATATGTGAGTGGTTAGAGAGGTAAATGAATATTGGAACATATCAATAATATTCATAGTATTCTCATATAACTCTCAAGGTATATACAAAGAAAATAAATGACTTTAAACATGCATTACATCGTCCATTACTTAAACCCTACACACAGTCCTTTCTCCACACAAGTCTGTCTTGGTTTTTTGAGAATTTGGGAGGTAAAATAATAATAAAAATAGATAAAACTTGGTATATATCATATAAAAGACCTTAATAAACCCCTCTAATACTTAAATGGACTGGACAAATAGGGGAAGTGGCCTCTATTTTGTCTTAGATAAAGGGCACTCCCCTTATGCACAAACTAATAGGTTTTGAAGAATGACAAGGGTCATATAATTTAGAGGATATTAAAACATGTTAATAAGGTATTATAATTTGATATAAACCTAGGAAAACATGATAAATATCTCACATGAGGAGGGAACTAAACAAGATGGTCTAAATGGCTAAGTTTGGAAGCAGGCCTATTAGGCAAGTTTAAGCCTAGAGCCCAAATGAAGGGTCACTTTCACTTACAACCATGGAAGAGAATTCCAATGTATATGGGAATTTTTTTTGGGTAATTATAGAGGTGTTAAATCTAGTGGAGTGTAAATAATCCCAATTGGATGGCTTAGAACACAAGGGTTACAATAGGCCTATTAGGTAAGGTTCAAGCCTAGTGCCCAAATGAGAAGTCATCTTTAATTATAAAATTATAAGGGAATTATAATGTATTATATAATTATTTTAGGGTCACTTAAGATGTGTAAAAGCCTAAATCTTTTAGATATATCATAAGGAGAGCCACTTTTAGCTTAGAACCAACTCAGAACTATAGGGAATGGAGAAGCAAGATTGATAAGAGAAGTTTAGATGCTCACATCTTATATTTTTTTCATGGATACCAATGGAGTTTGGAGGAATTATATAGGGTCCAAAAAATAAATTTTGTGGTATTAATTTAATATTTTGATGTCATACCTTTATGAAACATCGCTAAAGGTTAAAACTGCTCAAAACCCTTGTTAAACCCTTAGAATGACCTGATTGGGAAAACAAGGATGGAGATGCATCCAAAAGGACAATAATGACAAGGAAATTGGTTGGAGGTTGTATAGGAATCTTTAAGTTTTTCCCCCATCAACTTTTTTACTGACCTATCTATATGAACAAGGTACAAAATGGGTTCTTTTAATTATTTTGTGCATTGTGTAGGTTCTAGGAGGTTCCAAGAGATGAAACCAAATTTAGGAGAAATATTAGGACTTAGATAAATCTCCATGTAAATTTCATGCCTCTTTAAAACTCTTAGGTATGTTTACCAGTTGCTTCATCTCATCCAGTCAAAATTGGCATAGTGGGTATGATGATAAGTGTGAAAACTTCAAGTGGATGGATTTTTAAGGTGTGCCTAAATAGTATAAGGATATAGAGAGTCCATAAAAGTGTTATACACTCCTTCCAACATATTTTCATGGAAAAATAAAGCCAATTTTGAGGTCAAGTGTGAGATATGATTGAAAAAGGAGTTTTCGGATTGTAGGTAGTGATGGCTCACTTTTAGAAGATTACAAATGAGTAGGACTACAACCGATGCATAGAGAGACATGTATGCAACCCTTCCCATTCATTATAATAATAAACCTATCCATATTTAGTTTTGGGATGTTAAATAAGGCTAAATCATGAAGGCAATTTTTTTGAGATAAAATGAGAACTTCTACTCCACATTTCAAGAGTTTCATGACTTGGGGTGACACTTGTGCTTCCTAACCTTGCATGATTCATTTAAAATAATCTTATCATGTATATTTAACTCCTTTTATCATATTTAAAAGTTTCCTTATAACCTTTAGACTTCTCCTTCTCCTCTCTCTCAAGTTCTATAAGTGTAGACACCTAAATCTAGCCACCAATGACATCCAATCAGGATTTTGACCAATTTCCACCTAAAGTGCACAATTTGGCCTAAAAACACTAAAATGCATTAAATGAGTTTAAATTTATATATTCAAGTGCTGATTTTGGCTAGGATATCACTAAATAGGGAAATATAATTTATGGTCTAGCTAACTTTGATTAGATCATTTCGAGTCAAAATGCCAATTTTACACCTAGGTGCTATAGATTGCTCGTTCCTATCAAATTTATTGAAAAAGACGCATGCCTTTATTATTTGATATTTATAATATCATAAATAGGATAATGGATCTAATGCATCTGACATCAGCTTTCAATTTCAATCCAGTCAAATTTTAGACCAATAACAAGGCATTCTGATCAATTTGAGTAATTTGTGCATAAAATACTTAAACATGCTTAAGAGCTAATTAAACCAAATCAGAGACTAATAAAGAATTCCATGGAAAATTTTTGAATAATTTTTTTTTGAAATGAATATTGAATATCTACATCATTAGGTGACCTCATTTCTTGGGAAGACATCCCTAGGCCATAAATGCCATAAATATCAGGATTCATGCCCTCCATGCCTCATCAATAGCCTCCATTCCTCTTAATTGTCCATTTTTCCAATGCCATGATGAGAATAATTATAAACTTAATTAAAAAAAAATTAATTAATCCTCAACCACACATCTTCATCTTAGGATGGATGGTTTGGGTTGATTCTGATCAATCTTAAAAATCTATAAATAGGGGGCCTTACCACATCATTTCTAAGTTATTTTGGTGCAAAGTTATAATGCCCAAATATCTTCAAGAAGACATTGAAATTAGTGTTACCATGAAAAATTGATTCCAATCCAAGCCAAAGCCACAAGGTGTCAAGGAGAAGAGGTAATAGCCAATCCTCCTTTGATGAAGACTTCATGAGCACAAGCTGAGGAAACCACTACAAAAAACATTTTGGAGCATCTAAGCAAGGTAAAAGAAAATTTATTTTGAATTTTAGTTGTGTTTTTTATTCATGTTTTTTAACTAAGCTCTCCCTAGTGTCTAAGCCTAGAGATGTTATGCTAGTTAGTGTATTTCTTTCATTTTGTTTTCATTTTGAAACTAACATGATATTAACCATCCTCTCTTAAGTCAAATTCATAGATCACATAATGGCATGCTCGATGGGACAAAACACCCACCAAACATGAAAAAGATCATTTTGTAACTTTAAATTCTTCATTTTGATCATTAAAGATCTTGTAATTTGATTTTTTAACTTTTTTACCATTTTTCTTAGTCATAGGTTTACACAATAACCATCCTCAATTATTAAAGCCGTCATTAGTTGGCATAGCCATCATCAATCACTGTTGGTATAACCATTGTTGATTAGATAACCATCATCGGTTAGTAAGTGTAACCATCATTAGTTATAGAACCGATGTTGGTCACTGTGTTTTTCTTAAGAACACAAACCCAAGAGTTAATAAGCCATTTTAAAATGCTCGGTTTGGGGTCATACAGACTCCATTATGGATGAATTTTTTTAAAACCACATGTTTTATCCTAAATTTTCATAATTTGACTTTAGTTTAAATTCAAATTTTATGAGTTTTTCACAAAATTTTGGAAATATATTTAAAATGTTTCTAATCTAAGATATTTGCTTTTGGGGTGATGCCTTAAGGGTAGACAGGTAACCAACGGACTTGGAACTTGTTAAAACATGCTATTAAGACATATTTGGCATGATTTTAAAATGAATTAGGAATCTTGGTTTTAGTTCTTAATGAAACATTTAGGTTTTTAAGTAATTTTTTTCATAAGTTAGGCTTTCAAATTCATAATCTTAAGTCCAAGGGGTCAAATGAACACCACCCAATCTTTTGAATTTGGTGCTTAAAAATGAACTCATCTTTATAAAAAAAATTTGTCTTCAATAGTTGTTTGATCTAAAAATTTTTAGAAAAGAGAGGGGTGTTGTGTGTATGCTCTTTCATTTGAACCCTCTAGGGAACCCTTGGAATAAAAATCACCATTACTATTGCAAAAAACCTAATCCAAGGCTTAGAAAGAATGTCATCTAAACCACTCCCCAAAAACTCATCAAAGTTTGGGTGACCTTGAAAATGACCCTAAAGTCTTTCTTTTTATGTCTTTCATTTCATCATATCTTGGATTGCAAGGGGGGTGTCATTACCTCCCATGAGTTCTTTAAGGAAGCTTCGACTCCAGGTTTCATCTCCTGGTATTGACTTCACTTACTCCTTCTGAGTTGCACATGGGATGTATCTGCATTTGGACATCACACTACACTGAGTGAACAATAAGATGTAGTGGTTGTACAAAAGACTAGACATTTTTATAACTAGCCAATGCCACGGTCACCCAATTTTTATGTTTTTATTTTATAATGTTTGACGTGAAAGTTATTTTTCAATTGATTCCCATATAAATTTTTGAAAGCTTAATAGTTTAGTCAACCCCATATTTCCATACCCTTTCTAGGATTTGGATGAGTATAATTATTGTATTTTGGTTATTTTTGCTTAGTATGTTTTGAGAGTAAAACTTGTTTGCTTGTTCATAAACCATGTCAAAAAAATGCATTTGAGTCGAGGAGGGTAGTGTTATGCTACCCAAAACATGTTAAAACCATTTTTCCTTTCAGTCTTTTGAACCATAACATAGATCACATCATTTGAGCATGATTACATCATTAGGATACTCAAATTTATTTCAAGACTTGTTTCACCTTGTGTTAGAAACCATTGTTTCAAACTATGTCATGTATACCATTTGGACCTTTGTCTTGTGCCGTCATGTTGTCCAATCTTGTCTAACTTGTTTGGTCAAATCCTAGTTTTTAACATTGAGTTTTCATTTAACCTTGTCAAGTTTGGATTCAAACATTGATTGATTTTTGTTTAGGCCTCAATTTGTGGGGTTGATACATAGATCTTTCTCTTTTAGGTTGCATAACTTCAGTTAATCAATTACCCAAAATTTGAAAATTATTGATGGTTTGTTTGTTTGATTCCTATCCTCATCATTTTTTTGTGCCTTTATTTAGGAGAACATAGCCTTTCTCAAAGATCCTTTTGTCTTATGACTTATGCCAACTGATCATGTTTATGTTTGATTCCATGTGTTAGGTTTATGTCAAAGTTATTTCCAAACTTGTTAGAATAAAACAAATCACATCAACCTTTATTTCAAGTCTAATTTTTTATGCCATTTGGCCAAAAGTCCTAGCATATGCCTATTTTTTTAGCCTATATTTTGACTCCACATTTGGATAAAAGACCTAGTAACTCAACTTTTCCCTTTCTTAGTTTAGGCCTTATTTGGAACACTTTGACCTATACCTTTGATATGCTAGTTTTTATTCAGACACTTGACCTTTTATGTGTATGACATTTGATGTTGGAATATTTTATGCCAAGTTTTAACACAAATAATTTTGGAGATATAGCTCCATTTTTAGACTATATTGGAGATACAACTCCACCCCTTCAACCAAGTAAGACCAAGTTTGAACCATTTATCCTTTGGATAGTTTTTCAAAGTTTGTAAAACTCTAAGCCTTATTATTTCAAATATTTCATCATTTATATGGATATGTCTAGCTACACATATGGTGGAGTCATGTACAATCTAACTTATGATAGAATGGCTGCACAAAATCCTTCTAGGAACCCCTATAGAGAAAAATTTTCTAAGGAGTTTTATTATTCTCCCTATAATACTCCATATGAGGAACATAGTCAAAATCTACAAAATCCAAATTGAGACCTTGATTGGCATGAAGAGGTTTGTGAGGAAGACTTTGAAGACCCAACTATAGATAATGTTGTTTGGGATATGGATCCATACCCTCTTTACAATAATCAGTACATGGAACATAGTCAAGAATTAGCTTATGAGCCAACTCACAATTGGGATGATATGGTTTATGAGGAAGACTTAGATGTTTTGTCTTGTATAAGTAATCAAGTTCCATGATGTCCTTTTTTATTTTATCATTGGCTTGCCCTAACCCTCCTTTGGTATATATGAGCTATCCAGCTCCACAATATACAAGGAATACCATTACCATTTTGAGACCTCATCTTTTGGATTGTGTGAGAAATCAAGCTCCACAATGCCCCTTCATCATTCTAGGACCTATTATTTTGGCTTATGTGAACAAACAAGCTCCATACTTCCCTATTATTACCATTTCATAAATTCATCCTTTAGCTCATGCGAGAAATCATGCTCCCCAATGCCCTACCATTATCTAACCACAAGCCATTCCTCATCTAGAATCAATCCCATCCAAACCTCAATCGATCCAATCCGTTGAATACCAATCTATGTTCAAAATTGGTATTTTATAACTCATTGGAAACCAAAGCCAAGACAACCAACCAATCAAATATGTTTTTTTTGAACCAACCACTTATAATAATTCAACTTGTGGTAAATCACCTATTGATCTTATACTAGTTGTCAAGGAGTCTCATACTAATGAGTCAATCTTTGTCAAGTCACTTCTTAATGATTATAACCACTTTTGGGAAAGTCATTACCTTGACCATGTGCCTATTTTTTAAGAGCCCTCTATTGACAAGCCAGTCTCTAAGGAGTTGTCTCTTGACCTTTTTTCCATCCTAAAGGATTCCCACTTTGATAAAAATAGTTTTTATGGAGCCCATTATGCCATCACAAGCTGTTACTTATCCAATACCAAACATTCAATAAGACATCATTGTAACAGAGTACCCATCAGATGAAGAATCAAAGTTAGAGTCAGTTTTTATTCTTGAATCGACATCATATTTAGCATCAAAATTAGAATTAACATTAGTCTTGTCATCATATTTAGAGTCCCTTGAGTTAGATAATATTTAGAAGAATAATATGTTCATAGATGTTACAACATTGGTTATGCATGCTTCACAGATTAGTTTGAATACATTTGCGATCCTTTTATAATTTTTGAGGATGAGTACTTCAGATTTGACACAAGTTATTCTAGTATCTTCTACAAGGATTGTGTGCCCTCTCCCCATTCCATTACCATTCCACAAGCCATTACCATCAACCAAAATAGTTATATCATTGACATTCCATCTCCTAAAAGTGTCGATTGGGATTGATACAATCACACTTTATTGAACTACATCTATGGTGACATAAAAATTGAATAAGAGGAAAGAGGCCAAGACCACATTCATATAGCAGAAGAACACTCTCCTAGTGAAACCTTTTTAAAGGTGCTAGGAGACAATCAAAGTCATAACTCAACATCTTCTAGCTTAACTTTTTCAAAAGTGCTAGAAGAAAATGAAAGTCAAAATTCAACATTCCTTAGTGAAACCTTCTCAAAGGTGCTATGAGACAATCAAGATAACTTCATTGGTGAAAACATCTTTGAAGCACCAATAGCTAAGCACAAAATTTCTTCACTACTTGATGAAGACAAAATCAAAGATCAAATCAAAATAGCTTCCTATCTACAACCTAATCAGATGGTAGCTACTCTCAAGCTGAAACAATAGAACAATCTGATGGTCCTATCGAGAGAAAAAATCTTTAGCCCCACCACAACCAAAATTATGTCAAATCTAGAATCAACAAAATTACATGTGACTGAACATCCTGATCTTCATTTGTTTTCCAACCATTCCACATTCCATTATCATCTACCATTCCATTTCATAGATAAACATACCATCTATTATTTTTCCTTATTTAACATCCATGGCCACACTTCCATTTATAGAGGCTACAAAGATACCTTATCTTAATGTTTGAAGTAATTAGAATCAATGACCAATGAAGATCACAAAAGCATTCTTAGTAATAAAATCTATAAGAAATTCTTAATAGAGTAGTTATCCAGATGAGGTGTGGGAAAGAAATTAACAAGCTCAAGTATTCTATTTGCAACATTTGTTTATTATTAAATGTGTCTCCATCTCAACTAGAAAAATATAATCATATGTCATTTACCACACCCAAGCCATTTCACATTACCATGCCATTACCTTTATTACATATGCCTATTTGCCATTATCATCAACCCAGCCATTCACCCAATAACTTGGGGGCAACCCTCTTACCATTTTATCCAATTTATCAAACCATAATTATCCTAAAGCAATACAATTCCATTCCTATCTAAACCAAAGCATGTTTTTAGTCATCCTACCCAATCCTATTTAGATGTTAGTTCCTTTGGTTCTTCTCACACTTTTTGCGAGAGGATCCCAATCAAGTTTCAATAATCAATCAAGTCTTTATTTAAATGAAAACATATGAAAGTAGTGTGATAGTTGATCTAGCAATATATCTTTCATTTTCCATCCTATATCAAGTTTATTTATGTGAGCCTGATTATAACCACCTATGGGCAAATCAATGTTTCACTAGTCTTGATACTAATTATAACTGCCTATGGGCAAATTAGTATCATTGATCTATGCTATTGTATCCTATTTATAACCTCTTATGGGAAAACTAGGGGTAACACTTATTTATCATTCATTTTCGCATCACCTTACCATTACTATTTTCATTTGATTGGCCATTTACCAGATTTGAGAACTTGTTGTGACCTAATTGGGTTTTCCTTATCTTTTGTGTGGATGAATTAGGATGACTTGAGGTCACTTTAGGACTATGTGGGTCATGCTTAATTCATGTTGAGGTCACCTCATTCCTCCTTTACATATGCTCTTGCCATTTTGCAAGCAACCTAAGCCAAACACTCTTGCCATTTTGTGAGTAGGTATCTTGTCATTCTCTAATGAGTTAAGATATCTAAAAATGCCAAAAACATTCATAATATTTCAAAAATCCAAAAACATTTGTCCTATCTAAGCCTAGTTAGTTATCCTCAATTCACCTTACTGGGGCATGGTCATTACTAGGATACTTTCTTTTGCTTTTATTTTTAGGCTTTTTATTTATTTATTTGTTCTATTTGTTTGTTTGTTTGTTTTCTTTTCTATTTGTTTGATTTCATCACTATTTCCTTGACGCAATTTATATGCATTCATGGGTAATTCCTCAAGCACATTATTCTTGAGTCTATCCATATTCATCCATTAATATTTTCATCATGGTTTTTATCATTGGTGCATTATTTTTGAGTGTTTATTGGATCAAGAGTTAGTCTTCATGCATATTTTGGGATAGTATTCATGGTGTTTTATCATGAAGCCTACCATCACATGCTACAGTAAAAATTATTTTCAAGAATGTCTATAATCAATGGAGCCATATAAGTTTATCTTTGGAACCTTGGCTAACCCTTCCATCCCACCCTTGATCAAATCAATCCATTAACCATTCTAGTTGTATCATTGTTAATCAAGATGAGCATCTCCTTATTGGCAGGTATAACTTAATCATTTCTAATGATCAATATTATTCATATATCCTTGTTTTTCATCACTTTGCACTTTCTCATAGTTAATATATATTCTAGGTTATATCCTTGAGTTATGCTTGCTAATTATCCCTAACTGGGGCACAATCATCTTTAGCCAATCTAGGTCCTCTTAATGATTATAACTACCTATGGGCAAATCATTATTTTGACTTTTAATCCTGATTATAATCACCTTTGAGTAAATTAGCATCATTTTTACATCAATGCATGAAATTATTTTATTGTTTGGATTAATCTCGACCTCGAGTTAATTTCCACCTTTCTTCTTATTTCTTTTCAAGGGATCATCTATCAAAAAATGTGATAGCCACTCCCTTAAGGGGGCATCATCATAATCTTCCTAAACACCATTTAGAGGTTTGTTCTCCAATTATCATATTATTTTTGGCATACATACCTTTTCTCATTATTTGAAAATACATTGCTTTTCCTATGCTTTGCAACACCTTCTCAAATAGGGGAAAATTGTAGACACCTAAATCTGGGCACCAATGACGTCCAACCAGGCTTTTGACTAGTTTCAACCTAAAATGCACAATTTGGCCTAAAAATACTAAAATGCATTAAATGAATTGAAATTTATATATTCAAGTGCCAATTTTGGCTAGGATATCACTAAATGGGGCAATACAATTTATGGGCTAGCTAACTTTCATTAGATCATTGTGAGTCAAAATTCCAATTTTGCACCTATGTGCTCTGGATTGCTCTTTCCTATCAAATATCTTGCATAAGACACGTGCCTTTGTTATTTTATATGGATAATATCCTAAATGGTATAATGGATCCAACACATTTGACATCACCTTTCAATTCTAATCTAGTCAAATTTTGGACTAATAACAAGGCATTATGATCAATTTGAGCAAATTGTGCACAAAATGCTTAAACATGCTTAAGAACTAATTAACCCAAATTAGATCCTATCAAGAATTCCATGGAAAATTATTGAATAATTTGCTTTGGAAATGAATATTGAATATCTACATCATCAGGTGACCTCATTTCTTGGGATGACATCCCTAGGCCATAAATACCACAAATATAAAGATTCATGCCCTCCACGCCTCATCAATACCCTCCATGCATCTTAATTTCCCATTTTTACAATTACATAATGAGGATAATTATAAAATTAATTTCAAAAAATTAAAATAATCCTTAGCCATACATCTTCATCTCAGGATGGATGGTTTAGGTTGATTCTGATCAATCTCAAAAATCTATAAATAGGAGGCCTTACCACATCATTTCTAATCTATTTTGGTGAAAAGTTATAATGCACAAATATCTTAAATAAGACATTTAAATTATTTTTACCATGTCAAATTGATTATAATCCAATCTAACGCTACAATATGCCAAAGAGAAGAGGAGATAGCCAAGCCTCATTTGATGAAGACTTCATGAGCACAAGCCAAGCAAGCCACTACAACAAGTATTTTGGAGCATCTAAGGAAAATAAAAGAAGGTTTATTTTGAATTTTAGTTATGTGTTTTATTTATGTTTATTAACTAAGCTCTCCCTAGTATCTAGGCCTAGAGATGTTATGCTAGTTAGTGTGTTTCTTTCATTTTATTTTCATTTTGAAACTAACACAATACTAACCATCCTCTCTTGTTTCAAATTCATTGATCACAATAATAAATTTCCATTTTATCCTTTACAATTTATGTTCCACCTGAGTATGGTAAATCCCTACTCATTTGAATACCATGGATAAATAAAGACTACTAATTTTTACCTATTATATGACTATTCATAGTGTGTTCACTTGGATGATTTATTTTGCTTAGTGATGACTTCTTGTTTCCTTAGCATGGTTATTTCATTATCTCATTTATTTTCAATTATAAAGATTCTTCTTGCATGGCATGTGAAGTTTTTTATGATGTTTCAAGGTTGATTGAGTTAGTCTATTCAAATAGTGCCATTCTAGGCCTCTTGCCTAGTCCTTCTAGACTAAACATTCATCATAACCTCATAATGTAATATTCATGTGAGAAGATGTAGATTGGAGAAGTGTATGTTTGGTTAGTACCTTGTTCTCATGTGTAACATGTATCTGGTTGGTAGCCATCAACTATTTTGGTGTATCACCTCCCTTATGATAGTTTAATTTTAGTTTTCTCTCTCCATTTTCCCTTACAATCATATGTTTAGTAGTGATCTATAAGTGGTACATCAAGGGAGATAACCCTATCTATAGATTCACCTCATTCTTAGGCTCACCCAAAACCTAGAGGTGTTTCAATTGTACCACTTGGAAGAGGAGATTTGAGACATCTCCTCAAAGGGTGCAAATCTAAGTGACAACACTACCACATGTCCTAGCACAAGGATGATGTGTGATATAATATTGAAGACCAGATCTTAGTATCTACACATACATTATATTTTAGTAAACATTCAAAAAATAATAATAATTTCATAGCATGATTTTATCAATATTTTGATTTAACAATTAAATCATCCATGTAGTCCTCCACTTTATTGTGTATATAGTCATGAAAGATATTGGTAATGGTTATCCATATGTTTTTATAATTTTTGTGCATCCCTCTATGAATATTACTTAGTGGGACCCCTCCCTCATTATTATTTATATCTAAATAAGCTCTTATATATTATATGTGGTCACTCTTTACTTACCTAGCTAAGTCTCTCTAATATCATTTACCTCCTCCTCACTAGTAAACTCAATATCCTCCATACATTTTCTAAGCTCATTATTATATCCCTCATCATTGTCCATAAGGTACAAGTATTTATATTTCACTATTTTTTCAAATAAATGAGAATATAAGGGTCATATCTCATCATGGGTATGTATGTAACATAACCTAAGCTAATTGCACCCATATCTAGGGTTTCAAGGAAAATGAGGTTGATTTTTGGTTTTGCGCACATCATCAAGGTTTAGAATCACAAACATAAAGAAATAAAATATAATTACAAGTGGTCATACATTTATTGTGATTCACATACACACATATAAGTACCAACCAACAAGTTAATATCAACCAATGATACTGACCCAATCCTATGGAATCAATCTAGCATAGACAATTTATTAGTTATGGAACTAAATGAACCAAAGGCCTACTTATCCTTTATTTTCATTTATAGAATATAACCACAATCACATATCCAACCAGTAAATCTAAGCATCATTATCTCTTTCTTATTTTCCATACTTATCACATTCCCTTATCAAATTAGATGAATCAATATCAATTTGTTACATTCAAATGTATGTTTGAATGCCATATCTATTGATCTAAATTAAATTTTAAAGTTTTATCTTAATTATATTATTTTAATTCATTAATCCAAATTAGTGTGACATTTTTGGGAACCCTACACATACCAAACAATTAAAATACCTATATTTTTCCTTAGGGTTTCATATTATAGACATGTTATTGGATTATCCTTAATTTTGGTATTCTTGGGGTTCACATGCTCTATATGCCTAAATACACTCAAAACCCTAACCATTCTCCTGTGTATTTTTATATTATTCTTCCCACATCTCCTCAAAATGGTGTGATATATCTTCCCTCTATGGAGGTCTAAGCTACTACTATTGAAACATGTAAGGGAAATTTCAAGGATAACTAGGATATGAAAAAAACTACATCTCACATGAGTTTTCAAGGAAATCTACAATCTCTTAAAAAGGATATCAAAGGCATAACATTGAATATTCAAATTCTTGGTCATTAAATTTATTATCAAACCAATTATACCCAAATATGGTTTTAGATCTAGATATTTACAAAAGTGGGGATACATAGCAAAAATATTATGGAAACATTCAAGAGGCAATTCTAATTACATCCAATCATCTAATAATAAAGGATGATAAGGTCTTGGATAAACACAAAATTCAACAAAATAATATTATAAATACTTTCTTGACACACGTACAAAATTATATAGGAATAATTCATTCAAGATAGATTCACCAAAAGAGAATTACTTATTAAAGTAGGTATCAAGTATACATTAGGACAAAATGATGAACTATTTATTCAAGTTATGATATCATGAAATCTCATAAAAAGAGTTATTATTATTACTAAATTAACTTAAAACATTTGTAACATATCATTTTTACATGCATTAGGAATTTATATGCAATAATTAAATATAGAATATCACACCATTACTAAATGAGATCAATTACTATGGCCACCAATTGGAAAATTTTCAATGAAAGTGATATTGGGACCAAAGAAGGTACATTACTTATTTTAATTCATATTGTATGATACATATTACAACATATTATTGGGCCAATCATGGATATATCTTATGAATGTAATATTGTATACCTTACAAGTGTGTTAATTTTACACATGGGGGATATATATATACATGTCAAGTAGAGAAATATCCTGTTCAATACCATATTTCATCACTATATATAGTGGCACATAGGAAATAAATAAAAAGTACAAACTAAATCATAACATGACATACTAGGTAGTCTAACATGGTAGAACCATCAAAAAGGTAGTTCTCATGTTTACCATCACCTGCTCATGTGCTACTAAAGAAGTTATTTTAATTCAATCTTATCTAACGTATGCCTCCATGAAAGCTTGATATGAACATGTATACACTAAATAACTATATTGACAATGCTTATTTTGATTATCATTAAATGGTGGGTCATTATATGAACAATTGCTTTATATTAAGATAAATAATACAAGATCTTATTGATAACAATAGTATTTAGATTGGAACACCTTTAGGAGGACCAAGATCACAAATGGATAACAAGTATAATTCAAAAGTATCATGATTACTATGAATGGAAAATATATCTATAATCAATTTAAGCATGATAATAACAAAGAACATCATACAATATATATTTAAATTACAAATCCAAGTTTATAATATGGTATACATAAAAAGGTGTTAAATAACTACAACAGATACAATGAGAAATTTTTACCACCAAAAATAGGACCTCCACAAGAGCACTTGTAGTCATCAGTGATACATATTATTGTACATATGTTACATGATTATTTTTATTATATTTGGTTACCTTTATACCTTATATATCTACCATCCAATTGACCATTCTTCAAGACCTTTATTTTTTTTATCATTTGACATGTACCTATTCATGGCTATCTCAATCCAAACAATACAAAACTAGTGATACTATATTGCTTTAACTCTCATGGTAACCCATGCATCTATAAAAAATATTTTATAATCAATCATAGTCATTTTTTATAATATAAGTCATAATTAGATGTAGGTACTATATATATGATGTAGAGATATCCACTTCTTTAGCAAACTTTACCTTAACCTTCATTCAAAAATTCTATTTTTGTCATTTAACCATTTCTTAGTCATTTGGGGTGATCATGCAAGATGACTATAATGTTCTTTCAATGATTCATGAGAACATACCAACTAGTTTCAAATGAACTCTCCACTAGCAACAAATCATCCAATAACATTCAATAGTATGAAACATAATTTGTTCATATACTCACTTTACCTTCATATTGAAATTTATAGATACCCATTTGGCTCCTACAGGTGAATCCATAATTTTTAAACCCTCTTCTTTGGACAATTTCATTTTTTCTATAACACCCTTACTTCTTTAGCTCTTCTCTAGGTCTAGCACTAGCATACAACCTCATTTCCATATGAAATAGTGATGTACTAACTTGAAACCATGAAAATATCTTATACATGGATAAATCAGACCTATTGACTAAGTTTTGGCCTTTTTGTCTTGTGGAAACTTCTTTTACAACCAAAACCCTAATCTAAGGTTTTTAGGTCTCTTCACATACCCAAGACTATATATATTGGCATATAGTGAGCATCACATAGTTTCTTGTTAAAATATTGATTGAAATAGGTCTATATGACCTTATTAAAACTTATTCTTTTTATGAACATGTTATCTCAATCCCTAGGGCACTTACAAACACAAGATCTCAGTCTATAACCTTGCCTTTACACATAGGAAAATTAGGTACTAGGGCTTATTTGCCTTTTCTTCAACTCCCACAGTCTTAAAAACCTACTATTAGGTTTTATACACCTCCCTTGACTATATTAAACCCCCTTCCAATCTCATTATAATCCAAAACAAGTTTCAACATAACATAACTTAGTCCTTCTGACTATATTATGCCCTTTACAAATAGGGCCAACTATAAATATAGGGTTTATATTGTTCTTAAAACTTTCAATGAATTTTGGTCTTAAAATAGGGTTATTTATATATCCAATGACCATTAAAATTAATTCTAAAATATTTGGAATCAAATTAATTTAAATGCTAATTGTAATAGGGTATAGAATACTAAATTTGTAGACTGTATGTTTCAATGGACAAACTATGAACAAGTGAGATATTACCATCTCATGACAAATTATAATCATAAAATTATTCATCTTAACTCTCTTGAATGTTACCTTTCCAACCTTCCTCAGATCATAATGACAAAAGATCAAATATTTTGGATTTTGTTTGGAGCTAACTAAATGATTGCATAACCTATCTAACAGGCTTGGCAGTGTTCTCAAAGGTGACTTCTTTTACCATAAACCTAGAATTCATATATCAGAATAGAAAAGATGATGTGATCAAATTTAAATCAATCAAAATTTAATGAAACTTATTAGCACATTGAAGATTCAACACATAAATGCTCAGTTATAGTCATGCCACTTCAATGTACTCAGAATTTTCAATAACACAATCCTCTTATTCATCAACTTTCAATCTTTAAATGTCCATTATTCATCAACATTTAATATAATTATAGGTCCTCCTCTCAATAATTACTCTCTCACCTAATAAAACACCTATATATCAAAAACTCCTAATTATAAGACCATAATTGATTCTTGATCAAGATTTTCTACAAGCAACCTCCTAGTCCAACATAGGGTGGTGGCCTGCCACCTCACTCTTTCATGGCATATGCATTTATAACCAATATTATGAAATTTAAAGAGAACAAAAAGTCAATTTACAACATTTTTAATCAATTACAAATCTTCACACTCAATTAGACCCCCAATACATTATGAAAATTTAAAATTCCCTTTTTGGAGGGAAAACTAACTTGAACACAAATTTTAATTTGTACCTACTTAAGAGAATTACAAGATACCCCTAAATCACTATAAATATCATAAACAACTCAAAATAGTTTTCAAAATCATCCCAATTTCTAAGACAATAGATCCATAATTCAATAGTTGTCATAGAAACACAATGTCCAAAATAGGATCACCTAAAGACAAATATATTTATGCTTGACATTTTGCATATTTGACTAATATTTTAATTACATATTATAAAAAAAGGATTTAAATTTATTAATACACATCTCTAACCACCACCCACATATTTTTGAGTCATTATTACAATGGGGGCATATGTCTTCCTTCCACTTTCTCCATAAAAACCATGTTATCACATTTAGTGTAAATTATGCCTTGATACATGTTGTGGATTATTCAGATTCCTCTCATTATTATATTTTAAAAAACATTTCCAAATGTTATAAATTTTTAATATTTAAAATATTCCAAAATAAATAAAAAACAAACAATCAATAAAAATACAAAAACATTAAAAAAAATTAAAAATTCAAAATCAGAACGTGAGCATGACATGATTTATAGTTTACACTATTTACATATGTTATTTATAAAATGTTTTTAGAGTGAATATTAATTATATATAATAATTAATTTAATCATAATTTAGTGTTATGCAAGAAATACAAGTTATATATGGACATAAATATTATGGTTTTATTTCTGCCTAGTGGCCATGCTAATACTATGGGCATCTTGTTCCATAGGTTTCGATATTATAGGTTAACTTTCTAGTTGTTGACCAAATTTAAATTATAGTCAAATGAGGTAAACCAATAATATTTTTATATTTTTAATAAGGTTCCCATGTGTCCTATAGGGTTTCATGTTGGTCTATTATCTCAATTATCCTTCCCCTAATCTTTATTACAGCTCATCTTCCTTGAAATGGCCTAGTCAACCAAAGTCAAACATGGTCAAGCCTTGGTAAAACTTATTTAAAGGGTAATTTTGTGTAAAATTATCCTAATATGGTATTTATCATGTTTTAATTTGTTTATAGATCATAAATTGGTCATTTGTTATGTCTCATGTGCAAAAAGGGTTTTTTTGGCCACTTTCTAGCCTATTAATTGACTTTTACAAACTTCCAATAGGGAAAATTTGTCACCAAGGTGATTTTAAATGTGTCATAGGTTAGGATAATGTTAGGGGAATTTAGGTGTCATCTAAGAGTCAGTTACATTCATAAAATGGGAGTTTCTCCTTATTTTTAGGCCCTTTTGGGCACTTGTACGGAATGAATGCTCTAATATTTAGATAAAAATGTGGGTGGAGTGGATCTTCACCTCCTAAAACCCATTTAAACATTTGGTTTTCAAGTGGAATGTAAAATTTTTCCTTTGCAACTCCTTTTCCTCCATTTCTTCTTGGTAATCAAAGAAGGGTCAATTTCAAGCGCTTGGTGTGCACCATACAACTAGAGTTGGAAGAATGCTCTTGATGGGAGAAAGGTCTTTGAGTTTACTTCATATTTATATAAATAAGTTACATTTTTGTGCCTCCTAATTTATGAATTATTAGCTAGACTCCATGTAGATTTTTATGCATATGTAACCATGAGGGGTCACTATTCATGCTAGTTTCTCTTTCTCCTACCTAGTTATGACAAATTGGATCATTTTATATGTTTCTTAAGGTATCTATATAGGTTTCCCATTTTTATTTTTTTTATGGAGATCTCAAGAACTTAATTGGCCTCTTCTAGGCTTGTTTAGGTTATCATGGTTTGATATTTTACCTAGGTGCCTTAAATGGAGTTTTTCCATATTAGGATGAAGACTTTGAATGTAATTAAGATGTTTAAGGTGATAAAGGTGTGTTTTATGACCAAATAAGGTGTCCATGTGTCATAAATCATGCATCCTTTTAACCTTTTCCCCACACTCCCTATTGTAACTCATTTTTACCTACAGGAATCCATTGACAAGGAATAGGGGATCCTTGAGAAGTGTGAGATAAGAAAATAAGTTATTCTAAAAGTATTTGTGTACTTATTTTAATCTTAGAATAACTAGTTCTAATGTCATGATCATTGGAAGAAGCAAATTGCCTATTTCTCTTGTTCATTGCCTTATCAATAAAATGAACACTTATAGTTGCCTTATACATGAGTTTTAGGAGGTTTGTACATATATATGAGTGGTAAAACACATGATGGAATTCATTTTGAGGTGATAATATGTCAAAAAGGTCAGAATTGTAATTAAAAGTAAAGGTTTTCCTTCAAAAGAGGATTAGATTGTATTTGGTCTTTCTGTCCCTAAAAATAGAAAATAGAGAGATCTATGTTTTTGAATTAAATTGGATAAATTTGAAGGTGACTCCTTGAATATGACCTATCATACCCATTTAGTATCCATAATATGTTTTTATCTCCTTACAAGATAAATGAGGTTAAAATCTTAAGAATCATGAGTGATAAGACTCCAGAATTATGCTCGAGTATACTAAATTGTGTCAATGATATCTACAAGCTTCTGAGTGTTAAGAGACCCCTAAAACATAAATTGAAACTAAAGGGTATGAAACCTACATTAGATATCTATTTTGGATGAAGGGAATACTAAAATTACAAAAAATAAAGGCAAGGAAGCATGGAAAGTGACCTTGTACTCTATGACTCACCCTTTGTCTATATAGGGGACTGAGAACAACCACCTATAGGTGAGCATAAAGAGGAGTTGTAGATAATGTGTCTAGTTGAAGTTTTAAGAAAATAAAAGTTGATATAAGTGTAGATAAATTTTATATCCTTAAGAGGGTTCAAGGGATTTATGAAATAATCATGATGAGGGCCTCATATGGCCATAATAATACCTATAGTAGGCCTAGAAATAACACCTACAGGCAGAAAGGCCTAGGCTTGTGAAAAAAGTGAGACAATGTATAAGAAGAATAGGATTTATGGTTTATGAGAAAAAAATCCTTTAATTCATCACAAACACCATTATAAGGGTCTATTAAGGCCACATAAACTTTAACAAGGGTGTCTCAATCTACATACAGGTCAGGCAAATAGGGTATATAGGCAGTAGGTTGGAGGTAAAGTTTCTTGGTACCAAATGAGATTGTGCTAATGGAGTATAGCTTATACAAAGTGGGGAATGATCTCAATAGACCCTCAAAATTTTTAAAACACATTTCTAATATTTTTTTTGTGGTAAATAATATCAAAACACAATCAAAAGTGTCTTATTCTAGTAGTTAGAAGATGAGCCTTTTTTGATGCCTTAGGGAACAAAAGGGAGCGGATATTGGTTAATATATATACATACATATTAAGGTCATATAATATATATATACATATATATATATATGTATATATATATATGTATATATGTATATATATATATATATATATGTATATATATATATATGTATATATGTATATATATATATGTATATATGTATATATATATATATATATATATGTATATACATATATATATATCTGTGTGTGTGTGTGTGTGTGTGTATATATGTATATATGTATATAAATATATACATATATATATATGTGTGTGTGTGTATATGTATATATATATACATATATATATATATATATATATATATATATATATATATGTATATATACATATATATATATATATATATGTATATATACATATATATATATATATTTATATATACACACACACACATATATATATACATATATATACATATATATACATATATATATATATATATATATATATATATATTATGACCTTAATATGTTTTAAATACACCATAAAAATTAATAATACCTTTTATAACCTATAACAAGGGTCTCTAAATGAGAAACACAGTCATACACCTAAAAGAGACCTCCTTTTACAAGTTTAGGTTGTATGGTGGAAGGGTTATAGTGAGATAGGGTAATGAATGGTTGTAATACATTAAAAACATGATGTTTTCACAATATAACAACCATAAATATTTCATTATCACCAAGGAATGAAGCTATAACATCCAAAAACATCATCATCATAACACCCTGCACATAGTCTTTCACTCTAAAAGTTTGCCTAAGGAAATTAGAAGGTTGGAGGCCTTGTGATTGGAACCAAGAGCTAAAATTTTGTATGGATAATCCTTAAAACCTTGGTAAAATCCTAATATATATATATATATATATATATATATATATATATATATATATATATATATATATATATATATATATATATATTTTTTTAATTAATAATCAAGGAAATATGCTTAGGTTCTATCTCAGAGATAGGGTACTTTTCCCTTGCACAAGGAGGCAATTTTGAGGGAAATGAGTAGAATAGTGAACCAAAAGTACTTAAGACACATAAATATGATTTTTATAGATGGTAAACATCCAAATTATTTTGATAAGGCTTTATATAATATTTTAAGTCAAATAGGGTAGCCTAGATAAAGAGGTTTGTAGGTAAGGTAGCTAGGCATGGTATGAGCCTAAGCCCTCATGAGGGGTCATTCTCATTTTTAACCTTTTAAAATAATTGGAATGTTTTGGAACATATTAATGGAGGTTTAAATAATATTTATGAGCTATATTATAATTTTAGAAGGCTAAAAAAGAGTTTTCATTCATCAAGTTGTAGGTAGACCTATTAGTAAGGTCTAGGCCTAATGTCAAACAACAGACAAGTTCCATTTCAAGCTTTTGGTAAGATATTGAAATGATTGGAGGATGATTTTAGGGTATATATAGAAGTGTTTAAAACTTTGGTTTCTAGGTAAATCCATCAAGAGATGATTTTTGACCTAGAGTATGCTCAGACTCTACCAGGAAGCAAAAAAGGAGCTCGAAGGGTAACTTCAAGTGCTTGGAACTTTCATATACCTTTGTACAGGACCTTGAGGTATTTTGAGAAGTTATAGGTGGTCCTTAATAATCCATAAGTGGAATTTTGAGAAGTTTATAATGTTTTTTATTTATGAAAAAATGTTAAGACTAGAAACCACTCAAAACCCTTACAAACCCTCCATAAAGACCTGATTGGGAAAAGATGGAAAATGAAGTGTCTAAATTTAGTGAAAAATCCATGAAGCCACTTGGATGATGTATATTACTCTCTATGGATTCTCCACATGCTAATTTTTTTCATCACACCTATACCAAAGGGGTCAAACAAGGCTTATTTTGACTATTTTTTGTGTTTTACAGGCATGAAAGACTTTCAAGAGACCAAATCACTTTAGAAATAATTTTAGGGCTTGTTATAGATCCTCATACTAATTTTTTGATTTATATTTCCTCTTACCTATGTTTTATATCTCTCTCATTTTGTCCAGTCACAGGGAACAAGCAGTGAACACTTGGAAAAAATGGTAAAACTTCATTTGGGAGGCCTTTTAAGGTCTATTTGATGAAATTGATGCTATGGACACCTTAAAAAAATTTAATCCCTCCATGTTCATTTATAAATTTGTATAATTGGAAGATTTTTAGTGCCAAGTGTGGGAGGTGTTTGGAAAAAGCTCATTTTGGGACTACTATGGATGATTGTGCATGGCCAAAAGGATAAGAATGGTCAAGAGCTCTTCCAATTGATGTGAGTGATTTTTTGTGACCCCACCTACTAAAGACCATAATTATACTTGATTATTTATAGTGATAAGGTAGTTTTCTATGCAAGTAAGGAGTATCTATGCCACATGTTAAAGAGTTAGACAATTTTAAGAGACATTTATCTTGGATTTCATTTCAAGACATGCCTCATACCTATTTTCATTATATATTTAACTTATTGGATCATTTTGAAAAGTGTTTTGTTGACTCTTAGTCTTCCTTTTCTATTTCTCTTCTCATACTTCTATATATTCTAGACATGTTGGCATTGTTTGGGATCTCTCTACCTGGGTATGGTGAAGCCCTACCAAAATTTTACCTTGAGATAATAAAGAATTTTTTTTACCTCATTAAAATATTTAACTAAGTGTAAATGATGGATTTTAGTCTTTTTTAAGTGTAAGTTTCATTTACCTTCACATGTTACTTTCCTTAGTAACTTGTGTGTTTGTAATCTCTCTTTTGTAGGTCAACAAGAAGTGTCAAAGTAGATTGTAGGTGTAGTGAGTTGGATAATCAATAGAGTGTCTTAGAATTCATATTTTCTAGTTCTTCCTATCTTATATTATCTCTAAGACCCCATGTTGAAGCATTGATGTGACAGGGAAGATTAATATTGGATGAAGTGTATGTGTAACTTGTCCTTAGTTCTAAGTGCATACTAAAGGTATGAGTAGAGAAAATATTTTGGTGTATCACCTCCTATAAACTAGGTTTACTTTCATGTTATCCCTAATCCATTTTCATCCCCCAAGTGCTAGTAGTAAGATATGAGATTTAGTGGTACATCAAGGGGATATAGCCCCTAATCTAGAGATCCACCTCCTAATAGGGATACCCATAGCCCTAAGGTGGTTCCATTGTCTCACTTGAATGAGGAGAAGCTTGTACCATCTCCTCTTTGGGTGAAAGTTCAAGTGACAACACTAGTTACTCATTTATTAAATAGTGATACATGATATGTCATTATATTTTGATGTGGCATTGATACATATAAATGGTGTAGACTAGTTTCTTATCATATGCTCCTCTATTATTATTACTATTTTAAATTATGGGCTACTTTTATGTTGTCCCTTATCCTTTTTGGATGTGACAATATTTATGTACCTTGTTTAAAAAATTATTTATATTTTATTATGTTGTTCCATTTTCATCATTTGTTACAAAATATTATTTCCATTGTATGTGTCCATTGCCCAATGTTGACACAAACAATTGAGTATGTTAAGATTGTTAACATTGAGGGGTGCCTTGATTTATATCATGCATTTTTATGATGTAGTTTTATTCATTATTACTTTTAATGCATGTGTAATTTAACATGACATGTGCATTCCATGTTTTCCATATGTTACATACATGTATTGAGTGAAACATACATTACTATGATGGAATTTTATCCACAAGATCAAATTATATTACATGAAATTATTTATATACATGGCATGATATAGTTCATTATTATTTTTAGATGAGTGATTTTAAAGATACATCCCTCATTTTAAAAGGGGGAATTTCAGTGGGATTTTCATAAAGACATAATGTTTTATAGAAAATTTTCTTATGTTTTTGAAACAAAGAGAAAAGAAAGTCCATAAGGGTATGATAAAAAAACCTGATATGTTATACACGCAATGATCTAGATGAGTGTAGATACTCCTCTTTGGCTTGGGAGTAATGAATTGTAGATAAGAAATAACTAAAGAAAATGGTTGGTTAGATAGATAGTAGGGTGGATTTCTTAGAAAGCTAGATCCAAAAAGCATGAGCTTCCTTGGAGGTTATTAATCCAAACTTTTAACAATCAAGTTATAAAAGATAAAGTACTTGAATAAATAATATAAGATACTAAAATTAAGTAAAATAAATGATTGATATAAAAATAGGTGAAAATGACTAATTATAGCAATAAGTGGGTCAATGATAATGCTAAATAGGTTGAGTATGATTCAAAAAATAGGGTAAGGCTCTATGATCAGGTAGAAGGTCTAAAAATTAGATTTGGTTAAGGTTTGATGGGTGGAAATAACTTCTTATTATTCTATCACACTATGATAGTCAGTCTTTGGGGTGACCATCAGTGGTTAAGGTAACCGTTGGTGGTTGAGGTAACCTATGATGGTTGGGACAGACTATCAACAATCAGCATGATCATCGATGGTTACTGTGGGTTGGGTCTAGGCCAAAAAAAATTGTTTAGATGAGGTCATAGAATTTAATTATAAGAGATGGGTTTGGGATGGGTTGATTTTAAAATATAAATAAAGTAAATAAATGATTAAAAATAGATACTTAGCTTATTGGGCATTAATCTAATGAATGGTTAAGGTAGTTGGTTGATAAACTCATTGGTGGAGTTTGGGGTAATTTTAGTAGATTAATGGTACTTGGTTATTTATTTATGGATTTTACACTTCAAATCTCTATTTCAATTTATAATTCACTAGAAGAACACTGGTAAAATAAAATGTTGATGTAAGAATATCTAGCTCTGGATGATGATCACTTTTTTTTAGATCTAGATTCACCATCTCCTCCTCTATCTTTATAGGAAGGAAGGAGTGGTGAAATAATATGTTAGTAAGAGGTTTAACTTTATATATAATTTTAGTTCTCATATGCATGGGATCAAACATGAATTATATAAGATAATTATAAAAAATCAAGTTGATTTGACTAGAATTTGACTATTCAGGTAGTGCAAACTTGACCATTGGTGGTCAAGCTTGACTACTGATGGTCGAGGATCTAAGGTCAAGTTGGGTTAGCTAGTGGGTCAATTATAAATTGAGTTAGGTTTGGTTTAGGGTATAAAGGTCAAGGTTGGTCCCTAGGGGGTGTTTCAACACTTGGACCTATAATGTGTACTTTTCCAATGTCTACATTTTGTCTTTTTTTGTTATACTATTTGTATTAGTGAGTGGCAAAACAAAAAATAGAATAAAAATTAAAGGTTTGGTTTCCCCAAGCATAGGAAGAGGTGTTCCATCTCAAAGTTATATTTGATGAGGTGAAACAAAATAAGGTACGAGTTTGATAAGTGATGAAGTTGGTGATGGGTTAGGCACTAAAGTGAAAACATGCACATAAAGTGTGACAAAAGTGTGATAGCCAAGATCATACAGTGACTAAGTTTTCATTATTGGTAAAAATAAGGTTATTACTAGAAGAAAAAGTTACAAGGGGACTGCATGATCATATTTTATGGTTGGGATACACTCGCAAACTCAAGTCTCTTAGACAAGGTTAGTGTTTCCATGGGTATCCAAGGTAGGACGTGATCCTGTGAAAACACAAATTGGTCAATTGTGTGTAAGGCAATGAAAGTTCAAAAAAACTATTCAATGTGGCAAGTAGTTGGTGTGGTGAAAAAGGACCAAGAAAGTTTGTCATAAAAACATGTGATAATTTGAGACAAAATGGTTAGTGGTGAGATGACATGGTCAATGGTAAAGTAGGTAGAAAATGGGTAATCTCTAGTGGTAAGTAATGGGTTGGATAAGCACTTGGTTTGTTCAAAATTTTGGTTAAAATTTGGTTGGGTGCATATAAAAATCCAAGACCCTAATCGTCAATGTTCAAGGGTCTTAGGGTCAACCATCAATGGTCACACTAACCATTGGTGGTCAGGGAAAAACCCTAAAAGGTCAAAGACAAAAAGTGAGGTCATGGGTCATATTCATTCATTAGAACATTATGACTTTGGCATTTTCCTCCTTGAAATTTTATGTGAGAAAACATTGATGATGTTTACTGAGTGGGTGAGTGGTTAAGTTGGACTATTGACTAATCTTTGGAGGGTGAACCTATCTAGGATGCAAGGTGAATGAGGCTGTGGCTAGGTAACAAATCCTAGGATTCATCCTCGATGATGATCAAGGAATGAGGTATGAGTTTTCATTCAATTGGTAGAGTAGGTTAATTTTTTAAAATGAATTGGATTTGGATTTAGTTATATTTTGATTGAGTGCTTGTTGTATATGGGTTTGGTTTTAGTTTGACCTAGGTTTATGGTTGGAAATTTTATTTTGAGGTTGAAATTGAAATTGTAAGGCTAGGGTGGTTTTGGTTATGTGGGGGTAAGATACGGTAGCAATGCTTAGGTTGATTATGGTCAGGAGATGGGTGTTTGGGTAGGGTAGTTTTAGGATGTTCCATCAACAATCACATTATAGTGACCATCAGTAATCATACATAATCATTGATGGTCTATAACCATCAATGGTTGGATTGCCTAACCATCAATGATTGAGAAAATGATGATGTGTTTTTAAAAGGGTGAGTTGAGTGGTTATTTGACTTTGATAGTTTAAATGTTTAAAGTGTGTTGTTGATGCTAGTGGGTTAAACATTCTATTAAGAGTAATGTCAAGGGTTTGAGATGTAAGAGTTAAAGGATAATATCAAAATTCAAGGTCAAGGGTCACATCTTAGGTTAATTTGAAGGTATAAATAGGTAGTGGTCTAAATAGTTAAGGTCATTATTTGGTAGGTAATGTTTATTAGGTTGATTGATAGGTTAAGGGTTTGGATTCAAAGATAAGCTAGAGGTATATGTTAGAGTAGGTAAATGCTATGAATATGATAAGAGGTAGGTGAAAGAGGTTAAGTTCATAGGCAAAAATAGTATAGAAAACTAATTTTGCTAGCTATCAAACCTTATAAGCATGGGAGCAGATCCAGATGAATAATTGAGTGCCTCATATATTTCTCAAGATTCATCAAGAGATGACTACAAATAATTGGGCTCATATGGAAGAGGTGGGCCTTGGTGATATGATGCATTACCAACACATTCTATGGGATGTGGTAATGATTGTGGGCCTTGGTGATATGATGCATTACCAACACATTCTATGGGATGTGGTAATGATTGTGGCACTCATTGAGAGATGGGATCCTACCAAGGACACCTTTTTGTTACCTATAGGTGAGATGAACATCCTACCAAAAGATGTATATAGGATTACATGGCTACCCATTCAGGGTGAGTTGATTTATCATATAGAGAGGGAGGAGAAGGATGACTTCATGGAGTTATTGTATGGAGATGACCTTGAATTTATGAGGTAGCACATTTGAGGCTTCATATACACTTCCCTATACTCAAGGGTGAGAGATGATAGAAGGCTACTAATGATGATGATGATGTTGATGATTTTTTTCTTTGTCATACCAGATTCAAGTAGTGGGAGGTTCCTTTATCTATTGTTGGGGGTATTGGATGAGATGTTATTAAGATGCACAGTGTTCAGTTGGGTGTCCATGTTGGTGGTATAGATATATAAGGAGTTATGGAGATTTAGATCCCACAGAAGGTATGATATCAACATTAGATTTTTTCTCCACTATTGGGCCTACAAACACATCCAAGTTCTGAGACTGATGGGGCTGACATGGGAGGGTTAAACGTAGATGGAATTATGATTAGGATTTATGAGGTGGAGAGATGATTTTTACCTCTTGAGACCAAGTGGAGGGGTTCATCACATTGATTGGTTCAGAGATGCATTGGATGCCTTGGTTGTCAAAGATGTGATCTAGAGACCCTATGTCAGGTTTTCAAAGTGGGATCACTATAAGAGACATAAACTATTATGATCTAGGAATTTGACTCAAGAGAGGATGGTTAGTTTGCTGTTAGTTCCAAAATGAAAACAAAATGAAACAAACACACTAATAGCATAACATCTCTAGGCCTAGACACTAGAGAGAGCTTAGTTAACAAACACAAATGATAAGCATAACTAGAAACCAAGGAATGAAAACACAAGAATATCTTTCACCTTCCTTGGATGCTCCAAATGCCTTTGTAGTGGTGGCTTGCTTAGCTTGTGCTCATGAAGTCTTCATAAAAGGAGCCTTGGCTATCTTCTCTTCTCCTTAACACCTTTGGCTTGTGGCTTGGCTTGGCTTGGAATCAATTTGTCATGGTAACACTAATTTCTTGAAGCTTTTGGAACCAATCATGTATTATAACTTTGCACTAATTAAGCTTAGAAATAATGTTGTGAGGAATCCTACTTATAGATTTTTGGATTTAGCTAAAATAAACTTGAACTATTCATCTCAAGTTGAGATGTGTGGTTGAGGATAAATTTAATTTTTGGAATTAATTTTGTAATTATCCTCATCATGACATTGGTATAAGCAGAAATTAAGAGGAATGGAGGGAATCATGGAAGGAAATGATGAGGCATGGGAGGCATGAATCCTAATATTTGTGGCATTTTGGTTCTATAGATGTCTTCCCAAGAAATGAGGTCACTTGATGATGCATATATTCAATATTTATTTTTAAAAACAAGTATTCAACAATTTTCCATGGAATTATTAATTAGGCCTTGATTTGGGTTAATTTCTCTTAAGCATGATTAAGAACTTTATGCACAAATTACCCAAATTGATCAGAATGTCTTGTTATTAGTCCAAAATTTGATTGAATTGGAATTAGAAGGTGTTTTCAGATATGTTGGATTCATATTCTCATTTCAGATGTTTCAAAAAACAAATAATAATGGCACATGCCTCATGCAAAATATTTGATAAGGAAGAGCAATCCAGAGCACCCAGGTGCAAATTTGGCATTTTGACTTGAAATGAACTAATCAAAATTAGCTAGCCCATAAGTTGCATTACCCCATTTAGGGATATCTTGGCCAAAATTGGCACTTGAATATGTCAATTTCACATCATTTAGCATACTTTAGTGTTTTTAGGCCAAATTGTGCATTTTAATTAGAAATTAGCCAAAAGCCTAATTAGAGGTTATCGGTGGCCAGATTTAGGTGTCTATAGTTTGCCCCTATTTGGGAAGGCATTACAAGATATAAGCATAGTAACATCTTATCAAAGAATGAAAAGGTCCTATATGCTTACAATTGCAATGATGATAAACTAACTATATGATGCCCCCTTGAGGGAATGGTTGGCACAAGGAGGTCAGCAAATGGTCCCTTGATAAGAAGCAAAACAAGGGAACCAAAGAAAGGAAAGATGATGGGGTGAAAACACATTGATATTAAAAAAGTAGTCAAAATAATTGAGAATGCAAGTGGGATGGTGCATAATGGTTTACCTAAAGGTGGTTATAATCATTGTACCCTGATAGTGGCAACATGGTATCATAACATAATGATTTTCCCAAAGGTGGTTATAATCATTGAGAAGATGGAGCTATCCCAATTTGGATAGACAAACAAGATAATAACATGCCCCTATATATGTAGAAAAATAAAAGTAGTGACAACATAATGATTTACCCAAAGGTGGTTATAATCATTGAGAAATATAGGTGGGATAGTGTGAAATTATTTGCCCATAGGCAGTTATAATCATTAGACCCTGATTATGGAAAACATGAGAAACTTGGCCAGGTATGATGATAACTTAACACAAAGGGTAATGATGAATTGGAAAAACCTACTAGTAGGGAGACGCTCATCTGAACTAATAAAGGTTGAAATTCTTTCATGTTTAAAAACTCTATTTGGGACATGATTGGAAGCAAATTAGGATGTTGGTGCTGATGAGATGATACCATTGTTGAATAAAATTCTTGAAGTTGAGGTTTGTTGTAACATGTGATGGTAGGATTCATGATATAATAACATAAATACTTGGCTAAAATATACATAACGACTAACTCCTGTAATCCAATATTCAATAAAAAATAATGCACCAATGATAGAAACCATGATGACTATGTAAACAGATGAATATGGATGGATTCAAGTGTAAGTGTGGGCAAGGAATCACCCAATGAACACACAAAATAAATCAAGGAAATAGTGTTGAAAGAAAACAAACAAGTATATTAATAAAAAAAATTAGAAACAAACAAATAGAAAATGCAATAAAAACCTAACGAACATTGCCCCTCGAAAATAGGTGACAACTTAACAAACAAACTAAATGGGGGAATAAAAGAAAAGGAAGGGGGTGGCTAAGTTGGATATATATGTACTAGGAAAGTGGATTATACCTAAATAGTTCCATGGATGTAATATCTAATAAAAAACTTTAGGCCAAATGTAGTTCTCCTAGGGAATGGGAAGGATATGATAACTAAGGAAAACAAACAATATGGATGTGAGAGAAGAAGAGGAATGGTCTTAAAAAATGGCAAGTGTGTGATAGAAAAAGGCCAAAAAGGATGGGGAAATTAAATGACAAGTGATTTATTTGTAACTTAGTAAGGGTTCCTAGAATATTTAAGGCAAAGAAGTGGTCAATTTTTTATTCTTTTCTAACAATTTTTGTAAATGTTTTTGGAAGTGTTTTGGAGTGTCTCAACTCAATCAAGAATAACGAGAAAATAAATAGTTAAAGCTCTAAAAATGGTGAGAGAGTGGCTTAGGTTTCTCACAAAATAGTGAGATCATGGATTAGGTTACTCATAAAATGGTGAGAGCGTGGCTTAGGTTACTCGTAAAACTGCGAGAGCATGGCTTAGGTTGCTCTCAAAATGATGAGAGTGTGGCTTAGGTTTCTCAAAAAATAGTGAGAGCGTATGGAAAGGGGGACCAAGGTGACCTCAAAATGAATTTAACATGACCCATATAGTCCTAAAATGACCTCAAATCATAGTAATTCCATCCACATAAAATGTGGTAAAAAAACCAACTACGTCCCAACAAGTTCTCAAATCTGGTAAATGGCTAGTTAAATGAAACAGTGATGGCAAGGTGATGTGGTAATGCATGATAATAAAATTATTGCCCCTATTTTTCCCATAGATAGTTATAACTAATATACAATGGCATAGGTCAATGATACTAATTTTCCCATAGGTAGTTATAATTAGTAGCATGACTAGTGAAACACTGATTTGCCCATAGGCAGTTATAATTAGGTTCACATAAACAAACATGGGTATAGGATAAAATATATCTTGATAGATCAAATGTCATACTAATTTCATAGAATATCATTGTAAACATAGATTGGATTGATTTTTTAAACTTGATTGGAATCCCCCCATAAAATGTGTGAGAAGAACCAAATGAACCAAGCTCAAAATAGGATTGGGTAGGATGACTAAAAATAGGCTTTGGTTTAAATAGGAATGGAATGATAGGATGGTATGGTCTTGCTAAGGATAATGGTTGGTTGGATAGATTAGATAAAATGGTAGTAAGGTTTACCCCAAGTGATGGGGTAAATGGTAGGGATCTACAATAATGGCAAATGGATATGTAATAATGGTAATGGTAGGGCAATGTGAAACATTATGGTACATGTTTTTGGCCTGGGTGTGGTTTTTGATTTTGTTGTTCCTAATGATGGGGTGATGCACATCCTAATAAAAAGATGATACAAATAGAATACTTGATCATGTTAATTTCTATCCTACACCTCATCTGAATAGTTACTCCATCAAGAACTAGATGCAAATCTGCTTGTCAAGAATGCTTTTATGATCTTTGTTGGTCATTGATTCTGATTACTTTAAACATCGAAACAATGTATCTTTGTAGCCTCTACAAAGAAAAGTTTGACCATGGATGGTAAACAAGGATAAATAATGGATGTTAGGTTTGATTTTGAAGTGGAATGGTAGATGATAATGGAGTGTGAAATGATAGGGAAACAAATGAAGATTAGGACTTTCAGTCACATGTAATGTTGTTGATGTCAGATTTGACATATTTTTAGTTGTGATGGGGTTGAAGACTTGTTCTCTTAATAGGACCACCTAATTTTTTTTTTGTTTAATATTGAGAGTAGCTACCATATGATTAGGGTATAGATAGGAATCTATTTTGATTTGATCTTTTATTTTGTCTTCATCAAGTAGTGAAGAACTTTTGTGCTCAGTTATTGGTGCATGAATGAGGTTTTCACCAATGAAGTTGTCTTGATTGTCCTGTAGCACCTTTGAGAAGGTTTCACTAATGAACATTGGCTTTTGAATTCAATTTTATTCTAGTACTTTTGAAAAAGTCTCACTTGAAGATGTTAAGTTCTGACTTGGATTGTCCCCTAACACCTCCAAAAAGGTTTCACTAGGAGAGTGTTTTTCTGCTACATGAATGTTTTCTTAGCCTCCTTGTTCTTCTTTAACTACTATGTCAGCATGGATGTAGTTAAATAAAGTGTGATTTTATTAGTCCCAATCGACACTTATGGGAGATAGAATGTCAATAATATGGCTATCTTGGTTGATGGTAATGGATGTGGAATGGTAATGGAATGGGGAGAGGCTACACAATCCTCATAAAAGATAATAGGATAACTTATGTCGATGCTGAAGTACTCACCCTCATAAAATATAAAAGGATCATAAATTTATTCAAATTGATTTGCAAGGCATGGGTAACCAATTTTGTAACATTCATGGACATATTCTTCTTCTGAATCTAATTCTAAAGTAAGGGACTTTGAATCCAATATCACAACTCATGTTGATTCTATTTTTTATGTTAAATCCAATTTTGGTTCAAAAATAAAAATTGACTCTAATTTTGATTCTTCATCTGATGGTTATTTTTTTATAATGATGTTTTGTTGAAGATTTGGTTTTGGACAAATAACATCATATGATGGCATAATGGGCTCCAAAAAAATTAGTTTGTCAAAGTGAGACTCTTCTAAGATGGGAAATAGGTCAAGAGATAACTTCTCAAAGACTATATTTTCAATAGGAGGCTCTTAAAAAAAAGGCATATGGTCAAGGTAATGATTTTCCCAAAGGTGGTTATAATCATTAAGAAGTGACTAGCTCGTTAGAGTGAGACTACTCAACAATGGGTATAGGATCAATAGATAATTCATCACAGGTTGACTTATCATAAGTGGTTGGTTCAATAGAAACATCTTTCATTAGTTGGTTCTCTTGGCCTTAATTTCTAATGAGTTGGAAAATACTTGTTCTAAACATAGATTGGTCTTCAAAATATTAGATCAATTGAGGTTTGGTTAGGATTGGTATTGGATAAGGAATAACTTGTGGTTGGATAATGGTAGGGTATTGGGGAGCATGATTTCTTCCATGAACCAAAGGACAAAGTCCTGAGATGGTAATGATAGGGTGGTGTGGAGCATGATTGCTTGTATAAGCCAAAAGACTAGGTCTTGGAATGATGAAGGGGCATTGTGGATCTTGATTGCTCGCACAAACCAAAATATGAGGCCCTAGTATAGAAATGATTGGGTGTTTTGGAGCTTATTTTCTCACACAAACCAAAGGAATAGGTCTAGGAATGGTAATGGTATTCCTTGGATATTGTGAAGCTTGATAGCTCATATAATCCAAAAGAAGGTTAAGGGTAGTCAATGATCAGATAGAAAAAGGATGTCATGAAACTTGATTGTTTACATAAGAAAAAGCATCCAAGTCTTCCTCATAAACCATATCATCCCAATCATGAGTTGGATCATAATCTGGCTCCTGACTATGTTCCATGTACTAATTTTATATAGAGGGTATGGATTCCTATCCCAAACAACATTATTTGTAGTTAGATCTTCAAATTCCTCTTCATAAGCCTCTTCATACCAATCAAGGTCTTGATTTGGATTGTAAGTTGCTTCGTGACTTTATTCCCATGAATGATTAATATGAGGTGGATAGAAATATGTCTCACAAACCATATTGGCATCATTGGGGTCTTGACAAAAGCCATAAAAGTCATTTTATGTAGCCATTCTATCATAAGTTAAATTCTAAGTAACTCCACCATAAGTGTAGTAATACATATCCACGTAAATGATGAAATCTATAAAAACAAAAAGACTTAGAGTTCTATAAACTCTAAAAAACTATGTCCAAAGGACAAATGGTTTGATCTTGGTCTAACTTGGTTGAAGGAGTTGAGCTGTATCTCAAATATGGTCTGACTTGGTATAAAATGACTTCATGTCAAACATCTAACATCAAATGTCATATGCACAAATAGTCAAGCATCTTAATAAAAACTGATATGCCAAAAGTCTAGGTCAAAGTATTCTAAACAAGGTCTAAACTAGGAAAGGGAAAAGTTGAGTTGCTAGGTCTTTTGTCCAAATGCAAAGTCAAAAGCTAGGCTCAAATAAATAGGAATATGTTAGGACTTTTGGCCAAATAACATCAAAAGCTAGACTTGAAACAAAGCCTAATGTGATTTGATTTAATCTAACAAGTTTGGAAATAGCTTTGACATAGACCTGACACATGGAATTAAACATAAACATGATCAATAGGCATAAGGAATAAGACAAAAGGATCTTTGAAAAAGGTTGTGCTCTCCCAAATAAAGTCACAAACAATGATAAGGATTGACATTAAACAAACAAACCACCAATAGTTTTCAATTTTGGGTAATCAATTAACCGAAGTTATGCAACCCAAAATAAAGGGAAAAGTCGAGTTGCTAGGTCTTTTGTCCAAACATAGAGTCAAAATCTAGGCTTAAATAAATAGGCATGTGCTAGGACTTTTGGCCAAACAGTGTCAAAATCTAGACTTAAAACAAAGGCTGATGTGATTTAATTTAATCTAACAAGTTTGGAAATAGATTTGACATAAACATAACACACATAATCAAACATAAACATGATCAGTTGGAATAAGGCATAAGATAAAAGGCTCTTTGAAAAAGGCTATTTTTTCCCAAATATAGGCACAAATAATGATGAGGATATGCATTAAACAAACAAACCATCAATAGTTTTTAATTTTGGGTAATCAATTAATCAAATTTATGCAACCCAAAGAATAAATATGTGTCTCAACCCCATGAATTGAGGCTTAAACATAAATCAATCAATTTTTGGATCCAAACTTGACAAGGTTAATTGAAAACTCAATGTTGAAAGCTAGGATTTTACCAAACAAGATAGACAAGATTGAACAGTATGATGACACAAGACAAAGGTCAAAATGGCATACACAAAGTGGTTTGAAACAAATGGTTTTGATATAATGGTAAACAAGTCTTGAAATAAATTGAACAGCCTAACAACATAAGCATACTCAAATAATGTGGTCAATGTTATGTTTCAAAGACTAAAAAGGATCAAAAATGTTTTGGCATGATTTGGGTAGCATAACACTACCCTTCACAACTCAAATGCATTATTTTGACATGGATTATGAACAAACAAACAAGTTTTTATCTCAAAACATACCAAGCAAAAATGAACAAAATACACTAAGTATAATCATCCAAATCCTAACAAGGGTATGGAAAAGTGGTGTCTACTAAACTAGCAAGGTTTCAATCATTTTAGGGGAATAAATTGCACAATGACTTTCATGCCAAACAATGCAAAATAAAAGCACATATTTTGGGTCTGTATCACTTGGCTTGTTGTAAAAAGGTCTAGTCCTTTTTACAACCACTACATCTTATTGTTTGCTCAGTGTAGTGCAATGTCCAAAGTGTCATTACGTTCTGTGTGTAACTCTAAAGGAGCCAAATGAAGTCAATGCCAAGAAGTGAAAACCCAGGTCAAAGCTTCCCTAAAGAACTTATGGGAGGTGATGAAGTCCCCCTCACAAGTGAAGTTTGCATAAAAATAAAAAACTAAGAGAAAGACTTTAGGGTCATTTTCAAGGTCACCCAAACTTTGATGAGTTTTTGGGGAGTGCTTTAGATGAATTTCTTTCTAAGCATTGGACTAGGCTACTTGCAATAGGAATGGTGCTTTTGATTCTAAGGGTTCCCTAAAGGGGACAAATGGAAGATCATACATGCAACACACATCTTTTTGCCAAACAAAATTTGATTAAACAACTATTGAAAATAAAAATTAACAAGTGTGTTCAATTTTAAACCCCAAATGAAATGTTTGTTGGTGTTCATTTGACCCCTTGGTCTTAGTTGTTAACTTCAAAAACATCCATAAAAAACACCTAAATTCTTTGTTAAACCTCCAAAATAAGGTTCCTAATCAATTTTTAATCATGAAAAAGTGATTTAAACATGTTTTGAGCAAATATCCCACTTGGTCCTACATCAAAATTGTTAGCATATCCTTTAGCTTTGAATCTCTTTTTTTGCTTGGAACAACAAACTTTGGAAAAAGAGGTCTCAGGTCTATGTTTTTGGAAAAAACATAGTGACCGACGTCAATTATTAAGAAGATTAAGATCACATAATGGCATATCCGATGGGACTAGACACATCCTACACATGAAGAAGACCATTTATCAACTTTAAAAACACACAGTGACCAACGTCAGTTATTACCACTGATGTTGGTTACTTGACTACCGAGATCTGGCTAATGTTGGTTCTGTTAACTGATGTTGGATAATCAATGACTGATGTCATCATAAAATTAGTTTATCATTATTGTAGTTGTAGGCATACAAGACCTTTTCATTATTTTATAAGGTGTTACTATGCTTATAGCTTGTAATGCTTTCCCAAATAGGGGTAAATTGTAGACACCCAATCTAGCCATCAATAACCTCCAATCAATTTTTTGGCTAATTTCCACCTAAAATGCACAATTTGGCTTAAAAACACTAAAGCATGCTAAATGATGTGAAACTGACATATTCAAGTGCTGATTTTGGCTAGGGTGTCCCTAAATAGGGTAATGCAATTTATGGGCCAACTAACTTTGATCAATTCATTTCAAGTCAAAATGCCAAATTTGCACCTAGGTGCTCTAGATTACTCTTCCCTATCAAATATTTTTCATGAGGCACGTGCCTTTGTTATTTGTTATTGGCAACATCCTAAATGGGAATACACATCTAATGCATCTGTCAGTGCCTTCTAATTCTAATCTAGTTAAAATTTAGACCAATAATAAGACATTATAATCAATTTGGGTAATTTATGCACAAAGTGTTTAATCATGCTTAAGAGCTAATCAACCCAAATCAAAGCCTAATTAATAATTCCATGGAAACTTGTTGAATAATTATTTTTAGAAATGAATATTGAATATCTACATCATCAAGTGACCTCATTTCTTAGGAAGACATCCATAGGCTCTAAATACCACAAATATTAGGATTCAAGCCTCCCATGCCTCATCAATACCTTCCATTATGTCCTTCATGCCTCTTAATTTCCCCTTCTTCTAAAGTCATGATGAGGATAATTATAAGCTTAATTCCAAAAAAATGAATTAATCCTGAATCACACATCTCAATCTTGAGATGGATGGTTCAAGTTGATTTTAGATAAATCCAAAAATATATAAATAAGAGGCCTCTCAACATCATTTCTAAGCTTAATTAGTACAAAGTTATAATGCAAGATTGGTTCCAAAAGCTTCAAAAAATTAGTGTTACCATGCCAAATTGATTCCAAGCCAAGCCAAGCCACAAGCCAAAGGTGCTAAGGATAAGAGGAGATAGTCAAGCCTCCTTTTATGAAGACTTCATGAGCACAATCTGAGTAATCCATAATTACAAAGGAATTTGGAGCATCCAAGGAAGGTGAAGGGAATTCTTGTGTTTTCATTCCTTGATTTCTAGTTGTGTTTGTTATTTGTGTTTGTTAACTAAGCTCTCCCTAGTGTTTAGGCCTAGAGATGTTATTCTATTAGTATTTTTGTTTCATTTTGTTTTCATTTTTGAACTAACACCATACTAACCATATTCTCTTGATTCAAATTCCTAGATCGCATAATGGCATGCCTGGTGGGACTAGATGCATCCTATACATGAAGAAGACCATTTTTCAACTTTAAAATATTTACTTGAGCCTTTAAAACTCCTGAAAATTATTTTTCTAACTTTATTCTACCATTTTTGGTTGCCATGATTTTTACATAGTAACTAATGTCGACAAGAAATACTAACATCAGTCACTGATCAACTGACATCAGTCAACAGAACTAACATCAGCTAGATCTCAATAGCTGAGTAATCGACATTGATCATAATAACCAACATCAGTCACTATGTTTTTTTTAAGTTGAAAAATGGTCTTCTTCATATGTAGGATGCATTTAGTCCCATCGGGTGTGCCATTATGTGATCTATGAATTTGACTCAAGAGAGGATGGTTAGTATGGTGTTAGTTTTAAAATGAAAACAAAATGAAAGAAACACACTAAAAGAAAAACATCTCTAGGCCTAGACATTAGGGAGAGATTAGTTAAAAAACACAAATGACAAGCACAACTAGAAAGCAAAGAATAAAAACACAATAATTCCCTTCACCTCCTTGGATGCTCCAAATGCCTTTGTACGGGTGGCTTGCTTGGTTTGTACTCATGAAGTCTTCATCAAAAGAGGCTTGGCTATCTCCTATTCTCCTTGGCACCTTTGGCTTATGTCTTGGCTTAGCTTGGAATAAATTTGGCATGGTAAAACTAATTTTTTGAATCTTTTGGAACCAATCTTTCATTATAAATTTGCACTAATTAAGCTTGGAAATGATGTTATGAGGCCTCCTATTTATAGATTTTTAGATTTGGCTAAAATCAACCTGAACCATCCATCTCAAGATTGAGATGTGTGGTTGATGATTAATTCAATTTTTGGAATTAATTTTTTAATTATCCTCATCATGACATTGGAAGAAGGGGAAATTAAGAGGCATGGAGGGTATCATGAAAGGCATTGATGAGGCATGGGAGGCATGAATCTTGATATTTATGGCATTTAGGGCCTAGGGATGTCTTCCCAAGAAATGAGGTCACTTGATGATGCAGATATTCAATATTCATTTATAAAAATAAGTATTCAACATGTTTCCATGGAATTGTTAATTAGGCCTTGATTTGGGTTAATTAGCTCTTAAGCATGATTAAGCACTTTGTGCATAAATTACCCAAATTGATCAAAATGTCTTGTTATTGATCCAAAATTTGATTGGATTAGAATTAGAAGGTGATATCAGATGCATTAGATGTGTATTCCCATTTAGGATATTTCCACCTTCAAATAAAAAAGGCACTTGCCTTGTGTAAAATATTTGATAGGGAAGAGCAATCCAGAGCACCCATGTGCAAATTTGGCATTTTGACTCAAAATGAATTGATCAAAGTTAGTTGGCCCATAAATTACATTACCCCATTTAGATATACCCTGGCCAAAATTAGCACTTGAATAGGTTATTTTCACATCATTTAGCATGATTTAGTGTTTTTATGCCAAATTATGCATTTTAGGTGGAAATTAGCCAAAATCCTGATTAGAGGTTATTAGTGGCCAAATTTAGGTGTATACAACTATCCCTATAGAGCAGTAGATGGTTTTTTGATAGGAGAGAGGGTGAGGCATATCTCATTCCTTTTGATAGGGTGTGGTGATAGTTTGTCCTAGTGTAAGATATCCTGAGTCAGTTCCCAAGATATAGGCAAAAACATGTAGAGTTCTTACTTCCTAAGCCATAGCTAGTTTAGATTTTTCTTGATCATGAGGATTTTCCCATGTGGATAGACTAAGATGATATTGGTGTTACACAGGCATATCTTACATGGTACTAAGCACTATATATGATGGTTGATTTTGGGGGGATGATGGTAGTTAGTGGGTGATGGATGTTGACCTAGGTAAGAGATGTGGCTAGTGGGCTTAGGTGCAGGGGGTTGCCCTAGACATACAACTAGTGATTGTAGAGAGGGATCAGACATGAGCAACACTAGATATAGTATAGGCTTTTGTTGTAGCATTACACGGTCAGTTGGTAGTGGCACAAAGTTAGGTTACTAAAACTATAAATGAGAGGGACCAAGTTAGAGATATGTTAGCCTTGGTTACCTAGGAGAGAGACTCCTTGAGATAGGATGGATGAGAAGTTGTAATACCTATAGGACAACTAGACACTATTCCCATGCAAAGGTACATAGATACAATAGAGGAGCTACACTATTATGAGGTGATAATATTTAGACATTGTCTCGATGAGCCCCAATGGGGAAAGTAAATATCTATTATGGATGGAAGTGATATCTTGGAAACACCATGTCAGTGGGATGCATCTATGGAAGGACAGGTAGGTACCTTAGGAGGATAGGCACTAGGAGGAAATGGTGTCCCAAGGGCATAGTTTGATTATGAGACATTACATATGTTGAAGTATATAATTTTGATACTAGCCTATGAGCTAATGTGGTGAGATGTATATTTATTTTGAGAGATAGATGTGTATTATTGTATACATGATGATGTTTATGGTTGATTATAGACTCACAATTTATATATATGATCTTTATCTAATACTTATGGTTCATGGTTGTGATACTCAAGTCGATTATTGATGATGTGATTATTGATTATGGTTATGCTCATGATAATAGGGATATGGATGCTGATATAGAATCACCTAGCTAGGCATGTGATGAGATGGATTTTTGTTTATGTTCATGATGATATTGATATGAATGTTATAGTTGGAGTGTTTGATATGATAATCATTTGTCTGATGAATGGACAATGCTATGATGTTGATCACATGGATTATTGTTTATGGTTTATTATTATTTTTTATGATGATGATGTTGTTTATTGATTATTAGGATGAGTTTTATGATATTTATGACTATTATTCTTGATGATGTTGTTTATGGATGCTTTTTGCTATGATGTTGATATGCTAATATTATTGTGGTGAAAGTGGTTTATCGCTTTAATGAGTATATGCTTCCTCATTTAGATTTATACATGTGTTGAAAGTGGTTTATTTATTTATTGGTCATGGATGTTATGATGTTGATGGTAATGAGTATGTGCATGGCTATGGTTTATGCTAATGATGTCTATTTTTGTTTATGATATGATGATGATATGATGTGGTTATGATTATGGTCATTTTTATAAAGGTGAAAGACATAAAGTAAATTAAATAACAAAACCAGATGTGAGAAAGGATAGATAAACAAGAGATAACTGTCTAAGGGAATATATCAACTAGTTATGAGAGGATACGAAGAGGACATGATTTTTCTTATTTGGTAAGGACTAATACAAACCAAAGTTGAATTGGATTAAATAACATAATCCCTTATAATTACTCGCATTAACATTCTTTAGATGGGTAAAAAGGTGTATTGATCACATAATGTCAAGTCAATTCAAAATTCATTGCTTATAGTGCATAAAAGGGAGATGGATGGAGATGAAACATTCTTGTGATACTAGCTTGCCTCTTTTATAGGGAATCATAGAGCTAGTATAAATAAGTCTATGTCATATAAGTGTATACTGATCGATTTGGAAAGTCTACTTATGAAAGCTTATTGTGACTTTTGAATTATTTTGCTTTGGAGAGATGATTGTGGCTTCCAAAATTAGTTTGATTTTGTTTTGATTATGATAATAGGTCTTTTGATTTCTTATTATTTACGAGAAGCTAATTGATGTAGGGAGCTTTAAATAAATTCCTATACTTGTGAAAAATGCTTTACTCAGCCATCCTTCAAGGGAGTGGTCTAAGTTTGTGTGCTTTACCCAATACTTTTGGTAGCTGTCCTTTAAGGGAGTAGTTTATCTTACTTTGAACAATTTTAATATGATTATGCAATTGTCCTTTGAGGGAACAATCTGTAAATGTTAGGAATGACCCATGGTTTTTTTTGGTTATGACTTTTATTTTGATTTTGCTTTAAATAGACTTGCTTAAATAGGATTAAAAAGGTTCACCTTTTATAAAGACCAAACTAAAAGCACAAGAAGATTGAGTAGGTGTGAAAGAGGTTTAAGTGGTAATCTATCCTAGTAAAGGGGTGGAAAGTATCATGATAATCATGCCATGCATAGAGCCATGGTACCCATTATTTAATATTAGGCTATTTTTGTGAATGATAATCACATTATTCAATTTTAATTAGTTTCTCCTAAATAAGGAGATGAATGTGGTTTGAATGCAAGGGATGAGCTTAAGTTAGAAAAAGGTGAGTTTGATATTTTTTAACAAAATAAAGGATGTAGATGTGAAGAATTGAGCGGCTCAGGCTTTGGGTTTCCCTCAAGAGAGGAAAACTAGTAAACTCCTAATATGTACTTGTGCATTATGATATAAGGTCCAAGCCAATTAAAAGTGATTTTTCCCCTCTTAAGTTTTTCCATATTGGTGACATGTTGGTTTTCCTTTAGGATGAGGTCTCTAATATTGAATTATTAAATTTTAAGGTGTTTTTATATAAGCTCATTTTATGTGTTATTGATAGACATGAAGGTGAGTACGAGTGGCTAATCACCATTCGTCAAGTAGCTTAAGCTAAGCTAAATAGTGCTGATGATAATCATCTTCAAAAATGATATCCTATAGGGATATATGAAGTGAAATAATTATAATTTGAGAGGTAAAACATCTTATGCTTCAAACACAAGAGAGAATGGGGTAGAACATGTAGGGGTTTGAATGCTAGTATGATATGCATATAATTTAAAGGGGATATGTAAGTGCCAATATCGACTAGATGCATTGACCATCTTAGTTAACATATTATTGAGAGTTTTTTCAGAGGCTTATACCTATCCATTTACATTAGGATTATAGGGTGAAGAAAAACTCAACTTGATACTGAATGCATCACAAATAACTTAGACTTGTTTGTTTTTGAAAGATTTGCCATTGTCAATGATGATTTTGTGAGGAACACCAAAATGATTGATAATGTGATGGTTGATAAAGTTAACATTATTTTTAGATTTTATTGAGATAAGAGAAATATCCTCTACCCATTTGGAAAAATATTTGGTCGTAGTGATGATAAAATGATGTTACTATGAATAATGGGGGTTAATTTCACCAATAAGGTCTAAGACCCATTGTGAGAAGGGCCAAAACTCTATAGATACATGAATACTATGGCTAGGTGCATGATGCAAATTAGCATGTTGTTGGAACTTAATTCACATAATCACAATAGTCTTGGTTAAGGGTAGGCCATTAATAGCCAAGGATAAGGATGCATTTAGTGATGGATAGGCCACTAAAGTGTCTCCCACATATCCCATCATGCATTTACCTAATAGCATGAGAGGCTTCATTACCATGTAGGTAATAAAAGAGGAGACCATCGAAGCTACATTTATAAAGAATTCCCCCTAGTATAGTATAATGTGAGGTACTCTGGATAAATTCTCTTTGAGCATTCTTGGAAATATCAAAATGAATGATGGCAAGGTTAAGATAGTCAAAGGTCTACTGATACCAAATATTAGGTTGGGATTCATCCACATTAAATATGGTAGGAGAGTCTAATTTGATGTAGGAAGGCTTGGTAAGTTGATGTATGATGACCAATAGGTTAGAGTTAAAGGGTATAGATGGGATCTGAGAAGTGAGGGAAGTTATGGTGTCGGCAAACTTATTTGTAGATTATGGGGTAGTTTAGATATAGTAGTTCTCAAATGATGTTAAGAGTTCATAAACTAGTTATTTTTACTATTGTAAAACATCATTATTACACTGATAAGATCCATTAATTTGATTGACCACTAGTTAAGAGTTTCTAAAGATGTTGATCATTTTGACTCCCAAGGATAATGTAGTTTGAAGACCTATTAAAAGGGCTTCATACTCAACCATATTATTGGTGCATTTTAAATCTAGCATAAAAGATAAAGGAAGAGGTTCATCATGAAGGGGGATAAGGATAATGCCAACTCCCCCACCACATTGACACTTTGATCCATTGAGGAACATGGTTACTTGATAGGTGAAGTATACGTAAGAGAGGATTATGATGGACTCATCAAGAAACTCAAGAGGAGGAGGGTAATCATCTACTAGGGGTGCATTATCCAATCAATTGGTAATGACTTTCCCTTTAATTGACTTTTGATGAAGAAAACCAAGCTCAAACTTAGCCAAAATCATGATCCATTTGGCCATACATTGGTTTTGGTATGGCTTAGAGTGCATATACTTGAGTGGATCAGCATTGGTGATGATAAGTGTTGTATTTGAGAAGGTAATAGCAAGGCTTGGTGGCCATGAAGACTAAATCTAAGAAAAGATTCTCAGTATGGGTGTACCAATTCTTATACTCTAAAAGTGTGTAACTAATGTAGTAGATGGATTTTTATTTATGTTTTTCATCTCAATGAGAAAGCATTACCCCTAAAGAGTGGTCAATGGCAGAGATATAAAGGTAAAAAGGTTTATCATCCTTAGGAGGGGTGAGGATAGGCAAAGACAAAAGGTACCTTTTGAGTGAATCAAAGGTCTTTTGATAGTTTTTGTTCCACTTGAAAGAGACATTCTTCTTCAAAAGGTGATGGAAGGGTTGGCATCAATTTGAGAGCTGAGAAAGTGATGAATGGATAAGAGCTTCCCCTGCAAGATATAGAGTTACTTGAGGTTGATTGGATGTGTAGACACCTAAAACTAGCCATTGATAACCTCCAATCAGGGTTTTGACCAATTTCCACCTAAAACACACAATTTGGTCTAAAAACACTAGAACACATTAAAATATTTGAAATTGACATATTCAATTACCAATTTTGGCTAGAGTATCACTAAATGGGGTAATGCAATTTATGGGCTAGCTAACTTTAATCAGATCATTTCAAGTCAAAATGCCAAATTTGCACCTAGGTGCTCTGGATTTCTCTTCCCTATCAAACCTTTTACACAAGACTTTTACCTTTATTATTTATTGTTGGTAAAATTCTAAATTGTATAATGGTTATAACACATCTAACATTTCCTTCCAATTTCAATCTAATCAAAATTTGGACCAATAACAAGACATTCTGATCAATTTGAGTAATTTGTGCACAAAGTGCCTAAACATGCTAAAGAGATAATTAACCCAAATCAAGACCTAATTAATAATTTCATGGAAAATTTTTGAATAATTATTTTTTTAAATGAATATTTAATATATGCATCATCAAGTAACCTCATTTCTTTGGAAGACATCCCTAGGCCATAAATGCCACAAATATCAGGACTCATGCCCTCCATGCCTCATCAATGCTTTCCATGATGCCCTCCATGCCTCTTAATTACCCCTTATTCTAATTTCATGATGAGGATAATTATAAACTTAATTCCAAAAATTTAATTAATCCTCAACCACACATCTCAATCTTAGGATGGATGGTTCAGGTTAATTTTAGACATTCTCAAAAATCTATAAATAAGAGGCCTCACAACATCATTTCTAAGCTATTTTGGTGCAAAATTATTATGCTCAAATATCTTCAAGGACTTGATTATGAAAATTTATAATTCCAAATTGATTCTAAGCCAAGCCAAGACACAAGCCAAAGGTGCCAAGGAGATAGCCAAGCCTCCTTTGATAAATACTTCATGAGCACAAGTTGAGCAAGCCACCAATACAAAGGAATTTGGAGAATCCAAATAAGTTAAATGAATTATTGTGTTTTCATTCCTTAATTTTTAGTTGTGTTTGTCATTTGATTTTGTTAACTAAGCTCTCCCTAGTGTCTAGGCATAGAGATGTTATGTTATTAGTGTGTTTATTTCATTATGTTTTCATTTTAGAACTAACACCATAATAACCATCCTCTCTTGAGTCAAATTACTATATCATAGGAGGAATCATGTTGAGGATTTCTTTTATTTTTTTAGGATTGACTTCAATTCCCTAACAAGAAATGATAAATCCAAGGAGTTTTCCTAATAAGACCCCAAAAATTCACTTCTTGGGATTAAGATGGACATGGTAATGGATGAGTCACTCAAAGATAATCTTGAGAATGGCCAAATTATCCTTATGATATTTGTATTTCACAAGAAGTTCATCAACCTAGTCTTTGATGATTTTGTGGATAAGGTCATGGAATATGTATGTCATAGTACATTGGTAGGTTGTACTAGCATTCTTTAGTCTAAAAGGCATGACCCTATAGCAGAAGTTCCCCTATGGGATGATAAAGGTAGTATTATGTTGATCTTTGCGGCTAATTATGATCTGATTATAACCTGAGAATCTATCCATGAGAGATAACATCTCATGGCTGGCTATAAGATCAATTAGCTAGTCAATGTTTGGTAGGGGAAAATCATCTTTTGGGTAGGCAAGGTTGAGGTCATGAAAGTCCACATAGATGTGAAGTCCTCCTATGGCTTTGGTTATAGGCATGACATTCAAGACCCATTGATGGTAGTCAATGGGTTGAATGAAATTGATGGATAAGAGATGTTGAAACTCGCCTTTGATAAGAAGGGCTATGTGAGGGTGTATTCATCAAAGTTTCTACCTAACAGTCTTAACATCACATTTGGTGACTATGTTGTGGGTAGTGATGTAGAGGTTAATTCTTGTCATGTTGTTGTAAGACCAAGAAAATGATATGCTATGATATTGTAGGAAAGAGGGTTAGTCTTGAAGCTCTTTGGAAATGAGTGATTGGAAAAATTTTACAATGTGGGGATTATTCAAATTACCTAGGTTGATATTGATGCTAGATTAGTTTAACATGGTCAAAGTTTTAGGAGGAATAGATTTGTGGATAGAGGAATTTGGTGCACCAAGGTAGGTGAAAATGGAATCAGCATCCTGACACTGAAAGGTATTAATAGTAGGAGAGTCATTTCCTATCATCTCAGGATGGGTCATAGGGATGGTTATAGTCACCCCATTATTTTGATAAGTTAGAGGTCTAAGGTTGATCATGTTGATGAAAAAAAGTTGGGGGGATGATGTCATAATCCTCAATTATTGATAGAAAATGGGTTTGAGAGGAAGGGATGTCTTCGTCAATGACTATAATGGGAGGTGGGTTGGTTTGTTGTTTAGGTAGTGTGAAATTAAGGCCATGATTTTTGTGAGGTTTTGGGTTTTGATTAGAAATAACTCATGTATCCCATGTTCATATCTACTTAGGCCAAATCCCTTCCAAGCACACTTGTAGAGGTATGTTTTAACAAATTATGGTTTATTTAGATAGGAAAAGCTAGAGGTGAGTGGTTGAGGAGGTAGAAGTGCCAAGGGGTTTATAAAGGCCCCACATATGAAATTAGTTTCACATATTGAGGGTCTAAAAGGAAAAATGGTTCTAATAGTGGGGTCATAATTGAGTTGGTGGTCAAGTTTCCCATACTCTTTAGGAGTAGGGAAGGCATAAAAGGTGAGAAGGTGATACTCCCCAGGCTAATTTCAAGGGGTGTATTATGGGGATTTGGGTGGAAGGGATAGAAGAATTTGAGGATGATTCATTGGTATAAGAAGATGGGGTTTCATCTTTTACTGATGAGGGCTAGTTGGATGGAGGAAGGAGAATGTCGTTGGGTCATTACATCATGTTGCATGATGTAAAGGGGCTCAAGTCAATTTGTATGGTAAAAACTTGACCTTTATGATAAAATTTGATGCATCAATGTAGGGTAGATGGTAAATAACCCATGAAATGATTCTAGGGGCATCCCAACAAGACATTGTACTAGAATTCACCTTCCACTACATATAAGAGTTTAGGAAGGGTATAGGGTCCTAGGCGAATGTGAAAGATGATAGTTCCTAAAGTCTTAGACATGGTATTGTAGAATGATTAGAACATTATTGAGGTTTATAACATGATGTTCTTAGGTAATTTGAGTTGGTTGTAGGAGTGGGAGGAGATGATGTTAATACTATCTCCTCTGTCAATCATAACCCTCTTGATGAGGGTTTGGTTGATATAGGCAATAATGAAAAGAGGAGGATTTGGGTCATCTAGATGGATGGAAGGTATTTCTAAATAGTTAAAGGTAACAAAGTTGGAAGTGTGTAGAGCACTAAAAAAATCTACTAAAGGTTAAGGGTCTTCTAGCCTAACCTTTAGAGACTATAATGCTTCTATCATTTCTTAGTGATGATGGGGTGAGGTATTGATCAGTTCATACAAACTCATCTTCATTGGGGTTTGGTGAAGCTAATTCATATCAACTCTTTAGATTTATTTAGATGGATTGGATTGAAAGGGACCCAAGATTGTACCTTGGGTTTGGTTGAAGGTGGTTGGTGTTGGCTAGGTGGTTGGGTGATAGATAAAGGATATGTCTTTAGAATTGACACCTTTGCCTTTCTATTATCCTTTGGTTGAGCTTGTGATCATGTGACCACATGGATGGTATGGAATGGGGGAGAAACTAGGCTAGGTGATTACTTTAGTTCCTCTTCACTTTGAGGTGAGAGTGGAGGGGTAGGTAGGTATTGGTTGATGATTTATAGTTCTTAGGTTAGTGGTGGGATTAGAATAGTCTCATAAAATATAATTCATCCTCATGATATAACCTATGGACTAAGACTTAGATAACCTTGTAATATTCTCTATCATGCCTAGGTCTCCTATGGTATAAACATATTAGTTTGTCATTATACCAAAATGGTTTAGGAATCTATGGGTTGAATGGTTTGATAGGTGGTAAGGTTAAGCAAGATCTTTGTAATAACCTCTAAAAGATGGCTGAGTAGGACTCTAATAAAGGCGGTAAGGGCATGCAATTCTTAGGTTTGGTGGTTGGGGTAGGAGTCCTTTTAGGATTAGGCTTGATGGTGGGATTCTTGGGTGAGGGAGCTTTCTTGGTGGATGACTTAGAGGTAAACAGTGTTGGGGTAGATATCTAAGGGATAGGTATTTTGGTTATAGGAGGTGTGGATAAAATGGGTGAGGATGAAAGTAGGAGTGATGCTGTAACCAAGAGTGGTTGTTGGGTTTGAAATTTACTTGGGGTGGTTGGTTTCCTTGATAAGGTAGAGGAGTGAGGTCCTAGAATAGAAGGCAAAGTGGAGAGGTGAGGTAAATTTTTGGTTTGTGGGATCTTGGGTGGTTTTAATTTCTTGATTGATTTTGTTAGGGGTTATTTTGTGGGTTTGATGGGGTTAAATCCACCTTTATTGATGGATGAGTAATATTTTTAGTGGGAAACATGTCAAGATTCATGGTAGGCTTGGATGAAATGATGAGAGGTGATTTGGTTACTTCAGGTAGGGTAGGTCGAGATGATTTGGTGATGGCTTGGTTGGTAGAGGTGTTTAATGGTTTAGGTGTGATGGTGGTGGGTTTTATAGTAGAGGTGATAGGTTGGGTTAACAATGGTATGGTTGGGAGTTCTTGCCTAGTCAAGTAAAGGAGTCCAAGACAATGCCAAAATGTGGCATGATCCATGTCAGGTTAGGATAGGTATCCTAAGTTTTGGGCCAACCAATAAAAAGGTTTATAGATAGGTTTTATTCCTTTAACATTAGTCTTAAAGGATAATCCCACGGGTGGAGAAAGGGGAGTGGGTAGCTCATCCTTTGCCTCCATAAAAGAATCTAAGGATTGGGAAGGTAGTTCCTCGATGGGAGGAGTAGTTAAAATGATTTCTTCCTTAGGGATGCTTTATTTAGGGAGATTGGATTATTTTATGATGGAATAAAAAGGTGTGGTTGGAATGGTTGTCTCTTTTGGTATGTCCATTAGAGGGGTTGGTTGCTCTAATATCTTGATAAGTGAAGGAAGGTAAAAAGTAATCTCCTTTGTTTTGGTTTTCAAAGGAGATGTTGGTGGCTCCACTACTTTAATAACTGGAGGGGATGGTAGGGTAGGTTGGGTAGTGCTATCCTTAGTAGCGAGTTCACTAATCACCATGTTAACAGTGTGTACCTCATGGGGGGATTCTACTTTATTTTCATTATTGGTAGATAGAGCATGGTTGGGAAATGATTGTATGAAGATGTCAATTGATTGGTTTGGGGGTGCATTGGGGTTATTCAATGTAAGCTCCCCCTTATCAATGAGATTTTGGATGATGATATTGAAGGTGTTGCACCTACTAATATCATGTCCAATGAAATAGTGGATAATGTTGGATTTTAATAGTTTCTCCAAGACCAAAGTGCACAACTCCCCTAGTGGGGTAAATTATCTTTGGTTGTTGTAGTTTGGATTCCTAGTATTTTGATTAGAGGTGTTGGAATAATTAGATTGGTTAAAAATGGGTAGAGGGGTGGTTTTAAGGACAATCATGTTTGGGGTTCCCTTGTTTTTGAGTTGAGTGTTGTTGTGCTTATTGGGTTTGGAGGAAGAGGTTTCACTTTATTTGAAGATGGAGTTCTTAATTTTCAACTTTAGTTTTCCCTCATAAATGACTCTATTTCTAGCTTATAGGCCATGGTTAAAGCCTCATCAAAGGTCCTAAAGCTCTGAATTCATAAATTAGAGGAAATGTGTTTGGCACATACCCGAGCAAAGAGCTCAATCAACTCGGGTTGGGTAGAGAGAAAGAAAGCTAGTTGATGAGGCTTCTCCAATGGACCACGAAGTTAACAATAGAATCATCATCAAAATATTGGATGGAGTGTAGATCAGTGATGGAAACCTTTTTAGAGATGTTTATAGAAAAGTGGTCTAGGAAGGTTTAGGCAAGTTGGGAAAAAGAGATGAGGGAGTGCTTGGGAATAATACTATACCAATCTAGTGTTGGACATGATAGAGACATGGGGAAGGTTTGAAGGAGGAGAGCATCATCATAGGCAATCAAGTAACACAAATGACTAAATTCCATCAAATTTTGTTGGGGATCTTCCTTGATTTTAAATTTAAAAAATTTGGGAAGTTCCCACTAAGGTGGGTAAGGTTGAATAGGGATGGATGAGTGAATAGGTTCATTACATATTTGGTAATATGATAAGAGATTATAGGTACCAAATATACATGACTCTAAGGTGGTCATTTTGTCATTTATAAATTTGATAAGATCTATTTGTGGTTGTGTACCTTTGTAGTTATAAGGTAGGTTTTTTTGGGTCTGGGTAGGTTTAGTGTAAATATAGCTAGCAGAAGGTTGGGAAGTTGGCACATAGTGGTATGTAGATGGGAGTGGTTAGAAGTTTATAGCTATAGGTAAGTAAATGTGGAAGGTTGGGTGGAGGATGGGGCCATATATCCTTGTGGGTTCAAGATATGTCTTAAGATGGGTGAAATAGATGTTTGTTGAGAAGTAGGTATGGGTTGAATGGGAGGTATGGTTAAGTTGGTGGGTTGGGGATAAATGGTGATTTTGGTGTTGATGGGTGAAAAAGTGGAAGGTATAGGGACCACAAAGATATAGAGTGGAGTGGAAGTAGGTAGGTTGGAAATAAGAGGGAAAGTAGCAACACTGGTATAAGGTACTCCCACTATAAGAGGGGTATGGGTGGCAAAAGGTTGGGTTGATCCCATGTTAGAGAAGTTGTTGGTTAGGGTAAATGGTTTTTGATTGTTGATTGGTTGGATAGATTGGTTTTGGATAGTAGTGTCAGTGGGATGGTTGGTAGAATATGAGGCCTAGGTACCCAAAGGTATGGTGGAACTGGAGGCACTAGAGGTGGTGCCCATAAGGTGGGATGGCATCCCATAGAGTGGAACAATATATTGAACCAAAGTAGGGATACAATGAGATATGGTGTTGAGGTAATGTTGAAGAGTTATAGCATTGTTATCAAGAATGTATCAAAATATGCATCTCCTTGGGAAACTATCCAAGGGATGATAGGATTGTAAGAAGGATGGGGGAAACCATCTACATTTAAGATGTAATCCATAGATGAAAATGAAGAGGGAGAGGGATGATTAGGAGGAATATCCTATATTTCTTGGTTCCTTAGTTATTGCTTAGTTAAAACCATGCAAAGAGGGGAAAGGAGAAGATATAATCAATCTCATAACTCAAATAGAGAGAAGAAAAGAAAAAGTCAAGGAAAATAAACACACACTAAAGTATGTTAGTCTTAAGATTTTGTTTAGTCTCTCTTTTGGATTATGCCTTAAGCTTTAAAAATTGTTTGACTCAAATTGGCTTGTAGAGCAAGTACTGGAAAATAAGTCTATGGTTGGTTTCAAGTTATATTTAGACTCTCAAAGGGATATATATTGAAAATTAGTACATGGCTTGATATTGGGGCCTACCCCCTCACTTACACACGATAGTGATAAGGGTTTTGGGTGCTTAGCCATGATATATTGATTGATATAATTTCTACTCAACCATAGAGCTGAGTTGGTTCTCCCCTTGGTGATGAAATCCAAATTAGATAATAGAGAAAGGTGATCACTAGGTAATGATATATTAGTCAAGCCTTATGTCAATGTTTAATTCTTATTTATATGTAAGTGGTTTGGTCTTGTGTGTGTGACAAGAGTGAAGCTATAATTGAATTATTTTACTTTAATTAAGATATGTGAGATAAAATAAGCAAGAAGACAATAGATGTAGTTAAATTTAAACCCAAAATCAAATTTTGGTTTTATTGTATGAGTAGAGGGATAAGAAAAAGAAAGCACCTAGATGCAACTAAGAAATGAAGAAAAGACTCAAGCGTCACACCGAATGTGCCAAAATGTTTCAGAGAAATTTTGCTTATGTTTTTGAAAGAAAGAGAAAAGAAACTAAAGAAGGGTATGATATAAAAACCTGATATGTTGTATGTGTGTTGATCCAAACGAGTGTAGATACTCCTCTTTGGCTTGGGAGGAATGACTTGTAGATAAAAAATCACTAAAGCAAATGGTTGGTTAGATAGATAGTAGGGTGGATTTCCTAGAAAGCTAGATCCAAGAAGCATGAGTTTCCTTTGAGGTTGTCAATCCACACTTTTAACAATCAAGTTCTTAAAGATCAAGTATTTGCATAAATAATAAAAGATATTAAAATTAAGTAAAATAAATTCTTGATAGAAGAATAGGTGAAAATGACTAATTATATCAATAAGTGGGTTAATTATAATGATAGATAGGTTGGGTATGATTCAAAAAATAGGGCAAGGATCTGTGATCAGGAAAAGGGCTTGAAAATTATATTTTGTTGAGGTCTAGTGGGTAGAAATAGCTTATTTTTATTATATCACATAGTGACCATTGGTAATTAGGGTGATCTTTGGTGGTTAGGGTAATTATCAGTGGTTGAGGTAATTATCAGTGGTTGGGATAGACCATCAATGGTCAGGATGACCATCGATAGTTACTTTGGGTTAGGTCTAGGCCAAGAAAAGGCTATTTATACAAAGTCACAATATAGTATTTTAAGAGAGGGATTTTGGCTAGGTTGATTATGAAATATAAAAAAAGTAACCAAATGATTAAAAATAGATACTTAGCTTGCTGAGTGTTGATCTGATGAACAGTTGAGGTGGTTGGTTGATAAACTCATTGGTGGAGTTTGGAACAGTTTTGGTAGAGTAACAATACTTGGTTGTTGGTTGATGGATGGAAACACTTCAGCTCTCTATTGCACTTATTGGTTCACTAGAAGAACACCTACAAAATAAAATGTTCAAGCAAAAATCTTTAGCTCTAAATGATGATCACTTGATTCTAGATCTAGATTCACCCTCTCCTCCTCTTTCTTTATAAGAAGGAAGGGGAAGTTCAAAAATACGTTAACAAGAGGTCTAACTTACTGTCTATTTTATCTCTCACATGCATGGGATTTCACATGAATTAGATAATCTAATTATAAAAAATCAAGTTGAGTTGACTAATATTTGACTATTCAAGTGGTGTAAACCTAACCGATCATGGTCAAGCCTGACCATCGATGGTTAGAGTGATTATCGGTAGTTGAGGGTCTAAGGCCACATTGGGTTAAAATTTAGGTTATATAGTAGGTCAATTCTAACTTAAGTTAGGTTTGTTTTTGGGTCAAAATGTTAGAATTGGTCCCTAAGGGGTGTTTTGACACTTAGAACCATAGTGTGTGGTTTTATAGTGTCTACACATAAGCCTCAAAGAGTTGAAAATTCAACCATAGTACAAGTTTTTCATATTTTAGAGATTCATATGGTTTAGATATATATTATTTTATAGGAATGAAATATACGGCACATTATTATAGAGTATAGGGTAATATTACATGCACATACATTCACTTTATAGACACTTGAGCATAAATTCATCCACACTTGGGTGCATATGCACAATAGTTTATAGGAACATAATTGTAGCTTTCACATACACATACATTTGAGATACAAATTCAACATATAAATGCTTATCATTCTATATCAATTAGTACATATTCAATGAGCATGATACTAATTCATGCAGACAGATAAAATATCATAGTTATAGTGGATGGAAAATGTGGGATATTACACTTCACACTTATCAGATATTTGATCATGATTAAGGAATGGACATGGTTCATTATCTTTCAATCATGAATTATATCTTACAATTGAGTAAAAATAGATAATCAAACCTATGTATATAATGGCGGAATGAACATTATTCATTCCATTTCAATCATGAATTGTTGTTTTTACATGGATTGAACTTGATCAAACTAGAATGAAACATGAAAATTGAATATATAATCCATTTTTAGTGGTTGATTAATTTTCAAGCAAACCTTTCATGATCGGTTCTCTTATATTCTTGTATAGTGATTTTTTTGAGTTAAACCTAGTCATATGGTTCTCTTTTTTTTCTTGCATATCCATTTGGGTTAGTAAACTACATAAATTTACCCATATTCATAAGGGTTGGGTCATATTTCCTACCCAACTCAAGAGCCTATGTAGTTACACACATTTTGGGAATAATTACCCTAACTCTCTAATCCTTCAATAAAGAGGAATCATATCCAACAAGTTGCAAGGGTATAATGGATTTCACCAACACCCAAGTGTAATCTAAAACTTAATTTGTCAATTTTAAAATTAAATTTTAGATTTCACATATGAGCATTAACTACTTCATTTTCATTAAAAATTTGCATGGAACAAATATATATACATTTGGCCCATCTCCCTAAAGGAAAAGAGTGTTTTACACACTCGGGTACATTATATCATTTTAATATATAAATTACATATTAATAGAATAAAAGGGGGAATTTGTAGATACTAAATCTATTCTTTAATACTTGACAATGACAAGCTTGACACACATTTACCACACATGATTTGAGGACTCAAACAAGGTCCTAATCCCCCATCTTCTCACACTTACATGCTATCTTATGAGATAAACCTTTCATTATGCTATTATACACTTAAAACAACCTCATTGTCTCTTTCAAACCTATTAATTATCATTCAAAAACATCTTAAGACTCTTAGATCATTTCACATGTAGGTGGATAAGTTTTTCTAGTTATGATCATTATCACCAGTTGATAATGACCTATGTTGGTCAGATATGACCTACTCCTATCAATGGATATTTTATAAAATCAAACCCATCTTTAGGGTTGGATCATAATCTTAACATGTTAGTGGTAGTATGAATTACTCAAATGGATCCATATATAAATAAATCAAGGTCTCATTCAAAATATACTTCTCACTTATTTGTTATACATCAATACACTACTACACACTAATAAAATATATCCTACTCTTCCTAATTTGCATACCTATCACAAGGATTAGTCACAATTCCAACTTGAAGCACTTAAAATTTAAGTATAATCAATTATTATCAAGTACCAAATATAATTATTGGCTACATACACATAGTGAAGGAACACATTTACTTAATCACATTATGTGTTGGATATGTAATTAGTGTCTAATCATCAGGGAAAGGTGATTAGGGTTAGCTCATCCCATTACGCTTCCCTATTTTTTTAAGTTTCTATCCTTAACAATGACATCTAAGTTTTTAAGGCAAAGGAGGTTGATTTGTGGATCTACATGCATCATCAAAGTTTATAATATAAAACACAAAGCAGGTAAAGATAGTTTCATGCAGCCATATAGTCAATGTGTCAACCTTATACACAAGTAAGTACCAACCAATAAGTAAATATTAATTGGATATAAAGACCCAACAATTTTAAATCTATATAACATAAACAACATATTAGTTTTGGAATTGAATGAACTACAAGCCTACCTATCCTTGATTTTCACTTCTAGAATATAGTCATAGTCATAGTCAACCAAGAAAGTTAAGTATCATGATATTTTTAGTATTTTTTATATTTAACACATGCCCTTATCAAATCATAATAATAAATATTAGTCTATTACATTCAAATATATGCTTTAATTTCATATCCACTAATCTAAATTACGTTTAAAAGTTATATATTAATTAGAATAATTTAATTCATTAATTTGAATTAGGTAAAATATCATGCTTGAATCCAAAGAAATGTGTATTCAAGGTATCTTAAAAGAAAATATTGGGATATAACATATCCTAATAGGATATTGAAATATAACCCAAAAATGTTAGATCTTTGTTAGGCATGCCTCCACCAAAATTTCTAAACCATCAATAATCATTATAGGGAAAATTGTAAGAATTAAGATTTTTTTTGGTTCAATTAGATGATAAGTCACAACCCTTCATGCAATTAATAAATATAGACAAAATCCAAATAGGGTTCTTAATTTCAAAATAAAATTGATGCAATTAAATAATATTCACTTTGTTGGTTGAATATTTTGTCGATCAGCGTACTGATAAACAAAATAGGTATGATCAGCCAAAGTAGGAAGATTAGTCATCCAAGTGTGTAGGTTTACCACATCAGAAGGAGACTGATCTCTCCTCTCATCAAGGGGAGGTTACCTATAGATAGGCTATATATATATATATATATATATATATATATATATATATATATATATATATATATATATATATATATATATATATATATATATATATATATATATATATATATATATGAACATAAAATAATACTCAAGTGTAGGACAAACCATCCATCTCTCTTTCTTCAGAGATGATGTGTGTGGATCAAAGGAGAAACACAAGGAAAATGAAAGAAAGCACTCCTCTTCTTTCAGAAGTACTATTAAGCAAGCCACAAGAATACTCTAGGTAGTAAAAATAAAATGTAACAAAGGATGTAATAACTAGCAAATCGAAATGCAGCACAAAGTCTTCACCAAGATTGCTCAAGAGTAAGATATGAAGGATAATGAGGGCACAAAGTCACATCAAGGTTATTTACAAAGAAATGAAAATAAAACACACTGAAAGGCAATTATAGGGGCACAAAGTCTCTCCACAATTAACTCTTTAGGACACCTTTTTGACCAATTTCACTAATCCTGCTTGTTGAATTAGAGGAGAAAAAAATACATCAAGGAAAAAGACATAAGAACAATTTCCTTAACAACAAAGATATCACAGCACAAAGTCTGAAAAACCATTTTCTTTCTTATTCCAATAACAAAATATGATAAACAAACTGAACTCAAAGTCTCAGAAGTGCCTTTCAATTTGGGCAGAGGTTCGTTCTGATTATCAAAAAAGAGATCTTTTACAATAACAAGAGAGTCCCTTATATAGCCATTTCAAGAAGGACTCGAGAACAGTAATACATCGTGTTGCGTTGGAATCTATTAAGAAGACAGGCTGGAACCTAGGGGCATTTTACCCATTTGATTTTATCAATGTAGGGAAACAAGTCACATTTATTGAAAGTGTGAAACTTTCAATGTCCACCTGGTGATCTGATCTTACCTTCATTGTTCCTCCTTTTTTGGTTAATTGAATCAGGTCCTAGATTCAGTTTGCTATTCTATTCCTTCTTCACTTTCTGCTGGTCTTAGCCTTGAAATCTATGAATGCATTCTAGTCTATAGGTTCAAAGGATCAATAGTTATTTTGTTGTCTTGAATTTGACGTTTGTGCACCCGTCACTATGTTTTCAATGGTTAGTTTGTTGTGTTGAATTTGACATCTTTGGGCACGTCACCCCTTGGTCTTTTTTTAGATTTCTACTTGGCACTTTTTTAGATTGGACTTGCCCTTTTGGGCCTTGAGAAATGACCCATTTTGAGTTAAAATAGCCTCATGCAAGGGTATCTATCCTTCAGGTAGTCTTTAAATGGCCTTTAGGCTTCTTCGAGCGACCCTTCAGCTTCAAGAAGTGTCTTCAAATTGGCAGCTGAGAGTCCCCCGCAAGGGCACTTGCCCTTTAGGGTCCTTCAGTGGCCCTTCACAAATTCCCGTGGGCTTCCTATGCTTCCTCTTATGGATGTTTCCCACAGACATTTTCCCCAGGGAAAATTCCCATGGACATTTTCCCTAGTAAAAATTCCCGTGGACAAAAAGTATGGGGAAAATTCCCACGAAAAAAAAGTCCACAGAATTATTTCGAAGCTTTGTTTCTTTTGGAAATTTGTTTTTGGGTTTTTTGCCTGCAAGTATTTTTCTAAATTCCTTCAAATAAAAAGTCTAAAGGAATTGCTTCTTTGCCTTGGTCTTTTTTAACTATCTTAAACAAAATCCAAAGGAATTACTTAACTATTTCCTTGAAAATAACCCTTCCGAAGGGTGTTTTTGTTGACCAAATGTCCTCCGCAAGGGCACTTGTCCTTTGATAATCCCTTTGAAAATTTTCCTTTTGAAATATTCCTTTGAACCACAGCTTTGAACCATTCCTTTGAACCAAGGCTTTGAACCTCTTGTTGAACTACTTCGTTGAACCAATCGGTTGAACCAAGCTTTGAACCAAAATGGTTCAAGCTGATGGTTCAATTGAATGAACCAAGTCGATGAACTAAGCATTGAACCAAACATTGAACTTACCTTTGAACCATGTCTTTGAACCAATTGTTGAACCAATTGATGTTGAACTGAAGGATGAACCAAAATGTTGAACCTTTTCATTAAACCAAGATATTGAACCAAGTTTTGGTTCAACAGTTCAAACAAAGTTTTGAACTGACTGACAAACCATTTGATTGAACATGTCATTGAACCTTGAACCTATTGAACCTTTGAACCAAAGTGGTTCAATGGTTCAATGGTTCAATGGTTGAAGTTGCCTTGATTTGGCTAAGTGTTTTGAAGCTGATGAACCAATTGAAGTGATTGAACTTTGAACCTTGATGAAGCGCTTAACTCTTGCCAATGACGTTGAACCTATTGAACCTCGAACCCGTTGAACCTTTGAACCAAAGTGGTTTAATGGTTCAATGGTTCAATAGTTCAAGCCTCTTTTTATGCTTAGATGCTTGCCGATGGAGATTTTTGATTGAACCAAGGTGCTAAATCAATCCCAAAAAATGACTAAGTGTTGAAAAATGATTCTTTTGACTGAAACCACCTGCAAAAGCCTTTGAACCTATAGAAATGAACCTTCCTACAGAGTCTGTAGATTTGTGAAAAGCTTGAAAACTAAAGAATTTGAATGCCTAAGAAAAATTTTAGAAAGGGAAGAGACAATTTTGGTTTGTAAGACCAAAATAGTACAAATGTTATCTTAAAAATGAGTGATATTTTTGGGAGACAACAGCTGGCTCTAGTTGGAGAACTTCTGTCAATTGCAAAAAGAATTGAAAGGAGTAGAATCCATAATCTCCAATATCTTTATGTATACCATTGGGTTACAAATTCATGCTACCCAAAAATGAAAGACATCCAAAATAGAAACAAACAAAACAAAATAGAATTGAAAACTGTATAAATATACATATATACAGATGCAAAGATCTAACACTTCAAGAGTTGAAATGTTTCAGATGCTTCCCATTTTGGGGTAGAGAAAAGAGTGTGCCATCTTGATATTTCAATAAAAAGCTATTTTCACCAATGTGTTGATGAATTATAAATGGGCCTCTCCAAAGGGAGTCAAACTTTCCATGCATCCCCTTTGGTTCTCTCCTTTTATCCCACAATAGGACTTGATCTCCAATCTAGAAATCATGATTTTTGGCCTTTTGGTCAAATATTTTCTTTACCAGACTTTGATGAGCAACAATTCTATCCACCACCATGGTTCTCTATTCCTCCAGCTTAGCCAGGCACATGATTATTTTATCAAGAGAACTTTCATATGTCTGATCTTCAATTGCCTTTGCTAATTTCAAGGTTGGCAATTCTAAGGTGATTGGTATTTCAACATTGATACCATAAAGAAGTTGAAAAGGAGACATACTAATTTCCCTCTTTGGTGTGATCATGTCTACCCATAGAGCATCAACCAATGCTTTATGCCATGTTCTCTGATTGTCATCTACTAGCTTCTTGATAATAGTTACCAAATTCTTATTGTGGAAAATAATCAGAAGAGTGAGAGAGTGTAATTCCAAAATAGAAAAAAAATTGTGTAATCTCTTGAGAGGTGAAACATGCTTTATTATCAATAACAATTTTGATTGGAACTCCAAACCTAGAAATGATATTCTCTTTGAGGAAGTTGCATACAACTTTTGAAGTAGCATGCTTAGTTGGGATTGCTTCTACCCACTTGGTGAAATAATCAGTTGATGTAAGGACATAATCATGTCCAACACTTGAAGATGGGCTTATTGTCCCAATAAAATCAAGTCCCCATTGCTGGAAAGGTTCTTCTATGATCATTGGCTTGAGAGGCATAGCAGCTAACTTGGGTCTTCCAACAAATTACTGACAGAGTTCACATTTTCTCACCCACGTATGTGCATCTTGGAAAAAATTTGGTCAGTAATACCTGGCTTGAAGAATCTTGTGAGTAGTTATAAGAGAAAAAAATGTCCTCCACAGGCCAGATTATGGAAAGATTTCAAAAGCTGGGTCTGCTGCTCTTTGTCTACATAGCAAAGGAATACTCCATCTATGCTTCTCTTGTACAAGCCGTTATCCCAAAGGACAAAATTGGCAGTTTTCAACTTGATAGTCCTCCTTTCTTTATAAGACAAATGAGTAAGACATTCACTATAAGTAAATAACTGAGCGATATCTGAATACCACTCATTGGTAGTGGAGACAAAAAGGACTGTTAGAGTCTTTTCCACTTCAGTTTCTTCATGATGTGTGTCTTCTAGCTTATTATTAGCAATTAATTGGCATAAGCCTTTACCCCTGACCAGCTTTGTCAGTTTGATGTCTAGATCAAAATCTTAGATCTTTGTAATCCAATTACCTCTTTTCATGCCAAACTTTTGCTGAGTTAATATAGACTTGACTGTAGTGTCAGGCACTAGGGCAGTAGTATGTGAATTCAGAATATAGAAACGGAAATGTTTGACTGCTTTTACCAAAGCATAAGCATGCTTCTCTATATTTGAATATTTCATCTCATGAGTTTTGAGAGGGAAACTCATGAAAGAAATAGGAGATTACATACCTTCTTTGTCTTGTTGAACAAGAATTGCTAAAAGAGTGTGTTCAGATGCATAGCTATATATGATGAAATCTTTGTTATAATCTAGGCAAACCAAGGTAGGAGCGTAAGCAATGGCGGTTTTGATATCCTAAAATGCTGATTTACCTTCTTTAGTCCAGCTAAAGATAGTCTTCCCTTTCATTATGTTCACAATGTGTCTAGTCTTCTCAGCAAATTTGGGGATGAATCTACGTAATAAATTCACCTTTATGAAGAAAGAATGAAAAACATTTTTACTTATAAGAAGATTAAGCTCTTGAATAGACTTGACTCTGTCTGAGTCAATCTTTATGCCTTCTTTGGACAAATTGTGTCTAAGGAGTTTCCCCTCCGTTACTCCAAAAAGAGACTTTTTAGGATTTAAATAAATACCATTCTAGCAGTAGTGCTCTAGCACTTGTTATAGGTGGTGTATATGATCAGATCGATGCTTTGAAAAGATAGTCAAATCATCAAGGTATACCACTATGAATTTACCAATTTCATCTTTGAAAGCCAAATGCATAGCTCTCTGAAAGGAAGCACCATCATTTATTAGACCAAAAGGCATTCTCCTATATGCAAATGTACCCCAAGGCATGGTGAATGCAGTCTTGTGTTGGTCTGCCTCACCAACTTGAACTTGATTATAACCTGAGAAGCTGTCCAACATTGATAACATCTCTGCACCTGTCACTATTTGAAACACTTGATCCATAATTGGCAAAGGATAATTATCCTTCAAAGATGCTTGATTTAGATTTCTAAAATCTACACAAATGTAGATTTTGCCATTCTTCTTCCTTACAAGCACTATGTTCACAATCCATGTGGAATGATGGATTGGGAAGATGATTCTAGCATTTAACATCTTTTGTATCTCAAACAGAATAGTACCTGATATTTTTAGATTATACTATCTAGATTTTTGCTTGTATGGCATTGAGTTGGCCTTGAGAGGAATGTTATGGAAGATTTCATCTGGTCTAAGAGACTTCAAGTCTTCATAAGAATATGCTAAGACATCCATGTATTGACAGAGTAAAGAGGTGAACTTGAATCTTTCTTCAGGGGTGCATCACTTACCAATATTGATCATCTTGGGATTTTCTTCAGTAAACAAATTCACTTGATCAAATCCTTCAGAGAAACTCAAGTCTATTTGCTATTGTTTAATGAATCTATCATGTTTGTCAAAAATCTTTTCAAGAGAAACCAGGCCTTTAGGAATTTTTTTTCCTTTCAGCTGCAAGAATTCTTCATTTATATCTAAGCTAGATTTAGACACAGATTCATTCTTCTAAGGTTCACTGCCTTCAAAACATAGTTGTTCAAAATTATCTTTTCATTCTAGGAAGGCAATGATTCAATTTTCATCATTGAATACTTACCAATGATTAGCATTTTCAAGAACACTTGGTCTATAGACTAGCTCAATGGTATACATGTCTTCTTTGAAATTTGAATGAGGAACTAAGAGAGTTCCTAAAAAAGCAAGTGCATCAGCTCTGTCATTAGACTCTCTGGGTATGGCAGAAATGTTGAAAGCATCAAAACTTTCAATTTAGTCCCAAAACAAGTTACGGTAGTGGCGTAATCTTTCATTCTTCATTTGGTATAAGTTCCTCACTTGACAAACTACTAATTTAGTATCCCCTTTGGCATGAAGAAACTTGATGCCTTTTTCTTGAGCAGCCTTTATGCCCAGTAATAGAGATTCATATTCAGTTGTATTATTAGTGTTACTGAACTATAATTTGTAAGATGAAGGGAACATATCTCCTTGAGGAGATATCAAAGCAATTTTAGCTCTTAAATTGGTAGATGAATAGCTACCATCAAATTCCAAAGTCCATATCTCATCTGATACTAATTTTTCTTTAGACTTTTCTTCATCAGAGATAGAGGATCCTTCTTGGTCTGTACTTTAACCTACTAGTTTTTCTATTGTTCTTTTTGAACTAATTTTTGAGTTGATACTCTTAGGTGTTTCATGCATTTCATCTGTAGATAGAAAATAGTTACCCATACCAGTGGATTCAAAAAGAATTTGAGATTTAGGCACTGATGTCTGGGTGACCACATATTTTTCATCCTTTTCAGGGAGCAACCTCTTCATTACGCCTTGGACAGGGATCATTGCCTCAGATAGATCCATGCTTAGTTCTCCTCCCATGTCCTTGTAAAACTTTCATCCAAGCAAAATGCCATAGGATGCTGGGACGTCAGCCACCAAGGCAGTCATCTTGATTCTCTTGTCTAAAAAGGCTGCAAATGCAAATTGGGCATCTTTGATTTGCCCCAACAATGGTACTTGCTTATTCCCCATGGAAAAACATCTCCCAAATGTCTTGGTCAGTGTGAGACCAAGAGACTTAGCTACTTTAGTTGGCATGACATTATCAGATGCACCTGAGTCTATAATATAGTTACTCAGCTTGTGGCCATTAATTAACAGGGAAACATAGAAAGGTTCTATTTTTCCAGGAGCAGCTAGGGGAGTAATGAATAGATTATTTGGAATAGGTGTGTTCTTTGGAGAATCAAGAGTTACCTTTTAGCCTTTTGTCCTACAGGGACAGTTTGGTTTTTGACATATTGGACTAGCTTATTCAATTGGTCAGGATTGGACTGCAAATATTCAAACTCAGACATTTGTATTTTTGTCTTTTTGACATGATCAATTATGTCAAATGGCTGAATTGAACTAGGTATAGAGAAAGGTACTTCAACTTTATAAATTTTAGGAGGGATGAGAGATGGACTAGTTTGCGAATTTGAAGTAAAAGGGGAAGGCAAAATTGATGTATTTGCCTTTTGAGTGATTACTAGATCTTTTGATTGAAAAGGCAGAATGGTTCCATGTTTAACAATCATGACTTCTGGTTGTAGTTGCTCTTCTGTCTTCTCTTTATCAGCTTGCTAGACTGATTGGTTCTTAGACCTGATAAACACTGCGTATGATCCATCAAAAGCTTCTCCTTTGTTTCTAGGTTCATCTTGGTAGTTCAGGAAACCAATATGGGAGTCACCAGCTGATTTTTCTTGATTGTCTTCAAGGAGATCAACATCATTTTCTTGATTCAATTTAGGCTAGAAAGAGAATTTGATTCTACTTCAAGATATCCCATTACTAAATTGGTTGGGGGAGCTTCCAGGGCAAGTTTCCCTTGTGGGGGAGAAAAGCAGTTTTCTTGCCCTTGATTCCTAGCAGCATTGCCCTGATAAGATTGATTTGGGAATGTCCTTCTGTATGAAGGAGCAGAAGACATTCCTTGAGCCATTTGCTTTTTGAGAGCAAGTAACTCATTTGCTAATTTCTGCACCATTGGATATGTTGTGCCTACAGATGCATATTCAGAAGATGATGAAGCTCTATTTCTATTTGGATCTCTTCTTATCTTCCCTGCTAAGATGAGATCATCTTCTACGTTAGTGGCCAAAAGTTGAGCTGCAGCAAGATCTATTTGACTAGCACGTCTCAAGAGAAAACTTACTTCAGGTAGCTGAGAATTAATGAAAAAGCATTTGAGATTCTTAGTTGTAGGGCTAGCAATTACAGGGATTTTATTTCTTAGTTTGTCAAATTTGGCTATGAAGTCTCTCATAGGCTCATGAGGCTCTTTCTTCAACTGTGTAAATTAAGCTAGAAGTGTATGTGCATCTTCTACAGGTTTGAATCTGGCTTCAAACTTAGCTTTGAGAGTATTCTAATTAGTCACAGATCTAGCCTATAGATGATAAAACTAGTTTGCAGCAACATATTGTAATGTCTCTACAAATAACCTAACTACTACATCTTTAAATTCTACTCTGATTACTCCACAAGCTATGCTGAAGGCTACAATATGCTCATCAGAGTGAACTTTCCCATCACCATAGAATTTGGGGAAGTTCTTCCTTGAACTACGTGGAAGCTCATGTAGAGGTGGAGTAAGATTGAGAGGACCAAAAGCATTATCCCAGGGACCCTGAATTGCCATTGTAGGAATATGAAAAAGAGGGATAAAAAATCTCAAAGGGGTAATTATAGGCATAGCTTTATCAACAGCAAAATTAGATACCTCATCTGGCAATGGAGATCTGACTTTAGTAGGAGGAAAACTCTTGGTTGGTTGGAGATGAGATGGTGAAGGAAATAGATAAAAATCACTTTGTTGTACCAACTTGAATACAAGTTCAATGATACCTTTAGCCCTTTGGCTTCGTGTATACCTTGCATCTGCCAGATTGTGAAACAAAAATGGAAAATAATTGACCTTGCTTTAGTTAAAGATTGAGGATTTAAACTGTGCATTCTTTCCCAATTAGTGTGGAGGTGAATGGATAGATTATAAATGGATAATGGATATGATATCCCTAGTAGAGTCACCAAAAATTGTTGGTTGAATATTTTGTCGATCAGGGTATTGATAAACAAAATAGGTTTGATTAGCTAAAGTAGGAAGATTAGTCATCCAAGTGTGTAGGTTTACCACATCAGAAGGAGACTGATCTCTCCTCTCATTAGGGGGAGGTTCCCTATAGATAGGCTATATATATATATGAACAGAAAATAATACTCAAGGGTAGGACAAACCATCCAGCTCTCTTTCTTCAGAGATGATGTGTGCAAATCAAAGGAGAAACTCAAAGAAAATGATAGAAAGCACTCCTCTTCTTTCAAAAGTACTATTAATCAAGCCACAAGAATACTCTAGGTAGTAACAATAAAATGTAACAAAGGATGTAATAACCAACAAATCGAAATGCAACACAAAGTCTTAACCTGGATTGCTCAAGCGTAAGATATGAAGGATAATAAGGGCACAAAGTCACCTCAAGGTTCTTTACATAGAAATGAAAAGAAAACACACTGAAAGGCAATTATGGGGGCACAAAGTCTCTCCACAGTTAACTCTTCAAGACACATTTCTGACTAATTTTGCTAATCCTGCTTGTTGAATTAAAGGAGCGAAAAATACATCAAGGAAAAAGACATAAGAACAGTTTCCTTAACAACAAAGATATCACAGCACAAAGTCTGAAAAACCATTTGCTTTCTTATTCCAATAACAAAATATGATAAACAAACTGAGCTCAAAGTCTAAGAAGTGCCTTTTAATTTGGGCAGAGGTTCATTGTGATTGTCAAAAAAGAGATCTTTTACAATAACAAGAGAGTCCCTTATATAGCCATTTCAAAGACTCGGGAATAGTAATACATCATGTTGCATTGGAATTTGTTAAGAAGACAAGCTAGAACCTAGGGGCATTTTACCCATTTGATTTTATCAATGTAGAGAAACAAGTCATGTTTATTAAAAGTGTGCAACTTTCAATGTCCACCTGGTGATCTGATCTTACCTTCATCATTCCTCCTTTTCTAGTTAATTGAATCGGGTCCTAGATTCAATTTTCTATTCTATTCCTTCTTCACTTTCCACTGGTCTTGGCCTTGAAATTTGTGAATGCATTCTAGTCTAAATGTTCAAAGGATCAATAGTTATTTTGTTGTCTTGAATTTGATGTTTGCATGCCCGTCACTACATTTTCAATGGTTAGTTCGTGTGTTGAATTTGACGTCTTTGAGTGCATCGCCCCTTGGTCTTCTTTCAGCTTTTCACTTGGTGCTTTTCCAAATTGGACTTGCCCTTTTAGGCCTTGAGAAATGACCCATTTTGAGTCAGAATAGCCTCCCACAAGGGTATCTATCCTTTGGGCAATCTTTAAACGGCCTTCGGGCTTCTTCAGGTGACCCTTCAGCTTCAAGAAGTGTCTTCAAATTGGCAGCCAAGAGTCCCCCACAAGGGCACTTGCCCTTTGGGGTCCTTCGGCAGCCCTTCACAAATTCCCTCAGGCTTTTCCTATGCTTCCTCTCATGGATGTTTCTTGCGGACATTTTCCCCAGGGAAAATTCCCGCAGACATTTTCCCCGAGGAAAATTCTCATGGACAAAAAGTCTGGAGAAAATTCCCGGAGACAAAAAGTCTGCAAAATTATTTCGAAGCTTTGTTTCTTTTGGAAATTTGTTTTTGGGTTTTTCGCTCATAAGTATTTTTTTGAATTCCTTCAGACAAAAAGTCTGAAGGAATTGCTTCTTTACCTTGGTCTTTTTCAACTGTCTTAAACAAAATTCAAAGGAATTTACTTAACTATTTCCTTGAAAATAACCCTTTTGAAGGGTGTTTTTGTTGACCAAATGTCCTTCGCAAGGGCACTTGTCCTTCGAGAAGCCCTTTGAAATTTTTCCTTTTGAATTTCTCCTTTGAACCACGGCTTTGAACCATTCCGTTGAACCAAGGATTTGAACCTCTTGTTAAACCGCTTAGTTGAACCAATCAGTTGAACCAAGCTTTGAACCAAAATGGTTCAAGCCAATGGTTCAATTGAATGAATCAAGGCGATGAACTAAGCATTAAACCAAACATTGAACTTACCTTTGAACCATGTCTTTGAACCAACCATTGAACTAATTGATGTTGAACTGAAGGATGAACCAAAACATTGAACCTTTTCATTGAACCAAGATGTTAAACCAAATGTTGAACCAAGTTTTGGTTCAATGGTTCAAACAAAGCTTTGAATCAATTGATGAACCATTTGATTGAACTTGCCATTGAACCTTGAACCCGTTGAACCGTTGAACCAAAGTGGTTCAATGGTTCAATGGTTTAAGCCACCTTGATTTAGCTAAGTGTTTTGAAGCTGATGAACCAATTAAAGCGATTGAACTTTGAACCTTGATGAAGCGCTTAACTCTTGCCAATGATGTTGAACCTATTGAACCTTGAACATGTTGAACCTTTGAACCAAACTGGTTCAATGGTTCAATAGTTCAAGCCTCTTTTTGTGCTTAGATGCTTGTCAATGGATATTTTTGATTGAACCAAGGTGCTGAACCAATCCCAAAAAATGACTAAGTGTTGAAAACTAATTCTTTTGACTGAAACCACTTGCAGAAGCCTTTGAACCTATAGAAATGAACCTACTTGCAGAGTCCGTAGATTTGTGAAAAGCTTGAAAACTAAAGAATTTGAATGCCTAAGACAAATTTCAAAAAGGGAAGAGACAATTTTGGTCTGTAAGATCAAAATAGTTCAAATGTTGTCCCAAAAATGAGTGATATTTTTGGGGGACAACACACCTATTCTCATGCCCCAACACAATACAAACTTGTATTATTATACATCTTGGCCATAGATCATGCCTTAGGGGATTTATTGGCATAATATTAAAAAAATGCATGTCATTTATTATATTAGTCATATATTTTTTGAATATGAGATAAATTACAAAATTATGTAAAATATATGCCTAGCCTTTATTTTTATTGTACAAAAATTTTGAGACTACATTCTCAACAATGAGATGTCATCACAAAGGTAGATTTGGTCAAATTACTCATGTTTATGTTACATTTATCAATATGCATAGCTAAGTAATTAATGTCTCTCATAAAATTATATCTTAAATTCATCTATCAATTTTTTTTTAAAGATAAGTTATTGTAGACCAACTAGCTATAGCTCCATTAAGAGACACACTACCAATCAATAGTGACTTTCATGACAACTTTAATTCATATCCAATTGATCATGTACTTTGATGAATCCAAACGCACTACAAGTTCTAGCATTGGCATTGTATTCATCATTCTTTAGGGTCCACCTATACCATTTGCATTTTATTTTTATTTTTCATATACAAATAACTTAACATAATATGAGGCATTGATACTTGGATTATGTAAAACACATACATTATAGATAAAATCACAATGAATATATGGATATTATTATATGGTAGTTAAAATAGTTCTATAAATTTATGAAAAAATAATAAAATTTAATTTCATACAAGGAAATGGTACAATGATTGTATACACACCTTGATCCTTTTTCAATAGAGAGCATACCTCAAAAATAAAACTGATATGTTGATTCCATGTCCAGTGTATCTTCTATGATTTCCATCAACATCAACGATGATTATGAAAATTTTAATATCTAGTAGAGGCAACACTCAATATTATCTATAACATAAGTAGAGGCTCTATAATTCACTCCAATTACTCATAATGTAATAAATTCTTAATGTGATATATATATATATATATATATATATATATATATATATATATATATATATATATATATATATATATATATATATATATATATATATACCATCCCAAAAAATGGTACATGTAATGATAAATATAATTTATAATGTGAATCAAGGATAATTACTTTGGTGCCTTAGCCATTATAAGGCTTAAATTTCCTTACTAGAGATACATGATAGTGAATGTAGTGGTCATTTTAGTGGAAAATCAATGTCTTTAAAATTTTTAATAAAAAGGTATTATTAGATAATAATAAAAAAATAGTATTAATAACATGTTAAATTATGCCAAAAATGTCAGAAACATAGTAATTTAAATCATGCACCATCATAAGAGTTACAACCTTTTTTCTCACCATGGTCATTCTCCCTTTGGGTCTTCGAATTAATTGTTAAGATAAATATAAAATCATCATAGGGTCACAATTTCATTCTTACAGTTATCAAGTACTTCAAAAAATGGGTAGAAACCATACCATTAACATCAACCATGTGTGAATATATTTAAAATATCATCTCACAATTTAAACTAACATTAGCCATCGTCACTAATAATAAAACTTCATGCAAAAATAAAATAATTAATATATTTTTTGTTAAATATAATACAAGTCATACTTTCTCTACATCATATTATCCATAAGGAAATGGACAAGAAAAATCAAAAAATAAAACACTTACAAGGATATTAAGAAAAATAGTCACCAAACATGGTGAAACTAGCACAAAAAAATTATATATGCACTTTGGGCACCACACAAGTTTCCATACATAAACTAAGGCTACACCTTACTCACTTTTTTATGTGACAAAATTATTGTTACCTTTATAACTTGAGATACCATATTTGTGTGTCTCTTTTAAAATATTAATAAATATAATGAATATAGAGAAAAACAATTGCATGAATTAGAAATGTTAGATGACTGATGTATACGGGCTAGTGAACATCTTAAATTTTACCTAAATCATATCAAGAGGGAATATGTAAATAAACTTTACAACTTTGAACTTAAATTTTGGGACTCAGTATTAAAAAAAAATCATAATAACATAAATGTCAATAAGTACAACAAAGGAAAATTCAAGCATAATTATTTGGTCCTATTTGTGATTACAATTAAGGTGGGTACATGATCCTATTGGTTAGTTACACTATAAGAAAAATACACGAAGAAATATTTTATAGATTAATATTTATTTGGTTTCACTTTGTCATAAGTTTATTTAGATGTATGTTTTTGATTAAATAAGGTGGAAAACTAGGGGCTGAACCCTTACAAAAGCATAGAAACCATGAAGGTAATCAGCATAAATGATGCCTTATAATAGGAACGTCACATTTAGTGAACCAACAGACACAGCAAAACCAAAACAAACTAGAAAAGGAAAAAATGAGAGGTAGAGAATCTAGAAAAACAAGAGCTAAGGAGGCTATATCTCTCCTTACTTAAACATAGATTTAATGAGGTCATCCAATTTCTTAGTGTTCTCCACATTGATAGTAGAAGTAGTAGTACCCAAGTCCTACAGCATAGACATGTTCAGGTGAATAGAATTCTAGAGCCTAGTGGTAAAGTTCTACTCTAGTTTTTGAATGTGACCCTTCAGGGCAGAAATTTTAGCTTTCAAACCAGTTTTGGTTTTAGTTTCCTCATCAGCTTCTTCCACATACATCTTTCCCTCTTTGTCAGCATTTTTTGTAAAGTCAGCAACATCCTCAGTGGTAACCTCAAATTCTCTTATCTCCTGCTTACCTTCAGTATCCTCAGAGATTTCCTAAATTTCTAATTCCTTGTTTTCCTCATCTTGAGTGGCTTCCTCTGAGGCACTCTTAGAGTAGTCAATAAGCCTACCCTTGGGAGCAGGTTTACCAGCAATCTGTCCTGACCATTGAACTCCTGAGGAGAGGCCCTCCTTAGTAACCTTAGTGGACAGATGGGATTTACTACCTTGACCCCCTAGGGTCCTATAAGGATTTTTAGGGGTCCCCATAGTAGTCCCCATAATACCCTCTTCACCAGCATAAAACTTCCTCTTCTTTCCTTTTGTACTCATAAAGGAGCCCTAGGTGTTTAAGGGAGTCTCCTCAGGGGAAGAAAAGGAAACTTATTTAGTTTTAGTAGAGATAGGGGAAGGATAGGGATCTTCGAAAACATCACCAGCAAAAGGGTTAGAAGAAAATTCCCCACTATCAATTCTAATAGTCTTGGATGGCTCGAGGGCATGGTGGAAATTATACAGGCAAAAAATGAGGCCCTGATGAAGGGGGATAGGATTCATATCAGGTTTTTTTGCCAATTTAGCTCTCACCCTAAGGACTGAATGCTCTAAAGAAGAGAGTAGATAAAAGGGAAAGTTGATAAGAGCATTACACCTAAAATGATTCAGAAGGAGGAGATGATAATTTTAAAACCTAGTGAAATGTCCCTCTAGTGTGAAATACTTCATGAGGATGAAGCACACGCCGTCCCAAGGCTCAAGAAATTTGGCTTGATCAAATCCTCTTTGGTAAGGTGTAAGTTCTTCACCTTCTCCAAGAAATAGCTTTTGGTTGGAAAGGTCCATGATTTTTATTTTCTATTATCGCTTCATCTCCTGCGTAGACATGCCAGTAGCCATAACTATCACCTTTTCTAAAATCTTAAAGCTAATTCCTCCAATAGTGACTCACCAGTTTAGCCAAGACCTCACAAATTATTCAAATAGGTTTTCATCAAACCTGTTGAGCCTCTCCAAATAGGGACTAATCCCACCCTCTTTGTAGTAGTGCTAGACCACTAGGTTGTCTTTGAACTCACATCAAGAAACTGGTTCCATTCAAATTCTATCAGCCCCCATTTTGGACTTATAGATCAGACCAGGAGATTACCTTATTTTTACCATCATAATTGAAGTAGCTACAAGCCCTTGCTCATTAATATACATAATGATGATGAGATAGCACATAATTCAAAGTATCATGTAGAGATGACACTTACTTATCCCATGCTTAAACATAATTTTTTGGTGATCTCCATAATGATGAAGTAGTCCACTCACCTTAAAAAATTGGTATAATAAATCAGAAATGATTATCAAAAGAGTACAATTAGCCCTAAAATTTGATATCCACATCAGTACCCTCCAAAGGGACCAACTAATAGAGCTATCCTCCCAATATGTCTGACTCATCATTAACACATTGTTTCCTTTTGGATGAGATCCCTAATATTTAAAGGGATATGATCTATTTGGCACCAACATCACCAATTTGAAAATTATTGGCCAAGATTGGCATAGGAATCAGCTACACTATTTCCATCTCTATAAATATGTGAAATATCAACTCTGGTGAGCTTCTATAGAAGAAATTGAATATCCCTAATGATATCTTTTAACTTATTACCCACACTCAATGCTTTGTTAACTACACCAATAACCATTTTAGAGTCCCCCTAGATACTCAATTTTTTTATAATGAGGGATATAGCCAATTTTATCCCCCATAAAAGAGTAGTTACTTCAACATAGTTATTACTCTAGTAGCCTATTCCATTAGCATAGACAATAATCATCCACCTTTTATCATTTCTTATAATCCCTCCCCCATTGGTTGTACCATCAGACTTGGAGACCCCATCAAATTTAAGTTTCAACCAGTTAGGCTTCGGCAGATTCCATCTAGTATTAAGTCTCTGAAGAATTTTAGAATTATTATAAGCAAGAATATGATTTAGTACCTTTCATTTGGCCATAATTTGTTATTCTTCTTGAGTTAGGGGTTTCTTCACAATACGAATATGAGCAATAGTGACACTTTCCAAAAGAGTCTTAACAAAAGAATGAAACACCTGAGAGGCATTTATAATAGTATCCCTAAAAATTCTATGTTTGCAGTCTTTCCATAAAATCCAACTCAAACAGGGTAGAGTTTGATTCCATAATTCAATGAGCCAAGGATGAGAAAATGTAGGATTCCATATGATAATGACTTCCTTGAGGTTAGAATTACAAACCCACTCAATACCAAAATTATTTAGGATTATGCCCCAAAGTTTCCAGGCAAAATCATAGTGTATGAAAAGATGAGAAACTATTTCCTCTTTTAAACAACATAAATATCATCTATTGACCAAGGTAAACCCTCTTTTCTGAAGGTTGTCTTGGGTTAAAATTTTGTTATGAGTAGCAACCCACCAAAACATGTTGATTTTTGGTATAAATTTATAGTTCCAAACTTTTTTCCATATCTCCTTATTCTGAACCTCAGGAATTAGTAAATGATAAGTAGACTTGACAAAGAACCATCCATTCTTATTTGGCCACTAGTATTGTTCATCTTCTCATAGGAAGAGAGGGATTCTGATCCCCTAAATCAACTATTGAATATCTATAATTCTAGTGAAGAGATCAGGCCGATGAGTATATAAATCCAATAGATTTTTCTAGCTCCTTATGCCATTGTTATTAGCCATGTAATCACTGACTTTATCTCCAAAAAATTGAGTTGCAATGTTAGCAATTTATCTATAGTTTCCCTATATGATAAGAGCCTTATCCTTTACCCAAATGTCATCCTAGAATTTAATATGCCAGCCATTTGCTAATTTCCATCTAATTCCTTGCTTAAGAAGGCTTTTACTTTTTAGCATTTTATTCCATATCATAGATCCCTAGGGTAGCCTTACCTGTTGGAGAAAGTTGGAACCATCAGAACTATGCATATATTTGGCATACATGATTCCCCCCAATCCTTATTTTTATGAATCAGATTCTAGTTGATTTTTAAGAGAAGGGCTTTGTTCATGTTCCTGATGGATCTAATATTGAGGCCACCATGTGATTTTAGAAGACACACTTTTTCCCAACTGACCAAATACATTCTCTATTTATCTTCCAGTCCTATCCATAAGAATTTTCTTTGAATCTTTTCCAAATTTTCAACAAAATATGTAAGTATTTTAAAGAGAGACAAGAAGTAGGTTAGAATCCCTTGTAGAGAGGCCTGAAGAAGCTGCAGTTTGCCTACACTGCTGAGAAGTTTCCCTTTCCAACCAATCAGTTTTTTTTGAGTTCTTTCCAATATTCCATTCCAAAAACTTGGAGATACCTCTTTGACTATGAGGGGAAGGCCTAAATAGGTAATAGGTAGATCAGCTTCAACACAGTCCAAAATGTCAATGATTTTTTGTGTAAGGTCATTAGGAGTATTAAAGAAGTACACATTTCTTTTTTAGAGATTTATGCTTTGCCCAGACTCTATGGCATAGTTATTTAAAATATTCTTCCATCTCCTAGCTTCAATCATCGAAGAGATGCCAATAATAATGGTATCATCCACAAACTACTGCACCACCATAGGGGGAAGGGAGGAAGTAGGTTTGATGCCCACTAAATGTTTAGAGGCTATATTAGCTTGTATGTATCTCACCAGTGCCTCTACCATTATGATGAATAAGTAAGGGGAGAGAGGGTCCCCCTAGCGGATTCCTCTCGAAGAAGAGAAGAAACCTCTAAGGACCCAATTGATCAGAACCAAAAATTTAGCAGAAGAAATAGTGTTCCATATAATCCTAGATATTTTATCATTAAACCCAAACTCCTTGATGACTTGAAACAGAAAAGTCCATGAGACCCTATCATATGCTTTAGAAATGTCTAGATTAAGAGCCATACTAGGGATTCTACTCTTGTCCATGGAATGAATAGTCTCATGAGTGGAGATCACAGCATCAAGAATTTACTGACCTAGGATAAAGCCTTTTTGAGCAGGGGAAATATTTTTTTCTAAAAAAGGTTGGATTCTCATAACTAGTACTTTAGTGTAGAGATTATAAATAGTGTTACATAGACTAATAAGTCTAAATTCTGAAAGGTGTGTGAGTTGTGACCTTTTAGGAATAAGTACTATAAAAGTATTATTAACTTGTTTCAAAAGTTTACTTGATCTAAAGAAGTCACAGAAAGCAGTAGTAAGATCCGTTCCCACTATATCCCAATATTCCTAGAAGAATATAGGAGGGAAGCCATCAAGACCTAGGGCTTTGAAGGAACCCATAGAGAATAAAACAACACAAACTTCCTCCTCAAATATAGGCCTTAACATCTCCAGGTTGTCTTCCTCAATTATCAAACATGGGATTTTATCAATGAATTGAATCATAATTCCACCATTCCCATCATCATTAGTTTGTTCACTTAGCAAATTCTAAAATAATATCCTCACTTGTTCCCCTATCTCATTATATTCAGTTATAATGTTGCCATTTTTCAAACATAGCTTCATTATGGAGTTAGCCTTCCTGTGTTTCATGGCTAAGATATTAAAAAAGGCCATGTTCCTATCCCCCTCTTTGAGCACTAAACTCTAGATTTCTATTTCCAAAAAACCTCTTCTCTATCCATAAGATTCTTTTAGTCAGAAATTAGGGCATTCTCTTCTTTAGAAGTGTCTTCTGAATCATCTCCTTGAGCAGTCTATTGCTGGATATCTACAAGTTTTCTGGTTATGTTTTTCTTCTAATGAAAGACCTGACCAAATCTATATCTATTCCATCCATGAACTTCATATTTGATGTGCTAAAGTTTTTTGACTAATCTGAACATAGGAATGCCCTAGATAGGAATTTGCCACCATTAGGCCACCAATTGTCTAAAGTCTTTATGTTTGATCCATATAGCTTCAAAATGGAAGGGGAAAGGACCATGTTGTTCATGATATTTCCAACTAAGGAAGATAGGGCAATGATTAGACATGGTTCTATAAAATCCTACAAATTTATATTATGATAATCATCCTAGTTACTAGAAATAAGAAATCTGTCTAACTTAACTTGGATCATTTGGTCTCCTCTTCTCCTATTAGACCAGGTGAAATTTTGATTTTGCAATTCAACATCCAAAAATCCCTAATAATTTATAAATTCAACAAAGTCAAACATGTTGTCAGAGTAATTAATAATCCCACCATGTTTTTCAGAAGGGTATAACGAAGTGTTAAAGTCTCTAGCTAGCATCCATCTAGTGTGCAGGGTGCTAGTCCTAAATCTACTCAAATCAGTCCATAAGTTTTGCCTCAATGCTCTGTTATTTGGGCCATAGACATTGATCAACGACTAGTTCAAAGAGGACAAAGAGAATTTAATAAAAAAAAATGCTTATTATAAGCAATAAGAGATCCCTAAATTTTAACAATGTTCCACATAGTTACAATCCCACCTAAAGCCCCTTCAGCCAGACTAATGCAAAAATTATCCTTAGGCCATATGTAGTTAACTATTTTTTAAAACCTCTCCTCATTCATCTTGACCTCTTGGAGTAATAAAATATCTAATTTATTATCTAGAATTCAATTTTTAACCTCAAACTATTTGGAGGGGTTGTTAAAGTCCCTCAAGTTCTAAGATAATATTCTCATTTAGAGGATTTGAGGGAATGGGTCTCTAGTGTTTTCTATTTTCCACTAGTAATCTCCCTAGAAATATCTCATTGTCTTGTTTCTCTTAGGGTTGGTCTCCCTTGTTTGGGGTCAATGCCAACATCTACAGATTTTTTACCTTTGTAGTTCTTTTTCTTTAGGGTAATCCATTCTTCTTGTTCATTACTACTACCATTTTGTCCTATTTCACCTGTCACTAAATAATTGACTGATTGGTCACCTACTTCCAGAGCATGGGAAGTATCTATGTTTGAATGCAAGGCTATTTCTCCCTCAGTATCTACTATTTCTAGAGGTAGTTTCAACTGATCATCTCTTAAAACTTTGCCTTCTACATCATCTCCAACTATCGGTTGGGCATGAATTTCCCGTTCCTCAGACATATTGGTCTATTGATCCAAAGAGTTATCTATGTCTATTGTATCCTTCTGACTATCATTATCTAAAACCTTCTTTTTATTCTCCTCTAGGATAGCTTTTTCCCCGTTACCAGAGACCTCCTTCTGACCATCTTTTTCCCTAACTTTTTTAGTATTATTAGCATTTTCTACATTACCCCCCATTCCTTGACTACCAGATTTTTTGGATTTGTGAGACTAATCCTCACCTTCAATAGGGGAATTATATTTCCTTCCTATTTGTTTTGCCTTACATTTGGTCATTATATGTCCCTTTTTCCTGCATATTTGATAGAATGTGGTAGCATTTTCATATATGATCGGCTGAGTCCAAATCCCATATTTAGAGTTTAACTCTATAGACATGGGAAGGGTCTGATTAATCTCTAAATTGACACACAACCGAGCATACACACATCTATATTTCATTCTAGTGGTATGATCTATAGTGATGTATTGGCCAATAGAGTTTCCAATAGCCGTAAATATTTTTTCATCCCAAAAATTCCAATGGGAACCTTGGCAATCTTACCCAAGCAGGAGCAGACTTGTTGAGGTCTGAGTGAGGGTCAAACCCTAGTTTTCAAGAGCACAAGGCAAGTGCATGTTGACCATACAAACATGTTCCTCTAGCAAGAATAGCTATCATATCCTCTCTATTCATAAATCTAAATAGGAATAAGCCTCTTGCCATAGCAGTGATCGAGACACTACCTTTAGTTCTCCACCGAGACATTACCAATTTCCTAACCATCTCAATATTAGGATGAAAGGAGAAAAACTTACCTACCATTGCAAGGTCCATGGTCACCATGATTTCCTCAACCAAATGATTTGGGATAGTCAAGGTCATACCCTCAATGGAATCTTTTTTGACAGGAAGGCTCAACATGCTTTTAGTAAAACACATCTTTTCCCCCATTAACGCTTTCTTACATCCATTGGAGGGAATGTCCTCTATCAAATTTAGGTCCCCAGAGGCACTGCCAAAGGTAGTAGCCTCCATTGGATCTGTAACCACTCAGATCACAATTAGAGGGTCCTATAAGGCAAGAAAATACTAGAGATTCAAAAAACTAAAAATAGAAGTATGTTTTATTATTATGTGAATTTATAATTTATATATTCCTTATTTATGAGGTGTCACACCTTTTTATCCTTTTTAAAGGAAATATTGAGTTTTGTGTCACACATAGCTCCATACACATTTTTCACACACTTCCACATCACCTTATGAGAATTAGTGACACTAGGTAAACAATAAGTAGGTATGCAAGACTATAACAAAATTTATTAGTAACTCCTCTTGCTTTCTAGCTCTATTTAAGGAACTTTCTTCCATCTCATTCTTATCTAGAATAGTTTGAGATGTATTTATTTTCACTTCAACATCCTTATTATTTATTCTTATTTTCTCTCTTTTCTTCTATTCATGAAGATTATTATATTAGTGAATTTTGATGTAAGTCTTTATTCTTAATGCATGTGGGGTTTTCTTCCATTAATTTTGTTTCCCTATTTATCGCTTCATGTCTTGAATTATCTTGATGTGGATTAATTTTGAGGTGATATATTTTAATTTTCACATTCATTTACTTAATTCAATGTTATTTTATAAGACATTTTTTCTAATTTCTAACATGGTATCAAATCCAATTATGGTTTAACAATGAACTTGAGGAATGTGTAAATTTGTGGATAGAGAAGAAATAAATAATATTTTTTCTACATATTTTCAAAATTTATGTCCCTTTCCTTGATTGCATTATGTTTTTTACAGCTCATTAAATACATAAGTAATATGTTTTACTATTGAAATACTAGTATTTACTCATTTTGAAGACTTTTGACTATTCTTCACTAAAAAATTATTTGATAGAGGGGCCATATATTTCTATTGGAAATCTATGTTTCTGTAAAATAAAATGTTGGTCACACTGTAACCTGGAAATAAACTATTAACTTTTTGGCATGACCTAGATCACCATTTTGGAAAAATCATGAAAATATTAATTGCATGTTTTATTTAAATGTGGCAAAAAGAGTGTATTGCTTCGCAATAATATTTTTATAATCCCTATTTTAAAATTATGCAATCAATGGGTTATAATGGAGTCAAAATTGATAAAAATGAAAATGGTATTATTGATCCTAATTATTTTTGAAATTAATTCAAAATTTCAATGGATTGTTTTTAATGAATCTAAAGTTAATATGAAGTTATATTGTTCTCCTCATTGAATAACATTGCACCATAGTGGTTTTGGATATAAGAAATATTATAAGGTTTATTGAACTCATACTTTCATTTAAAATATTAAAAATTATGAGCATTGTGGTAGAGATGGGCATAAAATCACCAAATTTTGGAAATTACATCCTTATAAAACCTATGGTAAAATAAATTAAAAATATTTTCATTGTTGGAAAATAATTAAACCCACTTTTAACCTAATATTAAACAAATTTGGATTCCTAAAGTTATGGTTTTTTTGAGATAGTGATGTGTCTTCTTTTGATACTTCTTCATTTACATCACGTAGAATATTTTTTGTGTAATTTTTCTCTCAAATCATTAGAATATTATTTTAATTCCTCTCAAAGAAAGTTTCCATCAAATGGGATTATTATGTAATGTCATATTTCTTCTTTATTTAAGGTTTTCTCCTCTTATGTAACCCTAAATGAAACTTAAAGTAGAGTGTTATAGATTAATATTTATTTAGGTTCACTTTATCCTAAGATTATTTAGGTGTATAGGTTTCTTCTTATATTAATTTAAAATTCACATATTTAAAATTTATAAAGTATCTCACATCTTTTATCCCTTTTGAAGGGAATATTTGAGTTTCATGTTACATGTAAATCCTTTCACACTTGTCACACACTTCCCCCTCTCCTCATGGTATTAATGATACTAAGCACACATTATGAAGGTTATGTAAGACTATAATAAAGTTTTATTAGTAACTCTTCTTGTCTTATAGATTTATTTAAACTTCTCTCATTCTTCACTAGAAAAACTTGAGATATATTTATTCTCTCTTGAAGGCCATTCTTATTTTTTATTCTTTTCTCTCTCCTATTTTATTCAAAAATATTATTATCTTGGAGAATGTTTATGTAATTATTCTTTATTAATGCATGTGGAGGTTTTTTTCATTGATTCAATTTCCCCACTTATCACTTTATTTTTCACATTTTCTTAATGTGACTTACTTTTAAGGTCGTATATTTTATTTTTTCTATTCATTTACTTTCTTCAAAAAAATTGTAAGGTAATTTCATTTATTTCTAAAAAATTCTATGAACATCATGCATTTATTCCAATATTATACACAACCATATTAATTTCAAAACTACAACAAAATAAATATAAACAAATAAAAAATATAGAAGCATTTAAACTATACAAAAAAAAAATCACAACCTAAGTATGAGATGATTATAAGATTATAATATTTGCATACATTATTTATTGCATGTTTTATATATGACATATTATTTTCATACACAAATGCATTTCTTGGTATATAAGTGTGATGTAAGATATACAAGTTACACATAGACATATAGATGTTGAACTTAACCTCTACTTAGTGGCCATGCCAATATTGAGAAAATATTATTCCATAGGTTTCACTATTATAGGTGTAGATGCTTAAATATGGATTTATATGTTAAACTAGTATTATACAATTGATAAATATAACTTAAAACTCTAACCTTCAATTCTTGACCTTCCTGGTAGCCAATAGTCTCGCATTCACAACCTCACTCAGGTGAAATACTTATCTTTTAATCTGACACTGATATTATAATTATCTAGATCACTTTTAGCCCATAATATGCTTAAAATATGATATATATCCTTCACTATAAATAATAGAGATCCAACAAACTTATTTGTTTATGTATAGTTGTGTTCAAACATGGATAATAACATTAACACTATTTTCCATTCTCCAATTCAAGTGTAGGTGCCTTCTAAACACTCAAATTTGAAAATATTATATATATATATATATATATATATATATATATATATATATATATATATATATATATATATATATATATATATATGTATATATGGGTTGACCTATTATGTTTCATTAATACTTTCATGAGAAAATTTACAAAATATGTGGTATAAATAAAATGTAAATACAACTCATTATAATCTATCAAATACCAATAAAATACCTATTCAAGATCATTCAATCAATTTCACAATAGATTTATCCTGACCTATTATTCCTTATTTATATATCTATCACATCAGTAGTCATATTATAGTCTGAAGAATTCAAATAATGGTCTGTGATTAGTATGTGTCAAGTTACAAGCTAGATCACTAAAAACAATTTCATATAGCATTCTACAACATTGTCAAAACATAATCCAATACATAAGATAGAATTACATATGTTTGAGGCCTTATTCAAAGTATTGGTTATGTAAGCAATGTTCATTGATAAAGGTGTCTTTGAGATCAGATCAACTTCATGAGTCCACTAGCCCATTTTTTGCAAGGTGAAAAAACATAAGAGAAGGATATATGGTTTTATTTATATTATAATATCAAAATCATATGTGTGTGATATGAACACATAATCTAAAAGGTGACTAGAAAACCTAAAAATACCTAGTGGAAGTTTTAGTCAATAGTCAATAGTCAATACTTTATATAAGACATATGTATTGAAGAATAGATAATAGAATTGATGCAAGTGTTTGTTTGATAAAAACATAATTTTTTTAGAATCTAACAATTGAATCAGAATTATCATACATTTTATTTTTACACATGTATTACTTATATTTACATATGCATCAGTGTATAAGCTAAGTACAATTTCTCCTTCATATTGATATTATTTTAATATTGATTGTTGTACTTTAAATATTTGGCTTATGCTTAGATTCAATATTTATTTTTAGAATATTAGTAAAATCTATATTCATTAATTGTTCGATTAGTCTACTCTTTCAATATTAATATTTATTTTTAAAAAGGGTTAAACATTTGTTAAACCCAACCATTGAGTCTTATTAGCTAATTATTTTTCTCATCATTATGCTATCATATCTTCATTTCTCTTTTCTAGCTATGGATGATATAGATGTTTTTGATGAATAAGATGTGGAAACTATTGTCCTCTCTACATAATCTTCATTAATTCAAAATTTGGCCAAATAAAATAAGACCTCGAAACAAGATCAATTCTCCCTACAATATTTTTATATGGCCTCTTATAAATTATCTATATGGGGATAAGTACCACCCCTATAATTAGATATATTCACCCACCATTCAAAGGGATCTATTGAGCAACCATATAGTCTTAAAGGGATATGATCAACTGATTTATCCTATAACAACCATAACATAATTAGTTATGATTGAGCCTAATATTCCATAATTTTATTTTTATAATTTACAAATTGATAAATATATTATGGCTTATTTACAAAAAAATAATTATATACCATTACCAAAGGTTCCAAAATTTTTAGAGGATGTACCATTACCCAAAGTTCAAAACATGTTCAATTACCAATGGTCCAAACTATTTACATCATGCAAATTTCAAAAAAAATGCTCATAATCATGAAGTATACATTATTCATGTGTTCCAAAAATATGGTGAATTTACACCAATGATTACATATTTTCACACCTCAATACTACTTATCTTATGTCTATGATGAGTACTATAAAAGAACTACAAAGCTAAGTTTCACTTATCATCATACAAATTCTATCTTATAATGTTACTACTAATGATAGCATCATATAAATTCAACCTCTTGACAAATGTTTATTAAATATCCACAATATTTTATTATGCCATTGTTATCTTTATGTTTCGGCCATGAAGACCCTTCCAAACATATCATTCAATATGTACATTATTTTGATCATTTGGATAGAGATGAGTGAATATTATTAAAAGTGTTTTATATAAGCCTCACACAAGAAGCTTGGGATTGGTTTTATAGTTTTCCAAATGGTACTTTAATTACATTCAAGAAATTAGAATATGTTTTCTTCTTGGAATTTAATACACTTAATGTACCCAAGTTTACACTAGAATATTTTATAACTAAAATCAACATTATGATGAATCTATTCAAGATTATGCTATTTGATTCAAAAAGGCATCATGTTCCTTAGCATATTGACCTTCATATTTGGAACTAAGATTCATATTTGGTATATGTCTTACTTCTCCAATCAAATAAAGGACACTAAATAAGTGTTACACCTCATTTATCGACTTATATATGGATGTGCATATGTATGTTTTTTCCTTACTCAAATATAACAAAGAATTAAATACATATCATAAAAAGTATAAAATATTTTTCAAAGATACATATGGTGGGAACATATTTCCAAGTGAATTAAATGAAAAAATATGTGGCATTCCAAATCTTTTTATGACAAATTTACAAAATTTACTCAATATGGGACAAATACCATATGGACATAAGCCACAACCACTTCCAAGTACACCAAGTAAAAAGCATCCTCACCAAAAAGGATTTAAAAATTATATTATTCATGGGTGGAACTTATTTTCACCATAACCATATTGTTCTTATGGAAAAAGAAACCCATTGTAATAAATTTTGTCACAAATTGAATCTAATATCAAATACATACATCATAAAGGAAGTTCAAAAAAATCCCTGGGCTACATAATATTACTAATTGTTTGTGGTCCATGTGTTTTCCAAATGAAATTTTGGGTAATACCTAATACATCTCAACACAATTTTACATTGGGTGAATTTTGGCTATAACAAATGGAATCTAAAATAGATCCAAATAAACAAGGTATTTATTTCCTCCATAAGGGGAGATTCATTCACATACCACACAATGGTGATTAAAATTTTAATAAGTAAGAAGAGATGAGGAGAACACTATGAAAAAAATTACTCAAAATGATCCAATCATGAAAAACACGATCCATTTGATGCACCTTGACCAAAAATAAATTCAAAAAAATCAAATATTCAAATATTCAAGAAAATAAAAAAAATTAAAATTATATATATATATAAAGCATTTCACATGTTTACTAGATTTTTCATATGTTTTTTAATTTATGTTGGTAGATAGCATATTATTTTTTTACACACATATGTTTTGTTTGTACATGAGTGTAATACATGACTACATGAGATCCATAATACATGAGCATGCATATGTTGGACTTTTCCTTTTATTGTGTGTCACACTATGTTGGGGACATATTGCTTCTATATGATCATGATTGACATAGGTTCTATTATTTTATGATCATTTCCATTATCACATTGAGCCTATCTACTAACATTTACACATGTGAATACTCATGTTTTTATCTTACATAGTGTATTTGATATGTTATTATACAAGAAATTTTACTAACATATGTGTGTAGGGAATAATATTAAATATTTATGCAAATCACTTTAATTTCATTTAATTAATCTCTTAATATGCCTTACTTGAGTGTACTTATTGCTTATTTATTTGTCTTAATTTTGGAGAATTTGAACATGTTCCTTGTGTGTTTCTCATAATTCTCTAAATTTTGATTGTTTATTTGGTGTGTGTACATATGCATATGTCCTCCCCTTAAGTGTGAAATATTTGAACATGCGCCTTTTTTGTGGTATCCTTATGCACCCCATTGTGTGACATTTGAGTAATCTTATGTGTGTGCTTGATTATTTGTTAATATTTTTATCTTCTAGACATTACCATGATACACATCATGCATATTATAACTTATTATGTATGGATATAGTGAAATTTAATGATATATCTACTTCAACATGATATTAATATATGCTTCTTTACTACAATATTCACATAGATACAACATAGTTATCTTATCCTTTTGAGATAAGGTGACTATCAATTTGTCATTTACATAACCTAAAAAGGGGGGCATGTCATAGAGACATGATTACACATACATACAATTAATAAAATTTGAATCAATTTACATGATTTAAATATACACATGGGATAAAATTATATACATTTGGAACATATTTGGGATAATTGTTTTGAGATTTGTGATACATATTATACATATTTTATAGAGAAAAGGTTACATTTTGATAAGTACTTTAGATTAAGACACATTTGAGGTGCATATGCCATGAAAATGAACCAAATTATAGATACATTATTCACATTATACCAATATCTATTCACCTATCCTACCAATATGAAATGTTTGGGATTTTATCTACCATAGAAGTTGGCTTCTTTGATTAGTGAAATTGATATTTTGTTATCTTGATGGCCTTGGCAGTATTTTATATTATTTTGAGTTGATATGGTTATATAATTTTAATCAGGTGATATTGTCTCAACTATAGTACACTAGAGTTGTGTGATTGAGATTTTGAGCTCTTGATGGTCTTGGCATAGCTAACTATTATACTAGATTGGGGGAATGATCACCCTTCAATCCCCATATTCACATCCAAGGTTCAATTATGAAAATATCTCCAATACTTCAACTAGGAAGCATCATTACCAAAGGAAACTATCAATGGGCAACATGGTTGCATCTACACAAAGGTTTACTCCTTACTCTATTTTAATCAATCATTTTTAGATTATATGCACTAATTAAAATTGTAACATGATCTTGGTTGTATATCATATACATACAGTAAATTTAAAAGAAAGATAAGGTGTGTTGTACACACTGTGGTACACATTTTTTTCTTTTAAACTAGTAATTTCATCTTTATGCATTACTAGATTAAAGGGGGGGGGGGGGTATGTATATGCTTAAATATATATTTATATTTTAAACTAGTCCTGTACATGATAAATGTAACTCATGTCTCTACCCTTCATTTATTAAACTTCCTAACAGTCAATAGGATTTCATTTTCCATCTCACTAGGACACAATACTTATCTTTTAGTCTAATTCTATTATTATGATTATCTAGATCACTTGTTGTTGGTAGTAGACTTAGGACTACAAAATTTTAGAATGTAAATGTACAAAAAGTATGACATGTGAAAAATTTGGTGTAATGTATATCATTTTTTTATGTACTTAGCTTAGTATATATTCAAAAATATTGTGAAATGTGAAAATACTCCTTCTAGCTTGAACTCAAAAGATAGAATGCGAATAAACAACTTTGTAAGGTCTATTTATAGTTATTAATTGTAAACGAAAATGATTTTTAAAAATAGAGATTAATGTAGAGAACATATAATGGATTTTTTTAATGTATTTTTGTACTTTTTACATGCATAATGTATACTCAGTTTTGCTTACATCTACTTAATTACATAATCATAATGAATATTTTATATAATTTAGGTCTACATTTTTTTGGATGAACATGTCATTCTAAATTAAAGGAATACTTGATATTTATATAATTATGCATATGTTCTAAACTTGTATCCTACTTCACACATAAATACACACATTATCATGTTATGATGGGTTTTCCAAGAACCTTTACTAATAATGGTGTAGTTAGTATGAAACTCTAAAACATGTTGAGATGGTTACCTTGATAGAGAGATTTAAAATGATGATTGGATGAGAGAATTAATAATTTTGTAGAAGAGTCAAAGAATTTAGAAAGATCCAAAAGGGATGTCATAAGTGGGTATATTCAAGGTGAGATATATTAAATATTTTGGTGTAAATTATCTAGGTTTATAGATGCATTGTTGTCAAGAATTAAGTATTATTAATTCAAGCCAAGAGAAACATAACACTTTGTTTGGACTAAGGAAAAGATAGAAAATTTGTAAAATCTAGACACTAATTGGATGAATGCAATATATCATTAGACAAAGACAACCATTGATGCATATATCATTCATTTCTCCATGCAAGGGTAAATCATGTTTGAAGTTATGCAAGGTTTATTATTAAGAGGTATTTGGGAAATTTTCTATAGTGATTATCTCCATGGTGCCTATTATGACTAATATAGAGTAGTTTATTCAATATTTATGGGGATATGTGTGATTATGAATTGTATGATGAATAACTAGGATGATAAACTTAAACCTAAACCCAGACAATGAAGGACACATAGAAATAGAATGAGAAGATAATTTTAGGGTTAGAGTGTGACCTATGACAACATAAGAGATTGGAATAAATATAATAATCATAATGTAGATATGAGTAGGAGTAGAGTATATATTTTTTTATAAAAATAAGGAATGGGATCTCAAGAAGGAGTTATAGATTATGGATAGTATAGAGATGAGGAAATGAGATGGGCTGAAAGATAAGGCATGCATGAGATAAAAAAAAATGGATAGAGATTTGAAAATGAATTCAAAGGAGATGGAAGAGATTTGAGAAAGAGAGAGAGCATATGGGAACTTAAACTAGTTATAAGGTAGTTTTATATCACAATTAAAAGGGAGAATATTTTTTGGAGAAGATAATGAATAATATTTGGACAATTTATGTTAAATTTTGGGATTAAAGCATGCTCAAGTTCAAAAGATGTAAGAGATGTAGAAAAGGATAATTCACTTCAAGGGTATACATCCCCTATGCATAATTTATCAATATATAGTAGAACAACAAGTGTAGAAGATGGTAAATATAATGCATGGTATGATTATTTACAAATAAATTTGGAAAATATAATTAAGATGCTAAAAAAGTGTTGGGTATGAAGAAATTGATTGAAGCTAAATTTTAGGTCACAACAAGTTTTAAGATGTTGGTATATTCTATTCCATAACAACCAATGGTTTTAGGTAAAATAACAGTAAGCATGGCTCTCATTATAGGAGTTTTCTCCACTTTCTCACTATATGATGGGTTTACTAGCACCAAATAGTACCTATTAACCTATGAGATGAAATGGTAGGTCAAAGGTATAATTATAGATGATTCAAAGAAGTGTGATTTCATAGGATCCTTAATAGGCAAATATCTAGAATTCATGTATAAAATGGATGCTTCCAAATTGATTTTTTTAGGATGTAAAAAATAAGTTGATAGGATATTTTAAAATTAATAAATGTATGGGTCATAAAATACAATATCTAAAAGAGATTTGCCAAAAATCAAGAGAGTCATTTTAAGAATAGGATTGTAATTATCAAAAGTAATGAATAGAATGGATTTTATATTTCTAGATATAGATAAGGTTGCATGGTTTGTATAAGGTCTAAGACCTCCATATTAGGTTTTCAATTATTCAAACCTATTTCACTTGAAAGTTGGTTGCTATATTAGTTGCAATCATGGTGGAACAAATAGAAGACTATGGGGAAGGTCTAAAATCTACTTTAAATTTTTTTGGAATGATAGATTTTATTTTATACAAGATAGATGAACTATATTAAATTAATAGGACCAAGATATGATTATGATGTATAGAGTGTAGAAAATATGGACACTACATGAATCACTTCTTAAAAGTCAAAACAAAGTTTGATGAGATCTATTAGGTAGTAGGGCATGCAAATATGAAATGTTATCTCTTACAAAATTACACCCAATAATTTTAGAGTCTATACTATAATTTATGTAAGTCACACAATCATAATGATAAAAGTTACACATATCTACAATAATTAAAATAAAACATCACCAAGAATGTCACCATAGTATCTACATAACAAATAATTATTACAATATCATGGATTCTAATCCCAAATATATAAATGACAGCTACAAATTAGTATTAGTCTTAAGGCTTAGTAGGTTGGACACCTCAATCTCCATAGTACTAAACAAGATGGACTTTTCCATCTCCTCGATATCAACAGTCATCAATCATAACATCCCCCCAACAATAACATCTAGGATGGGCTCCATCTTCTACCCAAGGATAATATGGGTGATATGAGGGTAAAAAGATAGGGGTGGGGTTCACCATATAAATAATGAGGATATGATTATTATCAACATTGAGGTTTTGGTTTTTAGTAAAGATAAGGGGGATATAAAAGTGGATGCCAAGATGGACACAAAAAAGGAAATATTAAACCAGATGAGAGATATGGTTGAAAATTAATTATATGTTGTATGTATGGAGAATATAATCACTTCATATAATTTTCTAACCAATTTTTAAACATAGGTATTCTATGCATATTATAGATTTATATGTTAGTGTAGGATTTTCCCACTATGTGGTTTTACCTACATAGTCTTTTTATCTTGTGTAGGTTAATAATAGGTCAGTAGGGGAAATGTATTTTAAGTCATTTTATAATTATGAGTTGACTTAATTACCTTTTTGGGTGACCTAATTCTTCACTATATAATATACTTCCTATGTAATTTTTTCTTAATGAATGTTAATACAATTTTTTGTTGTGAATACAAACTTCTTTTTGAGTTATTCTTCACATTTCACTACTCCATATAGATTTAAATTTCATTATTTGACCCTATCTATTCTGATCCTTGATTGTGGACCACTTTGATATGGTATCAAAATTGAGTTTGTAGACAAATCTATTGATTCTGTTATGAGATCTTGCATTTTAGCTTGTTTAGGATTTTTCATTGATTTTGATTTTCTAAGGTTTGGTGGGGCTTCTCATAAATACATGAAAATATACATACTCAAAGTATATGTATGAAAAATAGACAACATTTTTGGATTTAAAAGGTGGTAAAACCCTATGAACAATTGTAAACATGACCTAGTTTCATGGTAATCCATTTTGTAGCCATTTTTTGGAGGGTTTCAAGGCCTTTTTTTGAATTATAAAAAAAATGCGTACATTTGATGACTGAGGAAAAAAATTATGGGTTTTTTTTGGGTTGTCAATAAATCAAGTCGGTCTTTTCTAGTTTTTTATAACTCACACAAAATCTACATTTTTTGAAATCTTATACAACTTGGTAGATTTTTCAACCTTCATAGGCAATTTTGATAGTTGGAAGACTTTTGGGTGGATATTAGCAACCTTATCATAAATTGACATACCTACCAAAAGTATCACTAAAACCCAACAACACTATGAACAACACCATTATACAATGACAAACCTCCTCATAACCTCATCATAAATTTACAAGCCTATTTACAACCTTCATATACCTCAATAATAATCCACTCACAATAAAAAGACTTTGTCCCTCTTACAAACATAGTTGGTAGACTCCAATCCTTGAAAAAACACACTATGGGTTTTAGTCACCCTATTCTCATAGTTACATTTAATATATCATCAAATCTAATCACATGGACTATGATACTATTCATTTGGAAAATGGAGGCATTTTTTAGGTTATGTCAATTACACATCAATGAAAAAAGGTCTTATCCCCTTGGTAATATGATAAAATCACATGAAATGAATTTAAATTTTGATTCCTAATAGTGGGAGCTTGATCTAAAGAGAGATATCATTCTCTTCTTCTTCTACACCTATGATACCTACAACCATTAATACATGAAACCAATCTTTTGAATCCTCTCTTATTTATCAACTCCCTCACTAGGCTTATTTTTATTCTCATGCATGTCCTATTCAATAAGATTATTTGTAATTTTTCAACTCTTAATTTAAATCCTTTATACACTTATCACTCATCCATTCATCTCCTCACTGACTTCATATATCTCACACACTAGTTTTTATTAGACTTTCTAGCACTTCAAAACTCATTCACCTTTATAGGCATAATAGTTAATTATATCACTCATGGTTTAAAGGCTCTATGAAGTTTAATTTATTGTATCCTTACTCAAAATAATCCTCTCGATACTCCTATCCAATCCACACATCATCTTAAAACAACTTTGTTACCATTCTTTGTTTCATTACCTTGTCCAAGACTTCTTGTAGCCCTTTTTTTTTTGTTTGCTTTTTCTAATGGTATGGACATGATAGGACCATACTAGAATAAAAAAAAAACTCTCATGTACCCTATACCCCATTTCACCTTCTTAATAATTTTTAAGATCCAATTCTTTTGATGGATCACTTTTATCAGTCCTTTTCTATTATTGTCTAGGCCTAATTAGGCCTCTTTGACCCCTATTTAGACATAATCACCTACTACCATACATAAAAATGTCATACTAGTATATAACCAACATAATATTTTAGATCACATATAAACATAACAAATCACCAAGTTACAAATATTTTTTATAGTGGAAAACATTTCAAAGTCATTTTAGGTTTCAAAAACCTAATGTAAGATTGCCATTGTTGTTACAGACCTGAGAAGGAGATATTTATAATTATAAAATTCAATAAATTTTTTTAACCTTGTTACCAATAATATGGAATCTATATTTATCCTATTAATCATCTTAAACTCTCAATCTACCTTGAATAAAACTAAACACCATTCAAAATTCCATTTTCTCAGCATTCTAAGAACACAGTTGACAAGAAAACTAATACAAGTTTTATTTCAATGGATTGAAATACTTAGTGAGTTAAATCATTCAAAAATATTATTTTATCATTTATAAACCTTCATCTTCTCTTATAACTTACAAAACTTCAAGAACCACTCAAGACTACCAATCATATATTTATTTCTCATCTTCCTAAACTATATACATACACAAAATTTTGTTCTTAGTGGACTGTGAAGGATCCACTTGACTCTTATAAAATTATTCATGAATGTTTAGATAGTTTAACTAGGTAATAAAAACCCCTTATATTTAATACTCATCACATAATCACTTTGAAATAGAGTCTAATCAATAATTCAATCTCCTATATTCTTGACTGTTATAAGAAATAGGGTTCTCCAAAGTTGATAAAATGCTTCTCAAACATGTAGGTTAGTTCTATAATTTTTATTTTAAATGAATCATTATAATATTAAAATGATAACATATCAATAATAGCATAAGAACTCACCAATACATTCTTAAACATTTATATTCATGTACACAAACATAATTTACAAAATAGAGAGGTTTTTCCTCTTAATCTTAATCTTGAAAAATGATTTAACTTAAATTTATCCACCTCTCATTCATAAATATATCACCATACCAACTTAAAATGACTCTCTCTATGAATTTACCACCTTGTCCTCTCAAAAAACTGGTTACATTCTCCTTTTTACATGCATTCCTTCTTATTTCCCTATTATTTACTTATTTGAAGTTAGTTACAAATTAGTTGCCTCATGAAATTACATTTCATTCACATTATGACCACCTTTAGGACTCTATTAAGACACCTAAAACCTAAATAACCTAATAAAAACATTATACTTCATATTATATCATAAAACACCTCCCAAAACTAAGAACATAATTCAAATTTTCAAATTGGTGTTTTGGAATGAAACTCTCCCAAGCCAAAGAACATCCAATACAAATACACCTAATTATTCTATCACCCTCATTGGGTCCCTATAGGAATTATAATAATCAAATAAAACCAAAACTATCAAAAGACACATTTGAATACACTAGATTATCAAATTGCCAAAGGATGCCCTGCATCAGACTCCCATGGCAAGAAAATATTTGAGCTCCACTCAAATGGATTTTTGTACTCTTCTTCCTGGTCTTCCAATTCATTCTCCTTGATTATTAATTATCTATTTTTTCTCCATCATGCCTCAATTTATCCTTATTTATGCTCTCATGATTTCCTCTATAAAAAACAATTATGATTCCTTGCTTTCATTTTTTGCTTACATCAACTAGCACTTGATGTGCAATCATACATTGATATTTTCCTCTATCATATGGGTATTCTAAGCCCCAAAACACTATTGGTACACCTATACTTTATTAATCCAAATTTTCCCTCCTCACACCTCTATAAAAAATAATGTAAATTTCTTGCACAACTATTATCTCTCTAATTTGTAGACTTACATATGTTTCTTTATCTTCCATCTTCTCCATTAATACCAACAATGCTTCCTCTTCATGTTCTTTATTCTCTATCATGAGGTTCTCAATTATTTCAACTTGTACCTTCTCTTCATTCTCCATCATTTCACAATTTAAGGACTATTCTACTGCTACTATTTCTATATCTAATTTTTCTTGACTCTCATAAAAAAACATATAATCAAATTTCATACCTTATTTATTAAATTTACTCTCTTTCCAAACCTTCAATGAAGCCTTCAAAATTATTTTTTTCTTCTTTATCTTTATCATCATCTAAATGGCTATAAAAAACTTATTTTTACTCATTGACGCTAATCTCAACCACCCCAAGGTGTTGTTCACCTTCATCCTCTTGTTCACTCATTATATGCTTTATCATTTCTCTCTTGAGTTGCTTAAAAATTGATTTTTTATTCTCTATTTGTTCGCTCATAGCTTTCATATTTATTCTCTTCATATGTAGCTTTATTGGCCACTTGATTTTCATCTTATTCATGACCCATCCACAATATAGGTTATCTTTTTCTTTCATTTTCTCTATGATGAGAATAAACTCATCTAATTGTTGTCTTACCTTTGTCATTTATTTTTCCATCTCTCTTCTCTTGGTGTCTTCTTGAACCTTATTATTTTTATGGTAACTCATCTTATCCATGCCCTATTTCCTCTTTTCTTTCTCTATATTCATCTTGCCTATCTCTTAATCTCTTGGTCTCTCTTGTACCTATTTCTCTTTGACAAACCTCTTCTAAATTACTCTCATGACCTAACTTATGTCTCTCTCACTCTATTGTCCTTTTCCTAGGACTCTTTTTTATCTCTCCAAAATCTCTCTCTCTCTCTCTCTCTCTCTCTCTCTCTCTCTCTCTCTCTCTCTCTCTCTCTCTCTCTCTCTCCTTAACAAGCCTCACTGGCTTTGGGATGCTTACAATAATCTCAACTTTCACTCACACTTCAACACTCTTTCATGAATATATCAAAAACTCAAATTGAAAAATAAATCAGACATGTACATTTTGTGCTTGATAACTATATTTATATTCATCCAATGAACTTGAATATTTAATACCAAATTATGCATAGAGAGACATCAATCTCTGTTCCTTCTACACCTCTAATACCTACAACCATCAATACATGCAACCAATCTTCTAAATCGTCTATTATTTATCAAATCCATAACTAATATTATTGTTATTCTCTTGCATCTCCTTTTCACTAATATTATTTTAAATCTACCTTTAAACCCTCTATATAGTTATCACTCATCTCCTCACTGACTTCCATTCATCTCACACACTAGTTTTTATTAGACTTACTAGCACTTCACAACTCATTCACCTTTATAGGCACAATAGTTAATTATATCACTTAGAGATTCAAGGTTAAATGAATTTTAATTTACTATATCATTACTCAAAATAATCCTCTTGGTACTCCTATCTAATCCACACACCATCTTACTACAATTTTATCACCATTCTTTATTTCATTACCTTGTCCAAGACTCCTTGTATCCTTTTTTTTGGATTTTTCTAATAGTACAGATAGGATAGGATCATAATTAAATAAATAAAAACATTATCATGTACCATATATCCCACTTCACCTTCTTAAGAATTTTCAATATCCAATTCTTTTGATGGACCACTTTTCTCAATCCTTTTCTACTTTTGTTTAGGCCTCTTAGACCCTTGTTTAGAGATAGTCACCTATTACTATATGTACATATGTCATACCAATATAGAAAAATCATAATATTTTATAAAAAATAGAAACATAAATAATAACTAATTTACAAATAATTTTTATTGTGTAAAACATTTCAAATTTGTTTTAGGTTTTAAAATCCTAATGCAAGGTTGTCGTTATTGCTACAAACTTGAGAGGGAGATATTTATAATTTTAAACATTAAAAAAAAATTATAACCTTGATAAAAAAATATAGGATATGTATTTATCCTATTAATCATATTTAAATTTTATTATACCTTTAATAAAACCAAACACCATTCAAAAGTCCATTTTCTCAGCATTCTAGGAACATAGTTGACATAGAAACTAATACATGGTTTCTTTCAATGGATAAAAATACTCAACAAGTTAGATATTCAAAAATATTATTTTATCCTTAATAAACCTTAATATTGTCTTTAAAATTACATAAATTTAATAACCACTCAATACTATCAATCATGTATTTATTTCTCATCTTCCTAAATTGTATACATACACAAAATTTTGTTCTCAGTGGACTATGAAGGATCCACTTGACTCGTGACTCTTATAAAAGGATTAATGAATGTTTAGATAGTTTAAATAGGTAATAAAAACCCCTTATCTTTACTACTCATCACCCAATAAATTTTAAATATAGTCTAATCAATAATTCAATCTCTTACATTCTTGACTATTACAGGAAATAGGGTTATCCAAACTTGATGAAATGCTTCTCAAACATGTAGGCTAGTTCCATAGTTTCTCTTTTCAGTCAATAATAATAATATGGAAATGATGAAATAAAAATAATTTCATAACAACTCACCAATACATTCTTAAATATTTATATTCATGTACACACACATAATTTACAAAACAAAGAGGTTTTTCCTCTAAATCTTGACCTTGAAAAATGATTTAAATTGAAGTTATCCACCTCTCCTTCATAACTCTATCCACCTACCAACCTAAAATGACTCTCTCTCTATCAGTCTACCACCTGATCCTCTCTAAAAACTCATTACATTATAATTTTTACATGCATTCCTTCCTATTTACCTATTAGTTACTTGTTTGAATGCAACTACAAATTAGTTGCATCATGAAATTACATTTCATTCACATTATAACCACATTTAGGACTATATTAAGACACCTAGAACCTAAATAAACTAATATAAACAATAGAGTTCATAATACATCACAAAACACCTCCCAAATCTAATAACATAATTTAAATTTTCAAATTGGATTTTTGGTGATAAACTCTGCCAAGCCAAAGAACATCCAATATAAAGACACCTAATGATTATACCACCCTCCTTGGGTATATATGACTTATAATACTCAAATAAAACAAAAATGATCAAAATACACATTTGAATACACTAATTTCTTAGATTTCCAAAGGATGCCTGACTTTAAGGCTTAACCTTAGCACCCAAACCAAAATTTTGCACACTCAAAAATTTCAAATTTTACAAAGTGGAGATTGCACTTGCCATATTAAACTATGAAGTGCATAAATTTAAACCTACTACTCCTTTGGAGGTGCCATTTATTTTTAAATAGCAAGTTTTTTTTAGCACTATGCATTGGTAATATTCTCATTCCTTTTAAATTTGAACCTCTATAGATTCAAGGGGTTATATATATTCTTAGTCTTTCATCATATCTAGTTCAGCACGTGCTTCTTTTCTACACCATAGATCAGAGTTTAGTTCTTATTATTACATCATTAAACTATCACAAGTAGAAATTCAAAGTGAAAATCATCTTAAGGATCAACTTCTTATACCGAGTAACTATGGGTACATAAAAATAATATACACTTAAGGTAGAGAAGATGAAGTGGTTTAACAAAAATGACAAAGCCTACAATCTATTATCTATGTTTATGTCTCCTAACTTGCTCTTTCATATTTAATATGATACTAATCTTAATGGAGTTAGGACCATAATGGAAATTGTTTTGGGAAAGTAGGACATAATAAGGGGTCATGAGTTAGATAATGAGCCCATCAGTTTGAGTCCAAGTGATTTTGATATTATACAAAACTTATTCACAAATTTTAAATCACTTAGGTTGCAGTTGAAACTTTGTGACATTGATAAAAATGATGTTTAATTGATTCTTTCCATATTTCCAAGTTGGGATATAACTATTCTATCTTCATTTCTACCTTCCATGAAACTAAATGTGCCCTTATAGCTACATGTTTTTGTCATCCTTGGATGACTTTGTTTATTACTTGACTCATGAGTAAGATAAGTTTATTCAAATGGGTACACTGAAGTCATGTAAATCACCTACCTTAATTATGATTCATGACAAATATAAGGATTTTATCAATAAGGAGAAGAAATATAATAAGAAGGATCCAAATCAAAGAAAGGGTTATAAATTTGATGCTAAGTCTAAGGCATCAAAATAATCCTCTTCAGAAGGGAAACCTAATAAAAAATGAATCACATGTGCCTATTTTAATAAATTTAAGCATGATGAATCCAAATTCATGAAGAAGCAAATTGAGTAACTAAATAAGATGCTCAAGAATCAAAATATCAATGTCCCTAATTATTACAATCAAATTTCATCAACATAGTAGTCTTCTAAGGCCAAAGATAATAAGAAGGCAAAAGATAAGGTCAATGCACTTGTTGTTTTTGTGTCCTATCCTTCCACATGGGTTATTGATTCTAATTTATAGTACCACATGCCTTCATCATAAGACATGTTCTCATCCTTGGAGCATTGTTCTATGCCTTCCATATTTTTGGGTGATGATACTTCTATAAAGTTAGTGGGAGTGGATCTGTTGAAGTTAATGATGAGAAATTTCATGGTGTTTTATGTGTTCCCTCTCTATCCACCAATCTCCTATATATTTATAAGATCATTCACATCAATTTGGGCAAGAAATTTGAGCTCACACCTAATTTAATGGTTATTATGGAAGTAAATAGTGACTCCATTATTTCATTTGGGAAAGTAATTCACTAATCATGATTGTATACTTTCTCACATTTTTCTCCTGATCAACCCTCTATTTCACTACTTACTCATTCAGATGGGGTGACTAAATTATGGCACAAGTGATTTGGCCATATAAACTATTGCGACCAAGAGAAACTTAGTCATCATGACATAATTTTAGGGTTACCACAAGTCAATTTTTTTGACAGAGTTTGCCAGGGTTACATACTTGGTAAGCATATTAAGGAGAAGTATAATAAGGGAAAATCATGGAGAGATGAATAGATTTTAGAGCTTTCCCATAGTGACATTGTTGGTCCATTTCTAAAACCTTCATTAAATATGACTAAATACATTCTTAATTTCATCTATGAATTTCAAAGGCATACTTTATTCTTAAGTCAAAATTAGAGTTGTTTGATTATTTTTAGGATTTCAAGGTACTTGTATAGAGATATTCAAGTAAATCCATCAATATTTTATGAACTAATAATAATGGTGAGTATGTTGGTAATCATTTCAAACACTTTTTAATTTCAAAATGGATTTAACTATAACATATAATTTTGTATATTATTAAATATAATTGTTTTCAAAGTGCAAGAACATGTCCTTGAAGGAAATGTCCAATTATACGCTACACTCCAAGTCTCTTGCACTTCAATATCTGGGTTGAGGCCATTAGCTATGCTTATTATATCTAGAACCAAGTTATTTTTAAAAAAATTAATGGATTTACTCCTTTTGAAGCTTGGGGTAGTTGGAAACCCACAATAAAACATTATGAGTGTTTGGATATCATGTTATGGCCCATATTTTGAATAAGAAATACAAATTAATGAAACCTCAGAGACATATTTGCAACTTCATTATATATCCTATGGGTATTAAGAGATATAGGATTCTCCATCTAACCAATCATGAGTTTTTCATTGAGAAAAGTGTTTTATTTCAATATTTTCCTTTGGATTTCACACTTGACACCTCTCCCTATTAATTAGATGCATTGGTCTTTGACGATAGTTCTAATGATTAAATTCTACCTAAGCAACTTCCTAATGATTTAGATTCTTCTTCTAGTTATGATGATGAGTAGTGATGATGACTCACCTCCTAATTCTCCTAAAATATCTTCAGAGAATAAGGAATCTCCTCTTGACTCTCCAATCACTAGTCCTATTTGGTCTAGATAGTCACTAAAAAGTGCTAATAAAAGGGTTGAATATCCATTAGACACTAGTCAAGCCTATTCACAATAACAAAATTCCCCACATGATTTTATTGCATCTACTTTTGATCCACAATCATTTCATGAGGCATCAAGAATTCTTGAGTAGGATAATATTATCAAAGAGGAATATGTTTCCTTGCAAAGGAATAACACTTGGGATTTAGTCTCTCTTCCTAAGGGAATAAACACTATTCAATGTAGGTGGATCTACCAAACTTAATTTTTAGTAGATGGGTTTTTAGACAATTTAAAATCAAGTTTGATAGCAAAGTATTTTTCTTAGGTACCTAGCATTGATTATACCAAGACATTTCCCCAATTGCTAAAATGAAATAAATCAAACTCACTCTCATCATTGCCATAATTCATCATTAGGATGTTTATTAGATAGGTGTGGAGAGTTCCTTTGTTCATGGTGACCTCAAATAGAAAATATACATGGAGAAACCACAAGAATTTGTGGAATATTCCTTCTTAGTTTTCAAACATTGAACAAGATCCTCGAGCTTAGTATGTCAATATGGACTCTTTTATTCTTTCATTTAGGTTCACTAGATACCATTCCGATTTAAATGTCTATATTTTACAACAAGATGATTCACTATTGATTATGGTTATCTATGTGGATGACTTTTTGATCACATGGATTTCTTCATCCACCATCACAATAGTGAAAATTACTTTGTCTAGCAGGTTCTCAATGACTAACTCTGGCTTGTTTCATTATTTTTTTAGGATTGAAATTTCTTAGTCTAACTTTGGGATCACAATTTAAAAATCTAGAATCTAGGTATGCTCTTAATTTACTTGCATGGTTTACCATGGTTGATTATAAGCTAGTTCTGAATCCATTTCTATCTAGTGTGAAGATTAAGGCCGATTTTCCATCTCCTTTGGTCTATGTTACTTCATATCAACAACTTTTTATTAGTCTCATCTACCTTATACATAGTATACCTAACATTTCATATGTAATAAATATTGTATATATATTTATGCAAGAACCACATGAATTTCACTAGAAAGTAGCTAAGTAGATTCCACACTCCATTAGTGTACTTATAGTTTTAGGATTTACCATGGAGTAGGAATCGACATTGAATTGATTGATTGTATAAATTAGGATTAGGTTGGAGATATTCATAATTTTAAGTCTACTTTAGGCTATAGTTTCTCCCATGGTTTAAGTTTGATTAATTGGTCAATAAATAATTAGAATGTTATTAATTTATCTTCTACTAAGGTAGAATACAAATGAGTTGTAATTCTACCACTAATTTATTTGGATTTAGGGAATTCTCACTAAGTTTGACATCTCATTTCAATGACCAATAATCATCTTCTATGACAACCAAAGCACAATCTATATTTACAAGAATCCAATCCTCCATAAATATACAAATAATATTTAGATTCATTACATTTCATTCAAGAGCTCATCCATGAGTAAGTCATCGATCTCCACTACATATAGATAAAAAATAAAATTGATGATATATTTACCAAACCATTCACTGTGAACAAGTATCTTCATTTGTATGCTCTTCTTAGGGTTCGATCAACTCTAACTTCTTCCCCCTTTGGGGGATCATCTTTATGTACTTTGGTACCTAATCAAGATTTTATGCCATGACCCAATTATTATACCCACCTAATCTATGATTAAGGGGGGTTTGTTTTAGTATTTTTTACACTATGTGGTTTTGCCTATATGGTCTAATTAGCTTTCTTAGATTAATTATAGGTCATTATGGGAAAGATACTAGAAATATAATATAAACAAGTTTATAACATTCTAAGAATGATATAAGGTCTAAAATTAAAATAACACTAATAAAACTAACAGATAAGAAATAGGAATAGAGAGATAGCAGATGCAAGCCTTTCAGTAATAGGAAAAGGTCTAGAAATGAGAGGAACAACCAATATCTTTATTTTCCAATTATACAAGACTAAATTTCTACATAATTTATAATAATGAAATTTCTAGTTCAAAGTAAAATAAATGTGTACCTAGAATTGTATAACACACTTTGCCTAAGCCCAACTTGAGTTCTTTTTTGGTGACTAACCTACAACCAATAGTATGTTATAATATATAATTAGTGTATATAATCTAAAATTGAAAGCATTGCAATGATTAAAATAGAAAGATCAAGGTTTAGGATTACACATGTGTATTGATGTAATGACCTTTCCTCTTGGTAATTTGATTTGGAATGATGTTTCATTATGAACCATTAGAGATAATATTTGGACAAATATAAGTCTTATGAGTGCATAAATAGAGATATATAAAAAGACACATAACCCTAATCTTGGATAAAAAGGTGAGTTATCAGCCAAAAATTGAGATTAACTCAATTTTGCAACCCAATCATACTTATAACCTAATGAACATGAGTGAACTAATTTAACTCACACTATAAATCTAGTGAGGTTAGATGATTTATTCAAGTCAAACATATAAACTTGGAAAGATTGAATGGTTTAATCATCTCAAACATACCAAAAGTGAGCCAAATACTATAGTAGATTCTCTCAATATGAACCATAACAATCCAACTTGGTGAGCTAAAGTCTATAAAAAAATATTTTTGAATTTGACACTAATTTTGATTTTGAATTTTAGGTGCTATTTTCATAGAATATGCACCTTATTTATGTCTCATTATAAAATATGGGTTTACTATGGTACCAATGTATATAATTGTTCCAAATTTTTATTTGAGTCATATAACTATGCAATTTGGCTAATTTTCAAATTATGTATGAAGGATATGTTTCCATACATTCCCTTGCTCTAATCAAAAACTAAAAATCAGTGTAAGTTTGGAGAACATTCCCCCACTATATATCTAAAACTAATAATTGGTATGAGTGTGAAGAATAATTTCTAAAACATGCCCCCACTACAATCTGAATCTATGAATAAAGTGGAAGCCATGCCTCTATAGCATTCCTCCTCTAATATTCCCCCTATTTTGAGGTGATAAGATAATCATATAAACTATGTATGATCCATGTACTATATAGGAGTAGCATGTCTAATTAGATATAACATTGAAGCATGCAAAATGTGATCACATAAAGTCCTAAGATGCATGATACAGATAATGACAATGTCTAGAGAGTGATAGTACAAGCTCAACAAGCAATCAAGCACACACATAAGAGCACTCAAAATGAAATGATCCAATGAGACCTAAAATAATGGTCATGTTTAAATGTCACATAATCAAAGGGACATGACTTATTCAAATGTCTAAAATCAAGAAATGACATATTCAAATGTCCATAGAACAAACCACAACACATGTAAATGTCATAATAGGAGAACATAGGCATAGAGGTCAAAATCAATGGATCATAGTCAAATTGTTGAAGAAGTAATACAATTCATGAAAATAATAAGCAATGAATACACTCAAGGAAGTGTAAAAAGGAAAGCATAGAAAATAAACAACCAAAAAAAACATGACATACTAGTCCATGGATCATATGTGTTAGCAAAAAACATTAAGTACATAGCATATAAATTACACTATGAAAGATATAAACATGTATAATATCAAACATGATAATGAAAAGTGATCATATAATAACATAACCTATATGTATAATGATCAAAGAATTGAATGCCTCCAATGTCCACATGACATGAGTAGAGGGAAGGCCCAACATCTGAAAATTCATGGATCATGTATCTGTGTATGCATGTATCACTCTCAAAGGATACATGAAATATGTGCATATTGAAATTAATGATATAAAATCTACCAACATGGAACCAAAAACATATACTCCAAGGATATAATACAATATGTAAATGTTGTATATATTTTCAATTTTTTGAGTATTTGTGGAATATTTGATAATTTTATGTTCCCAAGTGAGAGGTGTTGAGTGGAGGATCAAAACTATAAACTATGTAGTCTTTCATATTATTTATGGATAAACAATGGTTTATGTGATTCCCTTATATTCTATGATATTGGCAATGATATATTTTTTCATTTGAGAGTTGTAAAGGTGGTAATGTGATTAAGTTATTTCTAAGTAGTTAACTTTGAATCTCACTTTTAATTCTATTAACCCTTTGAATATTATGTGAATCAGTTATTTTAAATGTCTTTTATTTAAATACTTTATTTTTAAATGATCATTTGTTAGTAAAATATGCAAAGGTGCTACTAGAACATTTTGAATTGTGTATATGTAAAAATTGATTTTGTAGTGATGTGTTCTTTATTCAAAATATTGGCCTAGTTTTTGTAATTCTTCTATCAACTTGCTCATAGTGATATATTTATATTTTAGGGCTTTGAAATAATTAAAACTATGTTCTTATAATTTAATATGCATATATGTACCACCTAGGGATTGAGGAAGGGTTTGTCTTGTTGTGCTTTAACACACACATGCATGTACCACCTAGGGATTTAGGAAGGGTTTGTCTTGTTTTGCTCTAACACACACACACCACATTTTAAAAATTTAGAGCCATTGTTAATTAGACATTATTATTCAAGGTATTTTGAATCAGAAGTCTATGACATAGATATTACAAAGTGAAAACTTGAGGAATTTATGTAATGATAAAATTAATTTCATTACCTCTCTTGATCTTTTTGATTTTCTTGATTTGATCAACAAGATTTACTTCAATATTTTTAGAGTGTTTCAAAATCATAATAAAATCGAGCTATGATTAATCCATATTACATGTATTCTTTTTTTGACTTCAATTTAATTTAACTTAATGTTTATGTACACTTAATGCATATTTTAATGGATAATTGAGCTAATGTGTTTTGATTTTAGTTAGATATTTGTCTATGTTGAGTCTTAACTAGGTTATTCCATGCTTAAGTGTCTCTCTATCCCTCCTAGATCTCAATTTAACTTGACACATAATATTAATTCACCTAGTCAAACTCTAAGTAAATAATGCAAGTCACCTAATAGTGACATCAACTCACTTTTTTATATGGAATCACCCAGGCAAGAAAATCACTGAGAACCATCCATATATCATCATCATGTTATCCCAAAGGTGATGTCAGAATATACCTATGTACATGAAGTCTTAGGTAAGTGTATAAGTGAGAACCATACATACATCATCACTTAGTTAGCTTGGAGGTGATGTTAGTATGGACCTATGTATAAGAAGTTCTAGGCAAGAAAATTAATGAGAATCATCCACATGTCATCATCCCACTAGCCTATAGGTGGTATCATCATGGACACATGTACAAAAATTCCCAAGTAAAATAATGAGAATAATCCATGTGTCATCATCTTGTTAGCTTAGAGGTGACATCAAAATTGACCTGTGTACAAAAAGTCCTAGGCAGATGGAGTAGTGCGATCTATCCATATGTCATCATCTTGTTATCCCATGGCTAAATAGATAAAGTACAATAAGTTCTAGCTTAATTAATATTTGAATAGTGACACACAAAAACATGTCCTCCAAAGCCACATAAGCAAGTAAATAAGGCATCAAAACCAAGATCGAGAGAGCAAAAAATAGACATCTATCTTACTAAGATGACTAATCACCCAAGATAATGCATAAGAAGCCACATGGTAGTAAAAGTCATGGAAGTTAGTATTATGAAATTAAAATGAAAATAATAAACAAGGAAAAGATTGAATGTCATTGTTGAACTTAATTCACATGAATCGAAGATTTAATGCATTCAATTCTCAAAACCAACACAACTAAGATTGAGATGGAAAATAGGATTTATTAATTTATAGAAACTAGTAATTGTGTATTCCATAGTTTTCCATTATTAATGATATTATCTAATTAAAAAACATTAATTAACTAATGTGATGTGAATGAGATTTTTGGGAATGGTTGAGATCATGTAAGAAAACATGAATTGATAAAGGGGGGTGAATAGTGAATGGACTAGGGATGTTAGTCTGAATATAAGACTGATTAGATGATTTAGGATGATGTTTGTGTGGATTGATAAGATAGTTAAAATTTACATGAAGTGTCTAATTGTAGGTGTTAAAAATACCATATGTATTAATGATTATATCATAGTCTTAATTGGGAATCTTATTGAAAACATACATGCTACCAAAGTTATATCTTCCTATGTTGTATACTAATGATTTCATATTTTATATTACACATGTTTTAATTACCTCTATTTTTTGAGATGTAAATATCAAATCTTCTTCCCAAATCTCAAAATGGGGTATATATACCAATCATCATATTAATATAAATTTTATTAGTGTATAGGCATAGTTACACTGATATTCTGGTAACTCAAGTTTTATTAATTTTTTCCCAATAGAGGATGTACTAATACTAGTTTAGTTACTCCCATAAGGGTATATACTCAATAAATCATTCAATTTTTATTATTTATTTTAATATTAATAATTATTCTTAGAATTATATCCAAGACTTAAGACATGTGTAGAGGTTTGAATCTAATAAGGTGTCTAGCTCCTTGTTATTACCCATTCAAATCAAGTATATCTATTTTTTTATATTTTTACATATCATTACTATTTTATAATCATTCATGCATGTGTAGAAAATGAAAAAAATATTTTTTACATGGGATTTGGTTCTGCATCTCCAAGCACATAAAATTGTGTATTTACATATCTTCCATTACTTTGATATGTATTCGCATTCACACATCAAATTAGGGAAAATTTTAAATACCTAAAAATGGCCCTTATGAGTTTATTTTTCATTAAATGTGCACATCAAAGTACGGAAAAATGTAAACACCTAAAAAAGGCCCTTAGGAATTTATTAGTCATTAAATTATATAAGTTTAGGATGATTGTTTAACTTTAGATTATTAATCTTACTTAGGAATTATTGGTTTGATTGGTTAAATTTTTATGGTCTCTAAATATTATTTCATCCCCTCCCACTATCATATTATCTCACTTTTAATTTACCATTATTATGAACTCCTTGTTTAGAGCATCTAGATAGTTTTGGGGATTATCTAAAGTGTCCAAAAAATCATGGGAGATTTGTGTGGTCCCATATGGATAAAGTGAAATCATTTTCTTTGGCTCATATTTTTCACCTTGTAACCATATAATGTCAGTTTTCACACCAATAGGGTGATAATTTAAATTTTAATTGTCTATAAATACAAAAGCATTGTAGTTCATTGGATATCTATTTATCATTCAGTATATAAATATATTAAGAACTTAAATGAATTTATAGGAAATTAAGTACACAATATAACATTAATTAAATCACACAATTTTATATTACACACACACCACATAATATTGATTTGCTCGATATTTGAGTGTCTCTTGTCATTGAGGTTTGTTGTTTTCAATATTATTCCTATCTAGGTGCTCGATAATATCAAGGTAGTTTTATTATTATATGGTTTAATGTAGGCCCCAAAACACATGTTTTTAATATTAAATTTCAAATATTCCTACCCAATTATGGCAATAAGAAGATTTTTTATTTTTAATCAAATAAATGCATTAAGAAATTGAGCAATATTTTTGGAGGTCAAAACTAAGTAAACATAGTCATCATTTTTTTTCATAAACCCATTAGATGGTTTAGATTATGGGAAGCAAAAGTATATAGTCTAGACAACCTTATCCAACCATAAAAAATTATTAATTAGTTATCTTCTTGCCACTTATAAGAATATATTTCCACTATCATCTTCTCACAACTATCATTGAATTGTAAAATAAAACCAAATAAGCCTAAACCATTTATATGTGCTCTACTTCTAAATTTGAAAATTATTAATTAGTTATAATTAAGTATTTGTATTATAATTAAATTTAAATCCATGTATCCATAATAAATATTTCACACAAAATATTTAAATAAAGTCACCTTAGTGTTCAATGTGATAGAAAAACACAAATAAATAACATAAGAAACACAAATGAGTAACATGATTAAAATTATAAGAATATGCATTAGATCATCCTTTGTTATCAATAAATATTATATATCATTATAAAAATAATTCATCTTCTATACCTTGTAGGAGAAATGACCCTATAATCATGCACTCACTAAAACATGTGATTGGAGTAACTTTTTAAATTACTCATAAAAGTACCAATACTTATTCAATTTTTATTTGATGATATTATATAAGATCCAATTACAACATGAAAAATTTAATTTAATTTAGTGAAACCCTATTCAAATACTTTAGTGTCAACTACCATTGTACTAAATCAATTAAAATCATATTTTCTCTCTAATTGAACACACAAAATGAAAATGGTAATGTTGCAAGTTCATATTCAACCCATCTAGATTCCACACCACCATGATTGTTTTCTTTATTTTATTTTTAATTATTAAGGTTAAAGGGGGGAATTTTTTTACTAGGGTCCACAAACCCTTAGATAAGTACAAAAAAAAGAGACCAAATAACCTGCAAAGTCCTCAAAAGAGATAGAACAAAATAGAAACAAAATCAGCTATAAAACTACCCAAATTTATCTCAAAAATAGCTAAAGAAACTCTAAATGCCAAAAGTAGCTAGAAGAGTACTAGAAACCTAATCCATGTCCAAATTACCAGATACATATTCCAAAAAACTCTTCATACATTTAAGATTTGAATGAATTTAGAGGAGTATCTTTTCCTTATCAACATCTTTATGGCACTCACTACAATGAATTTGTTTGCCTTTGCCTTTAGCCGAAGTCCTAGTATTAAATAGATCACCCAAAGGAACTCTCAAGTTTTCCACATTTTAGATCCCTTTATGCATAGCCACCTTATTGCAGTTCACCAAGATGTTGATTTTATTTTTGAGTTTTCCATTTTAATTTTCAATTAATTTGACCCTCTCTTAAAGACCTTAAATTTGTCGATTGAGTTCATTATTAGGGTTGTTTTGTGTCAGTATTTCATTCTCTTGCTACAATTTTTTTTCTTTACCTTTAAGTTTAGTCATCTCCCTCATGAACCATCTCATGATTGATTTTTAAAAATTATTTTCTTCTTCCATATTATCTATGATTTATTTACCTTTCAAAGAGTTGACCAGAATATTGAAATTTTCATTTAGGTCTTGGGACTGCCTACTTAAAGAATCCTTCTCTCTCTCCTTGGGAACCTCCCTTGTTTTCCTCTTCTTAAAATCCACTTTCTTAGCAGGGATAAAAATGTTTTCCCTTTTGATTACCTTTCAATTATTTAAGTCCTCTTTTCTAACATTATCTTCCTCAACCAATATAGAGTCTCTAGTTGTGTGCCCTATTTTACCATTTAGACTTGATTTCTTGCTAGAAGTAGGCGTCTCCTTGGCCACACTTCTCAAATAGGTCTTAATGCTACTTTCATGTGGTTTTGGAGTAGCTTTAGTATCCTTAATGTTCTTATCCTTAATATAATTCTTTATAGGATATGTAATATAGATTTTATTAACTTTTCTAATATCCACAAGTTTTCCATCATTTTTGTTTTTTTGGGTATTAAGTATTTTAAGTGTAATCTAGTTCATCCCCTTAAAATACTTGTGGATAAGAAAGATTACCCCTTCATGTCTAGGTGTAGTATATTTCCCATTTTTTAATTTCACAGTAGAAGACTCTAAAGAGAGTAGAATATAAAATAGGAGACTCATGGGAATTGCATGCATAAAGTAGCTTAAAAACATAAATAAATACTAGTGAACTACATTGAACCTACCTTCAAGGGTAATGTATTGCATTAGGTTGAACATAACTTATCCAAAAGGCCTTAGCAAAGATTCCCAGTCAAACACATTATATAAAACCTCTAGTGTTTCACCCTCTAGTAGAAATATCTCCTTATATTTCTTGAAGTCCCTACCCATTATGTAAATTTAGTCACCTCAAGCTCCAATCCTATCACATGAGATATGAGCTCCTCAGTCACCTCCAACAGAACCCCATTAATATTTAAAGTTCTATTATCCTAAGAATTCATGATTAAAGTTAACACATGCCTATAATTTCCTTCAATTATTTTCATAAACCTCACAAAACCCCCTATTTATAGAGCATCCCATATTATCTCATTAATTTTGACTTCCTTAGGCATTTTAGGCTCAATCTTATTAGGCAACCCCATGTGAAAAACATTTAGCTGACTGTAACCATTCACACTAGAGAAAGGGATATTTTGAATCTACCAAATAAACCAAATAGGTCACTTAACAAGCCCCAAGTTAACCTCCTTACTTTCTTCTATAGATAAACTTTGACCCTACCTATGATTTCATGTATCTAGAAGTTTATTTTTAACAACAGTGAGGAGGGCATAGGAAAAAAATTAATCAAATATAAACTTAGCCAAAGATAAATATTCATAAAGTTCAAAAGGAATTTATGAAAAATCATGGGTAAGATTCCCATACAATAAAATATTTTGTTCATTAAAAACTACTTCCTCATTAATTCTCTATCCAATGTCCTGAGGTAGATCTTCTATGGTAGTCTAATTAAACAATCCTAATTAACCAAAACCCCTATTGGTGAACCAACCTGAAATCTTATTTATTTCCTGATACACATATTGAATAACCACTTCTTGCCTATAATTTTAGATTGAGATAGATTCTTCCATCACTTATTTGATTGTCCAACTAGTTGAATTTTTTCTAGAGAGATAATTCACTATGTTCAAAGAATCCCCCTCTATGATGAGATGCTGAACTCCAAGTTATTTTGAGAATTTTAAACCCCATAAATTAGAAAGGGATTAAACCCAATGATTTTATTTAATCCCCATGTCCCTTGTATAATCCAACACAAACCTTCCTTGATGGTCTCTTAAAATACCTCCTCATCTAGAAGGACTTGGATTTCCTTTAGAAGCCCCGTCAAAGTTAGGCTTTAACCAACCCATAGGTGGAGGTTTCAATTTGGTCCTTCTAATTTCATCTCTAAATTCACTTTTACCTAAGTAAGTAGGATCAATTTTCCAATTAAGAGCTGGATATTGTTTATAAATTAAAAGACATTTGCCTTTTTCATTAGGCAATATATTGAAATTTTCAACAATATTCTCAAAACTCCTTTTGGAAAGGATTCTATTAATGCATTTTTTATTCCTAAATATTTTGTTATTTCATTCACCCCATAATCCCTAGATGATATGGTGTAAGGAGAGCTTCTATATTTTCTTAAGGAGGACATTTTGAAAAGGACTCTCCCATGCTTGCCACAAATCAAACAAAGATCCTGTGAATACCTAAATAACAATGAATTTATTAAGAAATAAACTCCAAACTTATTGAGCACAGGGATAATTTAAAAACAAGTGAAAATTAGTTTCATTTTCATTTTCACATAGGGAACATCTGTTGATCAAAACAATTCCTCTTTTCCTTAAATTATCCATGGATAAAAATTTATTATGGACTACCACTCACAGAAAAAAATTGACTTCTGAGATCAAATACTTATCCCAAAAACCAAATTTTATAGAGCCTAAGCCATCAAGTTATACCTAGGTTTTACTTGATATTGACCATCAAATAATTCTTTATAAACCATCTGGTCCTCATTATTGGTACCCAATAAATGATAAGTTCTCAATAAATTATTCAAATTAGACACAATTATATTTTTCTCCTAATTTAAATTTTATATACAGAGGGTTTTCTAGATCTTAATGCCTTCAATAATCTACCTAAATTTGTGGACCTTACTTCCATAATTATTTAAAATGAGATCTTGAACATGTTTTCAAGGTTTTAACTGAAGGATAGGTTGACCTAAAATCTAAGGATCTTTCCAAAAATTAATATTCATACCATTACCAATTTGTCATTTTGAGCCTAAGGAGATCATATCCTTGTTAGATTTGAGGATTTTCCAGAAGTGATAACCCTTACAAAATTGATCATTTTAAAAAATACACATAGGATTTATACATTCTAAATGTTTGAATCTTAGAATATTAACCCAAGTATTATTTCCTTTAAGAACTCTCTAGATATATTTGGAAAGGAGTACTTTATTCATCCAATGAAATATCTGAATGTGTAGGAAACCATACTTTTTTACAATACAAACTTTATCCCAAGCCACTAAATGAAATCTATTTCTCTTTAGAACATATCCATAAGAAGTTCCTTTGAATTTTATTAAGTTTTTATTTAATACTCTTAGGAATTTTGAAAAGAGAGATAAGGTAGATCAGGAGGCTCTAAAAAATGCTCTTAAGAAATAATTTATCCACCTAAGAGAGAAGTTTTCCTTTTCAACCAACTAACTTTATTTGAAATCTTTCCACCAATATATTCTAGGCATAAATAAAGAGATGGTTTATAAAAAGAGGTATGCCCATATATGAATAAGGCATGTGTTTTATTTGGCAACCTAAAATATGAAAAATTCTAGTTTGCCTAGCCAAAGGAGTGTTAAACAACTAAACAGAACTCTTGTCAAATTTTACCTTTTGATTTGAAGCTTATTCATACATAACAAGAATTTTTTTTAGCACCCTTGCTTATTTAATAGAATCCTCATCTATTAAAATGGTATCATCATTGACTTATTAGTGGGAGACTAAATCAACATTCATAGATGGTTTGAAGCCTTTTAGCTCTCCTATTTCCACTACATTTGAGATAATCTACTCAAAGATTTTTCCAATATGATGAAAAGAAATGGGGATAAGGGATCCCCTTATATCACTCGCTTACCACTCCTAAAAAACCTTGAGTAGATCTATTTAGATGATCAAAAATATATAAAAGGAGATACAAGACCTGATAATTTTTATGAATTTATCCTAAAAACTAAATTGGTTCATGACTCTATCTAAGAAAAGCTAATTAAGTCTATCATAGGCCTTATCCATGTCTAATTTTATCACCATTACATCACTATTAATCTTATCCATGGAGTGAATTTATTCACGCACAACAATAATCTCATATTTTATTTATCTTCTCAAACAAAACCTCCTTACTAAGCCTCGATAATCACTTCAATAATTGGGTGCAACATTATAGAAAACAACTTAGTGATTATCTTATAGGTGGAATTACACAAGATAATAGGATAGAAATTAGATAAATTTACCAATCCCTCCTTCTTGGAAATTAAAATAACAAAGGTATGATTAAATCATTTAAGCATTTGAGAAGAAACTATGAATTCATTGACCGCATAAACCACATCATCTCCAATGATGTCCCAAACTTTCTGATAAAAGGCTATAAGGAAACCATCAGGACTAGGATCTTTATCCAAATTCATTTTGGAGATAACAAATCTGAGGTCTTTAGTGGATGTTGTTGTAATAGCATCATTATCCCCTATATAACTAGTTAGGGAATAACATAAAGAAATTTTTGTCCAAATCTGATATTTCTTTTGAATTCATTCTTTAAACAATTTTTTGAAGAAGTTTACACTTTATTAATGAGATCTCTATCTGAAATGATTTGGCCATCACTATTTGATATTTATTTGATAGTATTGTGGGTTCTATGTTTCAAAGTAGACATATGGAAGAAGTGTGTGTTTCTATCACATTCCTTTAACCAAATATTTCTTGAATTTTATTTCCAAAGACTCTCTTCCCTTTTATCTATAGTGTGGTACTTTAAAATAAGCTATTTTTCCTTATGCTAAATTTATAAATCATAACCATTTCTTTCTATCTCATCTTCAAGCAAAGAGATTTCTGATTTTAACTCCTTTTTTAGGATATTAACATTACCAAATACCTATTTGTTCCACTATTTGATTTTTACTTTAACATTCTTCATTTTTTAGCCAACTTGAACATGGCTAAGCCATTCACACTTGGATACCACCATTCTAACATCTTGTCATGTATTTATAGATGAGAAAACCACATATGTTCCAATCTAAATGGATACATATTTTCATTGCTATAATTTTCAATGAGAATAAATTCAAGAGGATTATGATCTAATCCAACCTAAGGGAGAGCCTTTAACATCATATTCTTATTTATCAACCAGTCTATAGAAATAAAAATTCTATCCAATCTACATTGAATAAGGTTTCTCACCCAACCTCCTATTTCTCCAAATGAATTTAGAGCCTTTTAATTCTGTTAAGGTGTGGAGCCAAAAGCTTCACCAAAGGAGCGCATTATAGAAGTTGCAGGTTTACATAGTCACCGGCGTCAGTCAGGAGTGACCGACATCGGTCAGGAGCAGTTCAAGAGATGCCGGCATCGGCAAGAATCGATTGACGTCGGTCACAGGCAAGCAGGCAGGAACCGATGTCGGTTACCTATGCATCTAGAAAGCTATTTCCATGGATAGAACAGATTGTTTGCATGTTAGGATTAAGTCATAGTCTTAAGTCCACATCTCTATTATTAGTAAGACTATTTTAGAGCCCTTGTTTAAGAGGCATAACTGTTGGTTGTAAATGCATGCTCATGTTTCCTTATTTTATATATAGGATTAAATCTTCATAGCTTATTGGACACAATTGTAGAATTGGTGTTGAACAGTATAGAATTGTATATGTGAATCATTCCAGGTTGTTGGAGTTGATTGTACTTGAGAGAGAGAGCTCTTGAGGGAAAGAGATCTAGAGAGAGATCTGTACATATGAGAGAGGTGTGGAAGAAAATAAGTTTCTTCAATTGTATTCCTTTTGTAAAGAGTTTAATACAAGTTTTCAGGGTGGTTTCTTGTATCTCTTCTTCTTGTTGTATTTATCATTCTAGTTACTTATCTATCTAGTTTAATTCCACATTTATTTCTTTCATAGTGTAATCAACATTGTTGATTGATCCTCAACAAGTGGTATCAGAGCTCAGGTTCACTAACAGGTGGTTCAAATCTGTGTAGTGTGTATTGATTACAGGGTACTCACAGGGGTTTCTGCAGGGATTTCTATTTGAGTGGGAGAAGCAATGGCAGAAGAAGGTAAACTGAGAATGGAAAAGTTTAATGGCAAGAATTATAAACATTGGAGAATGTAGATAGAGGATTATCTGTATCAAAAAGATCTATACTTACCGTTAGGTGGGATTGCAAAGAAGCCCAAAGACATGGACGATGAAGAATGGGAAGTTCTTGATAGAAAGGCTTTGGGGTCTATAAGACTGAGTCTGGCATCTACTGTGATATCTAATTTATCACAGGCAAAGACAACGGTAGAGTTGATGACTACTTTAGCAAATTTGTATGAAAAACCCTCAGCTTCAAATACGGTATATCTTATGAAGCAGTTATTTAATTTGCATATGCAAGAAGGTGGATCTGTATCTAATCATCTGAATGATTTCCATGGAATTGTTAATCAATTAAGTTCAGTCAAAATAGTGTTTGATGATGAAATTAAATCTCTTTTAACATTATGTTCTTTGCCTGAAAGCTGACATAGCTTGGTAATGGTAGTTTCTAATACTTCATCTGCTTCAAATATTTTAAAAGTAGAGGATGTTGTTAGTGTAATCTTGAATGAAGAAATTCACAGGAAAAGCACAAAGGAAACATCAGGGAATGCTTTAAGTTTTGAAAGCAGGGAAAGGAAAAAAGAGAAGAGCAAGAGGAGATCAAGGTCTAAGTCAAAGGTGAGAGGTAGATCCAAATCTAGAAATGGTAGGAAGCCACAATGCTAGAATTGTGGAAAGATGGGGCACATAAGCAGAGATTGCTGGTCAAAGCCTAAGGAGGACAATCAGCACGAAGGAAAGGAAGAAGCAAAGGTTGTAGGTATTGCACAAGATGCTTTAATATTCTCTTTGCATAATAATATAGAATTTTGGGTGTTAGATTCTAGTGCATCTTTTCATGCTACCCCTAATAGAGAATATTTTAGTGACTATATCCATGGAGATTTTGGAATAGTGTATTTAGGGGATGATGAGCCTTGTAAAATTATTGGCAAAGGAAAAGTGTAGTTGAAAATGCAGAATGGAAACACATGGGTGTTGAGAGATGTGATGCATGTTCCCAGCTTGAAGAGAAATTTGATTTCTGTAGGAAAGTTAGGGGATGAGGGTTGTATAGTAACTCTCACAGCTGAATCTTGGAAGGTGACCAAGGGTGCACTTGTAATGGCCAGAGGTAAGAGAGTAGGTACTCTCTATTTATGTAATTGTGTTACTAGTATTTCTCCTTCTCTATTATCTACTTCAGATGTGGATGCTAAATTGTGACACTCAAGGCTTAGCCACATGAGTGAGAAGGGAATGTCAATTCTTAAGTCAAGAGGTAAGCTTTCAGATTTGAAAAGCATAGACTTGGATTTTTGTGAGCATTTTGTGTTTGGAAAATAGAAGAGGGTGAGTTTTCTCAAGACTGGGTCAATAAAGAAGAAGCATAAGTTGCAGCTTGTTCACACAGACGTGTGGGGACTGGCTCAAGTTGCTTCTATTGGAGGATCATAGTACTATGTTTCGTTCATAGATGATGCTACAAGAAAGGTATGGGTCTATTGTATTAAGAAGAAATCTAATGTATTTGAGACTTTTAAGATTTGGAAAGCTATGGTTGAGAATGAAATAGGTAGAAGATTGAAGTGCCTGAGATCTAACAATGGTGGTGAGTTTTGCAGCTATAAGCTCAACTGGTATTTTTTATGCATGGAATACATAGGCAAAGGATGGTTCCAAGGACACCTCAGCAGAATGGAGTTGATAAAAGGATGAACAAAACAATCATGGAGCATGTAAGGTGTATGAGATTGCATGCTGGTTTGCCCTTAGAGTTTTAGGTAGAAGCTGTGGATACTGCAGTGTACTTGATTAATAGAGGACCCTCTACAGCTCTGGATGGTGGAATTATAGAAGAGGCATGGATAGGTAAAAAGGTAGATCTCTCATATCTCAAATTTTTTGGTTGTGAAGCCTTTGTGCACGTTGATAAGGAAAATAGAAAGAAGTTGGATGCTAAGTCTATGAGGTGCACATTTATTGGCTATGGCTCTGATGATTTTAGATTCAGGTTTTGGAATCTAGGAACTAACAAGATAATTAGGAGCCATGATGTTGTTTTCAATGAAAAAGTGATGTATAGTGATCAGCTCAGGAAGCTGAATCAATTTGGGCAGAGCAATGGAGAATTGGATGAGGTGACGGTCCAAAATCAGCTCGCGGGAAAAAATTATCATAGACAGGAAAACACAGAGACTGATGTCTGTCAAGAAGGAACCAATGTCAGAAATACAGGAACCGATGTCGGTCACATAGTGACCAACATTAGCCAGGAAGGAACTGACGTCAGTCAGGAAGAACTGACGTCGGCTAGTAACAGGCCTGGAAGTGACCGAGGTCGGTCACTGTCAGAGAATTTGGGTGGACAGCATGTTGTGAATGAGTCTTAGACGCCCATCAGGAGGTCAGAAAGGGTAAGTGAACCTCCAATTTGATATTCCCATTCATTATTCTATTTATTTCTAACTGATGGTGGAGAACTAGAGAGTTTTGATGAAGCAATACAGGTGGAATCCAAGAATCAGTGGGAGCATGGAATGGTTGAGGAAATTGAGTCCTTGAGAGAAAATGAAACATGGAATTTGGTTGAGTTGCCAGCTGATAAGAAGACACTAAAGAATAGATGGATCTATAGGTTGACAGAAGGTGAGAATGGAAAGACGAGATATAAGGCCAAATTGGTAGTGAAAGGATTTGCACAAAAGCTAGGTATTGATTTTGTTGAGATTTTTTCTCTTGTTGTTAAAATGACTTCTATACGGGTTGTATTGTCTTTAATTGCTATTGAGGATTTGCATATTGAGCAGCTTGATGTTAAGACAACATTTCTTCATGGAGATTTAGATGAGGAAATATACATGGAACAGCCGAAAGGATTTGAGGTCAAAGGTAAGGAGAAGTTAGTGTGCAGATTGAATAAAAGCTTGTATGGCCTCAAGCAAGCTCCTAGACAGTGGTATTTGAGATTTGATAGGTTTATGACTGAGCATGGCTATAGTAGGTGTCAATCTGACCATTGTGTGTATTTTAAGAGATTGGATAATGGTAGATATATTATTCTATTGTTGTATGTAGATGATATGCTGGTTGTAGGATCACACATGCAGGATATCTCTGAGCTTAAGGTGAAATTAGCTTACACATTTGCCATGAAGGATTTGGGAGTAGCAAAGAAAATCCTTGGCATCAGCATTAAGAGAGACAGGAAAAATCACAGGTTGATTTTGTCTCAAGAGGATTATGTGGACAAGGTGTTGAAACGGTTCAATATGCATGATGCAAAACCGGTAAGCACACCTTTGGCTGGACATTTTAAATTGAGTAAAGAACAATGTCCTAATTCACATGATGAGGTAGAGTACATGAGTAGAGTTCCATATTCTTCCATAGTAGGGAGTTTAATGTATGCAATGGTATGTACTAGACCGGATATTGCCCAAGCAGTGGGAGTTGTAATTAAGTATATGGCCAATCCAGGCAAGGAGCACAGGAAAGCAGTTCAGTGGATCCTTAGATATCTAAGAGGAACTAGCAGTAGGCATTTGTGTTATGGAAGTTCAGATACTTCTCTACATGGTTATGTAGATTCAGATATGGCAGGTGATTTGGATGGCAGGAGGAGCACCACAGGATATGTTTTCACTGTTGGTGGAATGGCGGTTAGCTGGATATCAAAGTTGCAAAAGGTTGTTGCCTTGTCAACTACAAAAGCAGAGTATATTGCAGTCACAAAGGCTAGCAAAGAGATGATATGGATGACACAGTTCATGGAAGAGCTTGGAAAGGAGCAAGAGAGTTGCAAACTATACAGTGATAGTCAGAGTGCCATTCATTTGGCTAAGAATTCAGCCTTTCATTCAAGAACAAAGCATATACAGCTTAGGTACCACTTCATAAGACAAGTATTGGAGGATGGTGAGTTGAAGCTAGAGAAGATCCATACAGATAAGAATCCTACGGATATGTTAACCAAGTCGGTTACAAAGGAGAAGTTGAATCTTCATTCAACTTCTGTTGGTCTTCATGATTGAGTTGAAGATGGAGGAGCTAGAATATGTTGTTGTACAGGTACTGGTGTAGCTATTTATCTCCAAGTGGTAGATTGTTAAGGTGTGGAGCTAAAAGCTTCACCAAAGGAGTGCATTGTAGAAGTTACATGTTTACACAGTCACCGGTGTCGGTCAGAAGCGATTGATGTCAGTCAGGAGCAATTTAGGAATGCCGACATCGACAGGAATCGACCGACGTCGGTCATAGGCAAGCAAGTAGGAACCGATGTCAGTTACTTGTGCGTCCAGAAAGCTATTTCCATGGATAGAACAGATTGTTTGCATGTTAGGATTAAGTCATAGTCTTAAGTCCACATCTCTATTATTAGTAAGACTGTTTTAGAGCCCTTCTTTAAGAGGCATAACTGTTGGTTGTAAATGCATGCTCATGTTTCCTTATTTTATATATAGGATTAAATCTTCATAGCTTATTGGACACAATTGTAGAATTGGTGTTGAACAGTACAAAATTTTATATGTGAATCATTCTAGGTTGTTGGAGTTTATTGTACTTGAGAGAGAGAGCTCTTGAGGGAAAGAGATCTAGAGAGAGATCAGTACATCTGAGAGAGGTGTGGAAGAAAAGAAGTTTCTTCAATTGTATTCCTTCTGTAAAGAGTTTAATACAAGTTTTCAGGGTGGTTTCTTGTATCTCTTCTTCTTGCTGTATTTATCATTCTAGTTACTTATCTATCTGGTTTAATTTTGCATTTATTGCTTTCATAGTGTAATCAACATTGTTGGTTGATTCCCAAAAAATTCCACATATATCATCCTTATATAATAAATTAGATAGGAAAAATTTTCCATTCTATATGAAACCAATTTGTTTCCATCTTTTTTATCCCTTGGATGTAATGGAGAATCAAATTCTCTAGCCATGATCCAAGGGAAATCTTTACAAGTATTCCTAAAAACTCTTATCTCTTCCCATAAAATTCTATTATTAGCTATGGAATTAGGTGCCTATATGTTAGAGAAGATCCATTTCTTACCATTAGATGCATCTGTAAAGAGTACCACCACATGATTAGAAGATTTGAAGACTAGCTCCCCTACTAAAAATTTGTTATCCCAAAAATTGATGAGACCCTCAGATATTGTTAGATTATATTTATCATGCTTCCTAGGTTTTAGCTAAGCTTTTCATCGTTTTCTTAATTTTGTCCTATGTTAGAATTTATCCCACATTGGTTAGGTAGTCTTGTTTCATACTTTGCCTTGCCTACTTATTGAGGGCTCTCCTCTGTACTTGCATGTCTTATTATGAATAATATATGATTTGTCTTTTGCTTGCATATCATATTTTCAGCCTTCTTGTGATGTTATTTTTATGAATACTTTATATCCATGGGTTCTTGGAATGCTTGATCATTTCTAACATGGTATCAAAGCCTTAAAGGGTTGTAACCATATATTTGATTGCTACAAATAATTTTTAAATGATTCTTTCAACCCCAGCACTATCTATCTATTGTTATGCTATTTTGGAGCATTTCAGGGTGTGTTAGAGCATGGGAGTGGTATTCTATGGAAGTTCTTGTGAATAGGAAGCATTGATATATTTGAATTTTTTTCCTTGCAAAATTTGGTGCCATTCTATCCACTTTAGTGCACTAGCATGATTTTTTTATCTTTGATACTTCTATTCTAATTAGTTTTGGAGAGTATTAGAGGTGTGCCTTGGAAGGATTTTGGTGGAAAATAGGTTTTTGTTTATCATTCCTTTTATTTTTGTGTTATTTTCTATATTATAGGTCTACATGGTGTTTGGGTGAGTAAGGTTTATGTTCAAATCATTTTACTTGTTGGTTTAATTGAATATGTTATTATCTATAATCTAGTCTATCAAGTGAGGATCTAGTGATCCCAACTTCCTCTCTTATCACCATTCTAAGTGGAATTCCCAAGTCTACATTTTGTAGTTTCCATCCTTTTTCAAAAGTGGCATTGGAATCCCCAGGTCTATGTTTTATTGAGAATTGAATAATAGTGCACTGGAAGTGACCACTGAGCTACATTCTCATATAGCATCAACTTTGCCCACCCCCATCTTTATGTTTTAGGCCATACTATGTGATTTTTTTTATCTAGTTTTGTGCTTGGTAGACCATGTTATTTGTTGATGGTCTACATGGAGGTATGAAAATAGCCTTGGTAGCATTATCTCTTAGTGGAATCCTAGTTAATTTTTGTTTTATATGTAAAAACACTAGTAATCTATTATTTATCCTCTCAACACAACTATATATTCATTATTTGTTTTTTACAAGCTATATTTTTTCCTTAAAAGGAAGTCAGTTTCACTTGCACGAGGACAGGGGTCACTAGAAATTTCTATTTTCACTTTGGTTGGATTGAGAATACTCAAGGTTAAATCATAGTTCCAAATTTTTTTGGAAGGCTATGTTCATTTCCAATTTGGCCACAAAAATTATCTTGTATTATAATTTTTATTATTTTTGACCCATTTACAAAAATTCATAAATCCTATAACTTTTAAATTGTAACTCAAAATTGATTTGCATTTTTTTCAAAAGTGTATTTTTTTCAATTCTATATCCATTTGAGTCATTTTTTTTTCGGGGGGGGGGGGGGGGGGGGGGGGGAGAGCATCGGGGTCTTAATATAAATCTTTCAAGGGGTTGTCTTGGTGTTGATTTTCACACCCTTTTATATTCTTTCTTCTCTTCGGTGATTCACTAACATGGCTTCTACTTCTGGTTTTGATCAATGTGATCCTTTGAATACACATAATTACCATACATGGATATCTAGAATGGAAATAATCATTAAACATAAAGGATTATGGTTCCTGATGAATGAAACTCAACCATAGTTCACAAAAGAATATGAAATTTTTTAGCATCAATGTTAATTTTATGATTGTATGGGTTTGATAGGGACTTATGTGAGTGATAGTCTATTGTTTCATTTGGATGGGTATGACACTCCATTCAAAATGTGGGCTAAACTAAAGGGTTTATTTGAGAAAATAGATCACATGAGATCCATGTAGCTTGAAGTGGAGTTTAATTCACTCAATCCTAAATATTTTCTCTTATTGTAGACTATTTGACTAAGTTTAAGCACGTGTTAACATAATTAAAGGTGAGTGGACAAGATAATAAATATGAAGAGTATGTGTACCTAATCCTATCCAAGTTGAAGAGTCCTTTCCAAATATTTGATTCTAAATTTTTCTCTTTTATGGATGCCTTAGGTGTCACATTTCAAATACTTAATTTAAAGTTGTTTTATGAAAACTTACTAGGGAGGAATCTAAATTGTCTCACCTTGAGTCTTCCACCTATTAAAAAGAATTAGTAGCATCACATATTAAGAATAAGGAACAATTTAAGAGTAAGTCTGAGATCACTCCTCCTCCATATCAAAGTGTCCATAAGCCCAACAACAACACATCTAAACCCAAATCATATTCCAAATCTAAGAATAAGTCTAGCCTTTCATGATACTATTGTGGGGGGACTAGCTATGAAGAATATAGGTGTTTTAAAAGAATCCAAGCCCTAGAAGATCCCATTAGAAAATAAAAGATTTACATTTCCAATCCATCTCTATACCATGAGCATGATAAAGCACTTAATGTTATTTGGAGATCTCAGTCACCTATTTTAGATAGTTGGGTTATAGATTGTGGTGCTTCTTACCACATGACTTATTCTAAAGAGTCATTTATATCTCTTGGTTTGAGTTATAATTCCAACATTAAGGTTGGATATGCTTCCTTTATTTATATTAAGGTAAAGGGTGACATATAGCTTGATGGTATCTACATCAATAATGCACTATATTTTCCTAACATCACCACTAATCTGATTTTAGTATATCAGATTTGCCATTTTGGTCAAGGTAAGACAGTGACTTTCACACCTTAGGGGGCTAAAGTTTGAGCTTTATTAAATCCTTACACACTTATTACATAGGGTGTTGTTGATCATAGTTCTCAACTCTATTACTTTGAGGGATTTGATGATAATCCTCCTATTAGTTTGACATGTAGATTTTGAGAGTAAGCTTTGGAATGAGAGATTTGGACATCTCAATTAAAGATATTTAAATGAGTTGAGCAATGATGGTATGGTTGATAATCCTCCTACAGTTTCATGTCTTGATGGAGTTTTAACTATTTTTCTATTAGGGAAACAACAATAAGATATGTTTCCTAAGGGTGTGTCCAAGATAACTTCTTCACCACTTGAGCTGGTGGATAGTGATTTGATGATGTTTCCTACTCCTTTCAATAAAGCTAAGTATGCACTTAATTTTATCGATAATTTCTTGAGGTGTACTTGGGTTTATTTTCTCAAGTAAAATAGTGATGTTTTTATACACTTTAAAGTCTTTAAGGCTTTGGTCGAGAACCAGTCTTCTAGTTACATCAAGAATATTCATATTGATAATGGGGGGAAGTACTTTAGTTGAGATCTCTTTGAATTTTTGTCATCTCATGGTATTATTCACTAGCATTCTATTTCACATATTCCATAATATACTGTCTTTCTAGAATGGAAGAACTAAATTTTGAAGGATATGGCTAACTATATGATGCATTCATGGGATTTATCTCCTATCTATTGGGAAAAAATAATTAATTATGTAAATTATATTCATAATTTCACACCACATAGAGCACTTGAGCATTTGAATATGGAGGAGGCTTGGTCTAGAACCAAGCTTGATGTCTCATTTTTTATAGTCTTTGGGAGCTATGCTTGGGAGTTTATACCAAATAAGAAAATGACATCCTTGGATAAGAAGAGTAAACCCTTGATTTTTTTAGGGTATAGTAAGGACATGAGAGATTATCACCTTTTGGATCCTTATACTCATGATGTTATTTTTATAACACATGTACAATTTGATGAGCATTTTACTTCTCATGACTCTTCATCTTCTTCCATGCCTTCTTTTTTTATTCCTCACCTCCTCTTAAGGATTCATTCCTTGAGTTGTTAATTCAAGAGTCACCTAAGGAGGTTATGGATGTTGAGGTTCCTATTCCCACTGATGTTATCACTATGCCATTATTGGCTCGTACTATAGTTTCTAAGGCAACACCCACTAGGCATCATCATGCACATTCTATAGGTAATGGACTTTTGTGTCAAGAAATATATGGGGATCCAAAATATTGTTCACATGCTCATGGGATACATGAGTGGTATGATACGATGACCAATGTGTATTATTATTTGATGAATAATCATATTTATGATTTGGTATCTCTTTATAAGGGAAAAAAATTGGTTAGGTGGAAGTGTTGAGGTGTGGAGTTAAAAGCTTCACCAAATGAGCAAGTTACAGGTTGCAGGAATTACACAGTCACTGACATCAGTCAGGAGTGACCGACATCGGTCAGGAGTCGACTAGGAGATGTCAACGTCTGTCATGGATCGGCCGATGTCGGTCAGGTGCAGACAGGCAGGGACCGACGTCGGTCACCTGTGCATCCAGAATGCTATTTCCATGGACAGAACATAATATTTGCATGATAGGATTAAGTGATAGTCTTAAGTTCACATCTCTATTTTAAGTAAGACTATTTAGAGCCCTTGATTAGGAGGTGCATCTAATGGTTGTAAATGCATGCTCATGTTTCCTAATTATTATATAATAGGATAGATATTCATAGCTTATTGAATTTGGTAGAAAAGTACAAGAATTGTATGTGTATCAATCCAAGTGTTGGAATTGATTGTAATTGAGAGAGAGAACTCTTGAGGGAAAGAGATCTAGAAAGAGATCTATAAATCTGAGAGAGGTGTGGAAGAAAATAAGTTTCTTCAATTGTATTCCTTCTGTAAAGAGTTTAATACAAGTTTTCAGGGTGGTTTCTTGTATCTCTTATTGTTTGTTATTTTCTGATTCTAGTTACTTATCTTTTTGGTTTAATTATGCATTTAGTTGCTTTCACATAGTAATCAAGATTGTTGGTCGATCCCCAACAAGTGGTATCAGAGCTCAGGTTAACTAATATGTGTTTCAAATCTGGTTAGTGTGTATTGATTACAGGTTACTCACAGGGATTTCTGTTTGAGTGGGAGAAACAATGGCAGAAGAAAGTAAGCTGAGAATGGAGAATTTTAATGGCAAGAATTACCAATTGTGGAGAATGTAAATAGAGGATTATCTATATCAGAAAGATCTATACTTACCGTTAGGTGGAGTTTTAAGGAAGCCCACAGACATGGAAGATGAAGAATGAGAAGTTCTTGATAGAAAGGCTCTTGGATCTATAAGATTGAGTCTGGCATCTATTGTGATATCTAATTTCTCACAGGCAAAGTCAATGGTAGAGTTAATGACTACTTTAGCAAATTTATATGAAAAACCCTCAGCTTCAAATAAGGTATATCTTATGAAGCAGTTATCTAATTTACAAATGTAGGAAGGTGGATCTGTATCTAATCATCTAAATGATTTCCATGGAATTGTAAATCAATTAAATTCAGTCAAAATAGTGTTTGATGATGAAATTAAAGCTCTATTAATCTTATGCTCTTTACCTGAGAACTGACATAGCTTGGTAATGGCAGTTAGTAATACTACATCTACTTCAAATATTTTAAAAGTAGATGATGTTGTTAGTGTAATCTTGAATGAAGAAATTCATAGGAAAAGCACAGAGGAAACATTAGGGAATGCTTTAAGTTTTGAGAGTAGGGGAAGGCAAAAAGAGAAGAGCAAGAAAGGGAGATCAAGGTCTAAGTCAAAGATGAGTGGTAGATCCAAATCCAAAAATGGCAGGAGGATAGCCTACTGGAATTGTGGAAAGATAGGGCACATAAGCAAAGATTGCTGGTCAAAACCTAAAGAGGACAATCAACATGAAGGTAAAGAAGAAGCAAAAGTTACAGGTATTGCACATGACTCTCTTATATTCTCTTTGCATAATAATATAGAATCTTGGGTGTTAAAATTCTGGTGCCTCTTTTCATGCTACCCCAAATAGAGAATATCTTAGTGACTATGTCCATGGAGATTTTGGAATTGTTTATTTAGGGGATGATGAGCCTTATAAAATTGTTGGCAAAGGAAAAGTGCAGTTGAAAATGCAGAATGGCAACACATGGGTGTTGAGAGATGTCATGCATGTTCCCAACCTAAAGAGGAATTTGATTTCTATAGGAAAGTTAGGGGATGAGGGTTGTACAGTAACTCTCATAGCTAAATCTTGGAAGGTGACCAAGGGTGCACTTGTATTGGCCAGAGGTAAGAGAGTAAGTACTCTCTATTTATGTAATTATATTACTAATAATTCTCCTTCTGTATTATCTACTTCAGATGTGGATGCAAAGTTGTGGCACTCTAGGCTTGGCCACATGAGTGAGAAGGGAATGTCTATTCTTAAGTCAAAAGGTAAGCTTTCAGATTTGAAAAGCATAGATCTGGATTTTTGTGAGCACTGTATTTTTGGAAAATAGAAGAGGGTAAGTTTTCTCAAGACTGGGTCAACAAAGAAGAAGCATAAATTGGAGCTTGTTGACACAGACGTGTGGGGACCGGCTCAGGTTGCTTCTATTGGAGAATCACAGTACTATGTGTCTTTCATAGATGATGCTACAAGAAAGGTATGGGTTTATTGTATAAAGAAAAAATCTAATGTTTTTGACACTTTTAAGATTTGGAAAGCTATGGTTGAGAATGAAACAGGCAGGAGATTGAAGTGCTTGAGATCTGACAATGGTATCTGTGATTTGATAGGTTTATGACTGAGCATGGCTACAGTAGGTGTCAATCTGACCATTGTGTGTATTTTAAGAGATTGGATAATGGTAGATATATTATTCTATTTTTGTATGTAGATGGTATGCTGGTTACAGGATCACACATGCAGGATATCTCTAAGCTTAAGGTGAAATTAGCCCACATATTTGCCATGAAGGATTTGGGAGTAGCAAAGAAAATCCTTGGCATGAGTATTAAGAGAGAGGAAAAATCACAGGTTGATTTTGTCTCAAGAGGATTATGTGAGCAAGGTTTTGAAACGGTTCAATATGCAAGATGCAAAATCGGTAAGTACACCTATGGTTGGACATTTCAAGTTGAGTAAAGAATAGTGTCCTAATTCACATGATGAGGTAGATTACATGAGTAGAGTTCCATATGCTTCTACAGTTGGGAGTTTAATGTATGCAATGGTATGTACTAGACCAAATATTACCCAAGCAGTGGGAGTTGTATGTAAGTATATGGCCAATCCAGGGAAGGAGCACTGGAAAGCAGTTCAGTGGATCCTTAGATATCTGAGAGGGACCAGTAATAGGCATTTGTGCTATGGAGGTTTAGATACTTCTCTAAATGGATATGTAGATTCAGATATGGTAGGTGATTTGGATGGCAGAAGGAGCACCACAGGATATGTTTTCACTGTTGGTGGAATGGCAGTTAGCTAGATTTCAAAGTTGCAGAAGGTTGTTGCCTTGTCAACTATAGAAGATTATGTGAACAAGGTTTTGAAACGGTTCAATATGTAGGATGCAAAATCGGTAAGTACACCTATGGTTGGACATTTCAAGTTGAGTAAAGAATAGTGTCCTAATTCACATGATGAGGTAGATTACATGAGTAGAGTTCCATATGCTTCTATAGTTGGGAGTTTAATGTATGCAATGGTATGTACTAGACCAAATATTACCCAAGCAGTGGGAGTTGTATGTAAGTATATGGCCAATCCAGGGAAGGAGCACTAGAAAGCAGTTCAGTGGATCCTTAGATATCTGAGAGGGACCAGTAATAAGCATTTGTGCTATGGAGGTTCAGATACTTCTCTAAATGGATATGTAGATTCAGATATGGTAGGTGATTTGGATGGCAGAAGGAGCACCACAGGATATGTTTTCACTATTGGTGGAATGGCAGTTAGCTAGATTTCAAAGTTGCAGAAGGTTGTTGCCTTGTCAACTATAGAAGATTATGTGAACAAGGTTTTGAAATGGTTCAATATGCAGGATGCAAAATCGGTAAGTACACCTATGGTTGGACATTTCAAGTTGAGTAAAGAATAGTGTCCTAATTCACATGATGAGGTAGATTACATGAGTAGAGTTCCATATGCTTCTACAGTTGGGAGTTTAATGTATGCAATGGTATGTACTAGACCAAATATTACCCAAGCAGTGGGAGTTGTATGTAAGTATATGGCCAATCCAGGGAAGGAGCACTGGAAAGCAGTTCAGTGGATCCCTAGATATCTGAGAGGGACCAGTAATAGGCATTTGTGCTATGGAGGTTCAGATACTTCTCTAAATGGATATGTAGATTCAGATATGGTAGGTGATTTGGATGGCAGAAGGAGCACCACAGGATATGTTTTCACTGTTGGTGGAATGGTAGTTAGCTAGATTTCAAAGTTGCAGAAGGTTGTTGCCTTGTCAACTATAGAAGCAGAATATATTGCAGTCATAGAGGCTAGCAAAGAAATGATATGGATGACACGGTTCATGGAAGAGTTAGGAAAGGAGCAAGAGAGTTGTAGACTATACAGTGATAGTCAGAGTGCAATTCATTTGGCTAACAATTCAGCCTTTCATTCAAGAACCAAACACATATAGCTTAGGTACCACTTCATTAGACAAGTATTGGAGGATGGTGAGTTGAAGCTGGAGAAGATCCATATAGATAAGAACCCTTCTAATATGTTAACCAAGCCGGTAACAAAAGAGAAGTTGAATCTTCATTCAACTTTTGTTGGTCTTCATGATTGAGTTTGAAGATGGAGGAGCTAGAAGATGTTGCTGTATAGGTACTGGTGTAGCTGTTTATCTCCAAGTGGGAGATGGAAGTGCATACACCACACCAAGTATGCATCTGATGGATCCATTGATAAGCATAAGATATGTATTTTTACAAAGGGATTATTACAAGTCAGAGGTATTGACTACTCTAAGACTATTACACCCATTTCCAAGATGGATTTTGTTTGCCTTGTGCTTTCTCTTACTACATCATAGGGTTGGTCATTAAAGTAGATAGATGTTATGAGTGCCTTCTTTCATGAAGATTTGTAGGAAAAAATCTAAATGGATTAGCCTATTGGGTTTGTTCATGATTATTATCTTGTCTGTCACCTTAGGCAGTCTATTTATGGTCTCAAATAGACCCCTCAAGCTTGGTATGAGAATATGGATTCTTTCCTTCTCTCTACTAACTTTGTTCATTTCCACTCTGATCCTACAGTTTATATCTAACATATTGGGTAGGACATTATTATAGTGGTCTTGTATGTTGAAAATATAATTCTTATAGGCAATTCCTCTTCTTAGATTTAGGCTATTCAATAGGCACTTTTATCATAGCGTAATATGATGTATCTTAGTCTTTTGTACTTTTGATATAGGAGCATCTACTAAGAAAAACACCATTTTGTGTTGTTGAAGTGATATATGTAGTTAGGAGTCATATTTCATCTATTTCAGGGTATAAGTGTGTGTGAAGAACCATCTAGATTCCATTTTTTATCCTTAGAGTCATAATTATTCATCAAGGGTGTGTTTTGAAAGTATGGGAGTTTTCCCTCCAAAAGTGATAATTTAAGAATTCAAATCCTAGAACTAAGTATTGAAGGACCATGGGCTTAGTATGAAGTAATTAGGTGAGTTAATGTTTTTAAAAGGGTCCTAGGGGTCATAATAATCTAATAGGATGTCAAATAGGTACTTAAAAAGTGAGGTGGTCTTAAAACTGACTTATGTAGTTAACTACATGTAAAAGTTTCATGTTATGAGGGAAAAGGTGGTGGAAGAGTTTTTAGTTGTAACCACCCAAACCAATGTAGGTTTTAGTTGAGAATTAAAGTTTAAATTTAGTTTTAGTGTGTGAGATAATAGGAATATAAGAGAGATCTCCAATAAGGAGAGAGAGGAAACTAAAATAAGAAGTCTATATACTCCTCAAAAAGGTGCTAACATCTAAGAATGGACTGTATTCTATAAATGTTGGTGTTAAAGGTTAATAAAAAGATTATGTTTTATGTATTTTATCTCCCATGAAATTATTTTAATTTTTTTTAATAATATATTACCTTGAAATCCTTGGAGTCTATGATTATATATCATCCTTGTGTGTATTTCAAATCTTAGACAATAAGTGTAGGGTTGCAGTCAAGAATAAGATGAATTGGTTAGTTTCTAAAAGGTGTGAATGAAAAGACTTCCATGGTAAATAAATCCTAAATATTTTTGAATCATGTAGATTTCATGATGATTTAATATGATTTTTTCTAGTGAAAGAAATTCATGCAAGGTTAAATTTGTCTTCAAACCCTACTGTTTGCTTAAGACAGTCAAGATTGTTATGTAAGATAAAATTTCTTGAAGTATTTGCATCAATAAAAAAACATTTTTATGATTGATATTATATTTAAGTAGAAAATTCTTGGTGAAATATTATATTGGAGGCAAACCATGTTTTGCTTAGTCAGTATGCCATGAAAGAGTATATGTATTAAGAAAGTGAGTGATTTTTGAGTTGGTAAAGTCTTGGAATTTATTTGTTTGAGTATTTTTTTGAGTGTTAAGGAAAACAATTTAACATAATAGCCTTTCAATTTTGTAACTTTTATGAGTACAAACAGACAACTGAACTATGACACAGTCCTCCATGAGAATGTAGAGATCTATGTTTTGTGTTGTTTTAAACACAATATGATTAAGTATATTTATCAATTTGGGAAGATGTAATTTTTTAACATACCTTGGAAAGGTCTCCGTTTGTTTTTAAATCCTCTCAAACTAAATATATTAAATTTTAAACCCTCTCGGCCTCTACAACTAACTAGCCAGGGTTTCACTCTTAAAACCCCTACAAATTTCATTTTGACCATTAGAAATGGACCAAAAATTTTAATAAAACATATTTTGACAAGAGGAAAAGGATTCAAGGTTCAAATTGGGTACCTTATGGTTTGGTACATATTTGGTGGTTAAGCAATTATAAGTAGGGATAAAAAGCCTAATTAGCAAGGAGTTTACAAAGGAAAGACTATCTACACATGGAGTTAGGAGATGAAACTTCATGGAAGGTTTTAATAAGATATGGGTACTCAAATATTGTCTTATTTATTTCATGTAACTTTCATAATGTTCATACTAATAATATTTGTGAAAAAGAAAAAGGCTACAAGCTAAGTAGTCTCACTAGTGAGTAGAGGTGTGTCAGTGGATGAAGTAGAGTGAATGAGAGGTTTAAATGGGTTGATGCAAGTGTGTTATGAATAGATGAATAAATACATGATATAATTATATATTCATGAACTCTATAACAATATCTAGTGTTCCAAGCCTTTGAGAATATTGACTAGGGTGAAGCTAGTGGATGAGTAAAGTGAACAAAGATGGAATAGAATGGAATGAGTGAGTCGACAAGAAATGAGGTTTGAGAAGGGTCTAATGAAAATAAATAATTATTCAATTTTTTTTATAATCAAGGTGAATAAAGGAGAGGATGATATAAATTTTTAAGAAGACCAAAGACTTTTGTTAATCATTGAAGCTTATGCATAAAGTATAGCATTTGAAGTTTAAATCAAAGATTCAAGATTGGATATAGGATGGTGTGTTTGAGTCTTTTCTCATGTGAATATGAATCATTTGTTATCAGATTAAGGTAAGCTCTTGGTGAATTCTATTTTTAGTTAGTTATTAAAGATTGTTCCATTTGATATTGGCAAAGAATGATATGAGGATTACATAAGATGACATTATAGTTGTAGGAAAAAAGAGTATGGTTAAAATATGACCTATTGAGGTCAGTATGGAGAAATTAAAAATTGGTGAAGAGAGAATATAAATCCCCTAAGTACAATGAGAATTACTTAAAACTGGTCAAGAGAGTCAAGAGAGAACTAGAGAAGGTAGAGTGAAGAGAGCATTGAAGCTCAAGATAAATAAGAGGAAGGCTTCAACTGAGATTAAAAAGAGATAAGATCAGTCATTTATAAAGGACTAGAGAAAGATAAGAATAAATAAGAGTGGTATAAGAGGTAAGTAGATAAGCTTGCTAAGAGAGGTCTAGGTAAGGCCTAAAAAGTAAAATAAAAGAGAGAAGATGGATGTCGAAGAAGAAGTGAAAGAAATAATAAGAGATTTAAGGAAATTTTGTTATAAGATATAGATCATGGTTAATCTCATGAAGGATCAAGGAATCTAATGTATTGGTTGTAGTGTAAGGAATCTAATGTATTGGTTTTAGTGTGAGGAATAAAGTGAAGTGGCCACTAGAGCTACTTAAGAGAGAGAAAAGGCATAAAGTGAATGCCTTAAGGAAAGGGAAGAATAAAAAGAGTACATACCATATAATCATGAGGGATGAAGAGTTTCCAAAAGATCAAAAGGATAGATAAGTTGAGAAAAGAGTTCTCACTGAGGATAACATGGAGAGATGAGTGTCAAGAAAGGCAATTGAGAAAGAAAGTAATGAAAAAAGTAGAATGTCTATGAAAGAGACATTCATGGAGACAATGTGTTCTCTTATTTTATATTCTAACATTGCATTTGAGTGTGTGTATTAAGGCATAGATTAAATTTTGATGAATATAAATAATGATACCTTAAGTATTTAGTGAATAATGTGTCTAATACATCACCCAACAAGATGAGAGAAGATGACAAGGAAAGAGGAAAAACTATAGAATACAAGATGATAAAGATGAAATATTCTCAACATGCTAAGAATGAGATGAAAGAGGTGTTTCATGATTCTTTGGAAAGTAGTTTATATGAATCAATAGAGGAATCTAGCCATGAAGATATGAAGGAAAAACATGAAGACATGAGAGAGAATATGATCGTACAATAGTCCTTCAATGAGGAAAATGATTTTTTTGGAGTTGAATTTGGTTACACATATGGAATATGAAACTAATGAATAGGTTTTATAAATGAGGAGTAAATTATAGTCCTTAAGGATAGTACAAGATCATGGTTATGTTTGGCCTAAGTGGCTCAAGGAAATAGTTGGTGAGATGAATAAGGAAAACCTCTAGCAAGAGGTCATGAAAGGCAAGAATACAAGTGAAAGACAAGAGTAAGTAAAAAGAAAAGAAGTGATGGGTAGGTTGAATCAAGTTGGAATGATAGGATATTAATCCAAGAAGTATGAATAAGATGAGACAAAAAACAAACATCAGTCCAAACATGTGCAAGGTAGAAAATGGGTTGTGAAGGGTATGGAAAATATACAAAGAGATAGTGTTGCAAGTATATTCCAAGAAGGCATAAAGAAAGAGGAAAGTTGAAAACTCAAGAATAAATAAAAATGGTGGAGGAAAATAAAGACAAAGAGATTAATATGTAGCTGAGTAACTCAATGAGTAAACAAGATGAAAGGCATGAATATAACACAAACACATGGAAAGGTGAAAAAGTAATCTATGATAAATATGAATATTATTTCTTTAAATCAATGAGTGTGATTATGGAAAGAGATTTAAAAACATGGAAATAAATGTTAATGATAAAAAATGGGCAGCAAGGTAAAAGTTCAAATGCACATAGAAATGAATCATTGGTGGAGAATGAAAACATAATGACTAAACATGTTGCTATAAGATAGGATGTGGTCCAAAAGTTGATGAAGATTATGGAGAGATAGATGCTCTCATATTGAAAGAGGAAATTGAAATGATATAAAATATTTTCAATCCATTGAAATGGATTCATACAAGTTAAGAACAACAAAAGAAGCTCATGAGTGAGCTTAAACAAGAATTAGAAATGGAGCAATATAGTGAAGCACAAAGAGAAAGCTACAAGAAAGAAAACTAGAAAGCAAGTAAATCATGAAAAAGTAAAAAAATTAATCTATTCAATGGGTGAATTTACATCTGAGTTGTTTTTTGATACGCATAATGATGGAAAGTCAATAAGGTGCCAAATAATATTGTACCATGATGAAGATGAACTGGTTGTGAGGTTGTTCTTACAATATGAGCAAGTTTATGTAAAGATACATCAAGAGATGGATAAGTGTAATGAAGAGGCATAAAAATAAATTATTTTTTAGCAAGTGACAAAGATTGATATGCCTACGAGACCATTAGAGTACAAGGAAGAAAGAACCAACAATTCCAAGGAATAAATACAACTAAAAAAACAAGAATCAAGTGAGATCAATGAAGAAGGAATCCATCAAGCAAGAGTAAGAATGAATAGTGATAACTATTGGTTTAAAAAAAAGTATGATGAATAAAAAATAAATTTGTAAAAGGTATAAATGCATAAAAAAAATATTTATAACAATGGCTACACCTCATAGTGCTATATAATGAGTTAACAAATATAGACAAGGAAAAGAAGAAGAAATACAAGAGTCTAATGAGGAGAAAGGAGAAATAAATGAGGAGAATAAATAAGGTGAGCATGAAATATACTCAAATAATTAATTATAATTTAATAAATAATATGTTAGCACTAAAATTTTCTCCCTCCTAGGGAGTATGATGCAGGAGCATCTAGAAAGCAAAACACCATTTTATGTTGTTGAACTGATATATGTAGTTAGGAGTCATAGTTGATCTATTTTTGGGTATAAGTGTGTGTTAAGAAACCTATAGAGTCCATTTGTTGTCCTTAAAGTCATAATTAGTCATCAGGGGTGTGTTTTGAAAGTATGGGAGTTTTCCCTCCAAAAGTGACAATTTAAAAATTCAAGTCCTAGAACTAAGCATTGAAGGACCATGGGCTTACTATGGAGTAGTTAGGTGAGAGAATATTTGTAAAATGATCATGGGTCATAATAATATAATAGGATATCAAATAGGTAGTTAAGAAGTGAGGCGTTCTTAAAAATGATTTATGTAGGTAATTACATATAAAAATGTCATGTTATAAGGAAAAAGGTGGTTGAAGAGTTTTTAGTTGTAACCACCCAAAACAACATAGGTGTTGGATGATAAATAAAGTTTTAAGGTAGTTGTAGCATGTGAGAGTTTAGTAATAGAATAGATATCTCTGATAAGGAGAGAGAGGAAACTAAAACAAGAAGTTTGTATACTACTCAAAAAGGTGATAAGGTCCAAGAATGGACGGTATTCTATAAATGTTGGTGTTACAGGTTAACAAAAATATTGTTTTTTATGTATTATCTCTCCCAAAAAATTATTTTCGTTGTTTTTTATAATATATTGCCTTGAAATCCATAGAGTCTATGAGTATATATCATTCTTGTGTGTATTTTAGATATGAGATAATAAGTTCAGGGTTATAATCAAGAAGAAGATGAATTCATTAGTTTCTCAAAATTGTGAATGAAATGACTTCCATGGTACATTAATACTAAGGATTTTATAATAATTTAGAATTTATGATGTATTAATATGGTGTTATCTAGTGAAATAAATGTAGGTAAGGTTAACACTATTCTCAAACCCTATTGCTCACTTGAGATAGTCAAGACTATTATGTAAGATTACCTTTCTTGAAGTATTTGTATCAAGAAGAGACATTGTTATGATTGATTCTTGGTTAAATATTATATTATATGGTTGGAATGAAATTATAATTTATAAAATGATAATCTACAATCAGATTGGATACAAACCTTATTTTGCTCAGTCAGCATGCCATGAAAGAGTATATGTATTGAGAAAGTGAGTGATTGTTGAGTTGGTTGAGTCTTGGAATTTATTTGTTTGAATATTTTTATGAGTTTAAATTAAAATAATTAAAATAATATCCTTTAAAGTATAGAACTTTTGTGAATGCAAACAAACCACTAAACTATGACACAGTCCTCCATTAAAATGCAGATATCTATGTTTTATGTTGTTTTAAGTAAAATATGATTAATGATATTTATCCATTTGGGAAGATGAATATTGTCTATACAAACATTTTAAATTTCTTATCTTTTTTTGAAATTATCTCAAACTAAAGATATTGAATTTTGAATCCTCTCGACCTCTAGAGTCAACTAGCTAGGGTTTCATTCTTAAAACCCTCTGACTTTCATTATAATTGTTGGAAATAGACCAAAATTTGTAATCAAACATATTTTTACAAGAGGAAAAGTATTCAATAAGTTTTATTTGGGTACTATATGGTTTAGTATGAATTTGGTGACTAAGAAATTGCAAGGAGGGCTAAAAGGCCTAATTGGCAAGGAGTTTACAAAGGAAGGACTATTTTCACAAGGAGTTAGGAGATAAAAATTCATAGGAGGATATAATAAGATAGAGGGTGATTTAATATGGGACTATTTATTTTAGTTAACTTGTATAATTTTCATATTAATAATATTTGTGGAAAAAAAGGCTACAAGCCAAGTAGTCTCACTAGTGAGTGGAGGTGTGTCAGTGGATGAAGTAGAGTGAATTAGAGGTTTAAAGGGGTAAATTAAAGTGTATTATGAATATATGAAGTCATACATGATATAATGATCTGCTCATGAACTCTATAACAAGATTGACTAGGGTGAAACTAGTGAATGAGTTAAGTGAACAAAGATGGAATAATGAATGAAATGAGTGAGTGGATGATAAATGAGGTTTTATAAGGGTATAATGAAAATAAATAATGATTCTAAGTTGATTATAAATAGGGTAAACAAAGGAGAGGATACTATTAATTTTTAATAAGACCAAATATTTTTATTAAGCATTGAAGCTTATGCATAAAGCAAAGCATTTGAATTTCAAATCAAAGATTCAAGATTAGAGCCAGGATGGTGTGTTTGAGTCTTTTCTCATGTACCTTTGTATCAAATTATTCCTTGGTTTGTATATTTATCAGTTAGATTTGTTGTTCTCAAAATTAGCTACACTTATTTTTGGAACAACCCCTACAAAACTTGTCTATTTCATGTTTTTCACTCTAGGTTCGTCTTTCGAGGCAAGTTTCTCTTGATCTTAGGTTTTGTCAACTGACATATTTGAAAAGTTTGTGAGCTTACTTCGTTATGATTTCTTAGAAAATTTGAAATTTTTTGTGATTTTGACGCGATTAGAATGTCAAAATTTTGATAAATTTCAAAGAGTTAGTGTTATTTTTCAGCGTTTATGCAAAGGTGGCAATTTTTGCCGCCATTGCATATTTTTTAGCTTTTATGCAAAGGTCAAAATTTTTTCCGCCATTGCATATTTTTCATATTTTATGCAAAGGTGGAAATTTTTTCCGCCATTACATGTTTTTCAGCTTTTATGCAAAGGTGGCAATTTTTGTCGCAATTGCATGTTTTTCAACTTTTATGCAAAGGCGGCAATTTTTGCAGCCATTGCATATTTTCAACTTTTATGCAAAGGCAGAATTTTTTGCCGCTATTGCATTTTTTTTCTCTCTTTTCACTTCAACATGCATTGATGGTGATTTTTGCTGCCAATACAAATATCCCCCATGTGTGAGGGTGGCAATTTTTTCCACCCATACAAGCATCCTCTCAAATTTCCTAACTCTAGGGTATTTTCAAGTTTGCTTTTCTGAGCTTGCTTCCCTTTCATTCTCTAACCTACTCACACCTTAGCCCTTTCAAGCACATTCCCATAATCATGATCATCAAATGTGCAATTTTCCTATATTGCTAATTTTTTCCCTATTTGCATGATCACGATTCTTATTGTAGTTTCTTTAAAGGATCCCTCTTCATCAACATCTTTTCAATAAAAGTTCTTCTAGATCACTAAAGTTTCTTTGAAGAAGTCAAAGACAATGAAGTACAAGTATCAAGGTGTTTTTCCAATCACCTTAGTTGCTTCTAATGTTGATGACATTAAGGATCTAGAGATCGGGCACGTAAATATGGAAAGTCTAAAGTCAACAAGGACTCTCACCTTTGACTAGGTTATAATATTTAAGTGTTTTTCAAGATTTGAAGGTCTTTACCAATATATAGGGGGAGCCTCTTTTGTACTATATCTCTTGGATAATTGAGAGTAAAAACTCTACCAAATTGAGATACTTTTTGAGACTTTGATCTCAGCTTGTAAATCATATTTTCTTGAATGAATGAGAAGCAGGTTATTTTCAAACTTTGTGTTGAAATAATTTGTGTTACTTAGGAGATCATTCTTATGTTCTCTTTCCTAATAATCTCTCATATGTTTGATTAAATAAGCAAAGTGTATGTGGAAATTATTTGAAAACATTCTAAAGGATATCAGAAAGACTTTGAGTTACTTTTATCCTTTGTGATCTTTTTATCTGTTGTAGTTTTAGGTGAAGACTTTGAGCTCCACTTTACTCTACTGTTACATACAATTAGAATCAGTGAGGGAAGCAACAAAAGACTTTGTGCTTTCATGGGTTTCTCGTAGACCTAGTTACTACTCGAGAAGATTTTTTGATATTTGTTGGACATCATTTCTGAAGGAAGAGGAATGTTTTCAGTCATCAACCAGGATTTCTCTTTTGCTCTGTGAAAATCATCTCTGAAAAAAGAGGTATGGATGGTGTTATCCTACCAAGAGTATTATTTTTTGCTTACATATATATATATATATGTATATATATATATATATATATATATATATATATATATATATATATATATATATATATATATGTATATATCTATATATATAAATATATGTATATATGTATATGTATATGTATATATGTATATGTATATGTGTGTGTGTGTGTGTATATATATATATATATAAGTATTCTAGCACAGGGAACCTCCACTTGATGAGAGGAGAGATTTATCTCACTGTGATGTGGTAAACCCACACTTTTTCCATATAAATCTCCTTGTACTATGGTTGATATACCCATTTTTCCATCAGTTAGTTGACGACAAAATATTCACCCAACTTTTAGTGACTCTACTGGGGAAGTTATGTGCAATCTGAAGCCTCAAGCTTCAAATTGAAGCAGTTCCTATCTTTATCCATTTCAATTTTATATCCATTTCCATTATCCACTTTTATTATATCCATTTCCATTATATAGCCTTATTCATAATTTGGTAGCTCCACACTTCATTGGAAATGAATGCGTATTTTGAAGCCTCAAGCTTCAAACTAAAGCCTTTCTAGTCCATTTTTAGTTTACACTCTAGCAGATCCACCATATACAACAAGATAGAGAGCTCAAGGTATTGTTGATTCTATATTCGAGTTAGTGCAAAAAACTAATTTTGAGATTTCTCCTCCACCATCTCGCCTTTAGCAAACCAGGAGTTTTCCTCCTACCAACGTCAGATATCCAATACCAAATGAATCTTCTAGTCTTAGTGCTAGTATAGTTTTGTCTATACTTACCCTACCAAGATTTATTATCCCTCCCTTCAATCAGAATATCATGGCAGTTCAAGGCCCTTGGGGTAACTCCTTTGGTCCTCTCAATCTGGCCCCACCTTTACATGAACTAGCTCATAGTTTGAAAAAGAATTTCCCTAAATTCTATGGTGATGGGAAGGTTCATCTAGATGAGCATATTATTTCCTTCTCCATAGCATGTGGTGTGATAGGTGTGGAATACGAAGATGTAGCAGTGAGACTGTTTGTAGAAACTTTACAAGGCACCACCACCAAGTGGTTTTATCACCTTCAAGCTCAAACTATAACTAACTGGAATATGCTCAAGGCCAAGTTTGAGGCCAAGTTCAAACCCGCTAAAGATGCACATGTGTTATTGGATCAGCTTATACAAATGAAGAAGGAACCTCATGAGCCTATGAGGGATTTCATAGCAAAATTCAATAAGCTAAAGAACTGAATTTCTATGATTTCTTAGCATAGACCAAAAAACCTCAAGTGCTTTTTCATCAACTTAAAACTTCCTGAAGTAAGTTTTATATTGAGGTGAGCCAGTCCTATGGATCTTTCTATAGGTCAAAATTTGGCTACTGAGATTGAGGATGATCTTATCTTGGTAGGTAAGATTAGGAAAGATTCTAATAAAAATAAATTTTCTTCATCTGTTAAAAGTTCTTCCATGAGCACCACAGATCCTATGGTATAAAAGTTGATGCATGAAATGCTAGCCTTGAAAAGACAAATGGCCCAAGGTATGCCTACTCCTACTTATCGAGATATGCCAAGAAGGATGTTTCCCAATTAGTCATATCAAGGCAACACTACCAGAAATCATAGGCATCCAAATCACCTTCTTCCCCCACCAGGGAAGATTGCCATTGAAGTAGCTCCAGCTAACTTAGTAGTTGGTTATCATGAAGCTGAACATGGTTTCTTTTTCCAACCTAAGTTTGATCAAGAAGATGACGCTAATCTCTTCACTGAAAGGGAAGAAGAATTAGCTGGTGACTCCAACATTAGTTTCCTAAATTATTAGGAAGAAGATAGAATCAAGTCAGAAGCATTTGATGGATCATACACTATATTCACCTAGTCCCAGAACTAGTCAGCTCAACAAAATGATAAACAAAAAATAGGGGAAGAATCTCAACCAACAATTTCAATTGCTAAAAGAGGGACCACTCTACCTTTTCAATCCAAGGACCCAGTGATCACTAAAAAAGTAAGTACATCAAATTTTCCTTTCCCTTCTGATTCAAATCCTCAGACTAGTACCACCCCCCCTAAAAACTAGAAGGATGAACCTCCTTCCTCTATCATTAGTCTTTTCCAGTTATTTGACATAATCGACCATGTTAAGAAGACTAAAATTCAAATGACTGAGTTTGAATTCTTTCAATCCAACCCTGAGCAGTTGGATAGGTTAGTTGAATGTGTAAAGAATAAAGTTGTCCCTGTAAGACAATTTTTTTTTAAAGTAACTCCTGGTCCCCCCAAGAACACATCCACCTAGAATAACCTTGCCATTACTCCTCTAGCTGCCCCTAGGAAGATAGAACCATTTTATGTCTCTTTGTTGATAAATGGACACAAGTTGAACAGTTGTATAATAGATTCTGGTACCTCTGACAATGTTATGCCTACCAAGGTGGCAAATACACTAAGCAAGACCTTTGGGAGATGTTTCTCCATGGAAAACAAATAAGTGCCACTTTTAGGACAAATCAAGGATGCCCAGTTTGCATTTGTGGCCTTCTTAGAAAAAAGAATTAAAATGACAATCTTGGTGGCCGATGTCCCAGCCTCATACGGCATTCTTCTTAGGAATTTTTTTTGCAAGGACGTTGGTGGAGAATTGAGCATGAATCTATTTGAGGTGAGGATCCCTGTCAAAGGTGTCATGCAGATGCTACTCCTTGAGAAGGAGTCGAGGTACATTATCACCCAAATGTTGGCCCCCAAAGCTCAAATTATATTTGAGTCTTTAGGCAAGGGTAATTACTTTTTGTCTACTAAAGATGTTCCTGTTATAGTAGATGAAATTCCTGTAGGTGGCAATCCAAAAATTGTATCAAATAAGACATCAAAAGAATTGGTAGGGTGTAGTATAGATGAAAAAAGATCTTCCCTCTCTAATAAATAAAAATCTAATAGAAGATCAGTTTTTGATGATGTTTGGATCCTAGAATTTGATGGCAGTAATTCTTTGACCATTTTTGGAGCTAGAGTTGTTTTAATATCTCCTCAAAGAGATATTTTCCCCTATGCATATGAGTTACAGTTCAGCAATGCTAACAACACTACTGAATATGAATCATTGTTACTCAGTTTAAAGGCTACCCAAGACAAAGGTGTCAAGCTTCTTCATGCCCAAGGAGATACTAAACTGGGGGTTTATCAGGTAAGGAACCTGCATCAAACCAAGAACAAAAAATTGTGAAATTATCGTAATCTGGTATGGGATCAAATTGAAATTTTTGAAGCTTTCAATATTTTTGCAATGCCTAGAGAGCTTCATAATCATGCAGATTCATTAGCTGTCCCTGCAACCTTCATGGTTCCTCACCCCAATTTTGAAGATAACAGATACACTATCAAACTAGTCTTTTGACCAAGTGTATCTGATAATGCCAACCATTGGTAGGTGTCTGATGGAGACTATCAAATCATGAGCTCAAATGAAATAGAATAACAATGAATTATGGTAATGGACCATACTGCTACACATCAAAATCAAGAAAAGAAACTCTTTTATAAGAGAGAAAGGATTCATGATTTTCATATTAGAGATCGAGTCTTGCTGTGGGGCAAGAGGAGAAAACCAAAAGGAAGGCATGGAAAATTTGATTCTTGGTGGAGAGTTCCATTCACCAATCATTGATTCTAAGGTAAAAATGGTTTCTTTTTGGTGTATTAGGATGGAACTCTATTTTTATTACCTCATAGTAGGCAGCATCTAAAGCATTTCAATCTTTGAATTATCAGATGAGAGTAGTTGTATATTTATATAGTCATTTAGTTTAGTTTTATTTGGTTCATTTTGTTTTATTTTTCCACCTTTATGTTTGTGTAGCATGACTCTATAGCCCAATGGCATGCATGAAGGCACTGGAGATTCTAGTTTCTACTCCCTTCAATTATTTTTACAATCGATGGAAGTTCCCCAACAGGAGCTAGTTGTTGTTCTCAAAATCAACTATACTTATTTTTGGAACAACCCCTATGAAACTTGTCCATTTCACGTTTTTCACTCTAGGTTCATATTTTGAGGCAAGTTTCTCTTGATCTCAGGTTTTGTCGACTGACATCTTTGAAAAGTTTGTGACCTTACTTCGTTATGATTTCCCAGTAAACATGAAAATCATTGCAATTTTGATGTGATTAGAATGTCAAAATTTTGATAAATTTCAAAGATTTAGTGTTATTTTTTAGCTTTTATGCAAAGGTGGCAATTTTTTCCACCATTGCATATTTTTCAATTTTTATGCAAAGGTGGCAATTTTTGCTGCCATTGCATATTTTTCAGCTTTTATACAAAGGTGGCAATTTTTACTGCCATTGCATATTTTTTAGCTTTTATACAAAGGTGGCAATTTTTTCTTCCATTACATGTTATTCAGCTTTTATGCAAAGGTGGCAATTTTTTCCACCATTGCATGTTTTTTAGCTTTTATGCAAAGGTGGCAATTTTTGCCGCCATTGCATATTTTTCAGCTTTTATGCAAAGGCGACATTTTTTGCCACTCTTGTATTTTATTTTCTTTCTTTTCACTTCAAAATGCATTGATGGTAATTTTTACTATCAATACAAATATCCCCCATGTGCGAGGGTGGTAATTTTTGCCACCCATACAAGCATCCTCTCAAATTTCTTAACTCTAGGGTATTTTCAAGTTTTTTTTTGAGCCCGCTTCCCTTTCATTCTCTGACTTGCTCACACTTCAGCCTTTTTGAGTGCATTCCCATAATCATGATCATCAAGCATGTAATTTTCCTAGATTTCTAATTTTTCCCCTGATTGCACAATCACAATTCTTATTGCAGTTTCTCTAAAGGATCCCTCTTCATCGACGTCTTTTCAACAAAAGTTCTTCCAGATCACTGAAGTTTTTCTGAAGAAGTCAAAGATAATGAAGTAAAAGTATCAAGGTGTTTTTCTAATCACTCAATTTTTTCTAATGTTGACGACATTAAGGATATATAGATTGGGCATGTAGATATGGTCAAGTTCATAGAAAAAACCAAATCAAGCAATCCCAGCTATGAAATGAAGAAGATTGGCAATACAGATTGAAGCTGTTCTTCCATGCTTTATTCAAAATGCACTTTGTAATTGATTTGGGACATTTGCACATGCACTTTTGTTATGTGTAAATACATGTAAAAATTTGGAAAGTCTAAAGTCAACAAGGGCTCTCACCTTTGACTAGGTTATAATATTTAAGTCTTTTTCAAATTTTGAAGGTCTTTCCCTATATATAGGGGGAGCCTCTTTTGTAATATATCTCTTGGATAATTGAGAGCAAAAACTCTACCAAATTGAGATATTTTATGAGACTTTGATCTCAGCTTGTAAATCATATTTTCTTGAATGAATGAGAATTAGGTTATTTTCAAAGTTTGTGTTGAAATAATTTGTGTTACTTAGGAGATCGTTCTTATGTTCTCTTTCCTAATAATCTCTCATTTGTTTGATTAAATAATAAAATTGTATATGGAAATTATCTGAAAATATTTTGAAAGATATCAGAAAGACTTTGAGCTGGTTTTATCCTTTGTGATCTTTTTATCTATTGTAGTTTTAGGTGAAGACTTTGAGCTCCACTTTACTCTACTGTTACATATGCTTTGAATTAGTGAGGGAAGCAACAAAAGACTTTGTGCTTTTGTGGATTTCTCATAGACCTAGTTACTACTCGAGAATATTTTTTGCTATTTGTTGGACATCATTTATGAAGGAAAAGGAATGTTTTCAATCACCAACTAGGATTTCTCTTTTGCTCTGTGAACATCATCTCTAAAAAAAGAGAGATGGATGGTGTTATCCTACCCTGAGTATTATTTTTTGCTTGTACATATATATATATGTACAAGTATTCTAGCATAGGGAACCTCCCCATGATGAGAGGACATATTTATCTCATTTTGATGTGGTAAACCCACACTTTTTTCCATATAAATCTCCTTGTACTATGGTTGATATACCCATTTTGCCATTAGTTAGCTAATGACAAAATATTCACCCAATAAGATTCAAGGATTCATTTGAGTCAGCAAAAGTACACCCTTGATCTTCTTCAGTATTTTGGCATGGATGATTGCAAACCAAGTCCTTATACTTTTTAGTCTAGATTCATTCTCACTTTTACATGAACTAATCCTATTTATGATCCTACATTGTACATGTAGATAGTTGGGAGTCTTATGCATTTAAATTATACTCACCTCAACATTTCATTTGCATTTAGGCTTGTACCTAAGTTTGCACATACTCCTCATGGTAGTCACTGGTAGGCTACCAAGATGATTTTATGATATCTACGAGGCACTACCAATTTTAGATTACACTACACCAAGTTTTCTACTCATTTGGTTGGGTACAATGATTTATATTGGGTAGGTTATCTTAATGACAAGTGTTTCACTTCTAGCTACATCATTTGCCTTGGTTCTTCACCTATTTCTTAGGTGTGAAAAAAGCAATAGGATATTGTAATTTCATCTTCAAAGGAGAAGTATAGGGTATAAATTATATCAAGTTAGTAGGTTCTTTGGCTTTGTTAATTATTGATAGAGTTTGGCTTCATGCAAGATTCATCTAATGTACTTTGGTGTGATAACTAGAGTGAAATTCACATATCCCATAACCCAGTTGAGCATCATAATACTAAGCCCATTGAGGTACATATGAATTTCATTTTTCAACACATTAAAGATGGAGTTATTAGCTTGGAGTATATTCTGACTTAGCAGTAGGTTCCCAACATCTTCATGAATCCTTTTTCATCACCTCATTTCCTTGAGTTGTGTAGCATGCTTAGTGTTTCAGAAGTTGTCCTTAGGGGTGTTCATGAGGACATCTTCCTTATTCTTTTTATGGATATATTATACATAATTACCTTATCAGGATTTATTACCGAGACTCATATTTTGGATATGCCACTATATTTTTTTTTTCTATTATTAGCCCTAGATTCACTTGAGGGGGGCTATTAGAATATATTTTTCATGCTTCTAGGTTCTAGATAGGTTTTTTTTTCCTTTTCTTAGTTTTGTCCTATATGAGGATTTATCCCACATTGGTTAGTTAAGTTGGTTTCATACTTTTCCTTGCCTACTTATGTAAAGGCTCTCCTTTATACTTGCATGTCTTATTATGAATAATTTATGATTTGCCTTTTGTTTGCATATCATATTTATAACCTTCTTGTGATGTTATTGTTGTGAATACTTCAGATTCATGGTTTCTTGAAATGCATTCTCATTCCTAAAAAATGCTCTAGTCAAACTAGAACATACTGCTCAAACTTCTTTCCAATAGGCATTTTTTTATGATTGACAAAAAAAGGGTTCTATTTTTTATTCTTGGATAGCTAAGATTGAAGGATTGTGACTTCTTCTAAAATTTGTAAAAAAAATTGTTTTGAAAAACTATGCATTCCTCTTATATTCCAAGAAAATATCAACATGATTATCTAAAAGGTGAAGAATTACCTCCCTTGAACAAAAGGGTTAATTGGAGTTCATCAGTAATTTCCACCTTAGTTATTTTTTTGAAGATTTATTTTCTTGTTAATTTCTGAAATTTTGGAGGCATATTATAAGTTGGCCATTTATTTCCCATTTTGGTGGTAACAGAGTATAATAAATTCAATTTAATGTTATGCTTGGGAGTTACCAAATTTTTTTGGGAATCCCTCTCTTATTCTTGAGAAACTTTTGGTGATGAATCAATCGAGCGATTTAAAATTTCAGCATTACTATCTTCCCCTAAAATTTTCATATTTATATCTTGAGAGTAATCCTAATCATATTTTAGTTGAGCTAAAATATCAAACTAATTTGGGGATTTTGGAAAATCTTGACTTTGATTATTCTTCTCCCTATTATTTATATGAGAAATAATTGAATCTGACTCCTAGTTAATGTGTATCTAATTGAACTTATTTTGCATCTCGGTTATCTTTTTTGCATCCACTTCTTGAATTGATTTTCCATGTCAACATCAACCTTATTATTTCTTTCCATAGTAGTTTATTCTATGATATTTTTTACTTCTGACACTACCTATTTACCTTTCTATTTGGTTGGTTATGTTATACCTTCTATGTCCAAAGTATTTTTAGTGTCTTTAAAAGAGATACCTCATTTTCTTTTCCAAGGGGGCTTGACCTGAGTCAATTTAGGTTGAGGAGATGCTGGAAAATCCTTTAAAGAATGTCCCAGCTTGTGACATTTCTCATAGTATAGGGCCAATTTTTCAAACTCTATTCTCTAATTTCAGACTCCAAATGGGGTATGAAAAAATATCAATGAAGGTAACTCTTGATTCACAAAGGTGTTAACATAGAAATGAGTAGGAACCAATCTGGATCTAGATTTTGTAGCTAAATCAAATGCTATTATGTATCCAAATGTATTAGTAATGATAATGAAGATATATTAATCCCAAAGTTCCACCAGTAGCCCAAGAAGATGCACCCAAATGGGCATTAAATTGATGTTTTGTATTTTTGGATCAAAGATTGGGTGTTATTTTTTTAAAAGAGACCCAATTTTCCAAAAAACTATAGACCTACTAAAATATTAACACAATATTTTAGGTTATTTAGTCTGATCATTAAAAATCCATTCACCATAGCTAGGATATCCATATGACCTTTGGGATTCCATTTTTCCTTGGCCTAAGCATTGAAAGTGTCAATATTTGGTATGGCTCCCATGAATTTACCCACCAAAGCATCTTCCATTCTATAATAGGCTTAGTTTATAATAAAGGTTGTGGATTTGATATGGAATTTATTTCTATACTTAATATTTTGAACTTTTTCAATGGGTAATACTTATTTTTTTTCCAAACACCCCTTTAATTATGCACTCCAAGAAACCTTACCTAACACTTTCTTGAATTTCTCTTTGTCAGACCTGTTGGGGCCTCCTTCCAAGATTCCCTTTATTTGACCTATGTATCCATCTAGGGATGCATTGTTGCTTTCCCATGTTCTAGTCATCTCCTTTATCATGTTTTGTAGTGAAATTTGAATTTACTCTTTCCTACCCATCACCACTCCTCCTCTACTCTATTCCCATCTTTGCTATCATTCTTCAGATTCACTGTGATTTTTTTAATAGTGAACATATAGCTATACAATTGGTGAACTAAAATTTTAGATCCATTTTTAAAAGGAAAAAATATATAAACAATGATAAATAATCCACAAAATTATACAACAAAAGAGTTCCAAAAAATTAAAATCTTAAATTCAATTGATTTGTGACCTTCTACCAATATGTTTTTATGGTGGAAGTAATCCAAATAAATTAAACAATATTCCTATTTATACATAAAATATTATAGATTCCTTTGAGTAATAACAATTTTTTATTTTTTCATGTTCATATCATATTGTTGTCATATCTATGAAGCATTTCAACTATAACCATGACTTTATTAATTAAGGTGTCATAATTTTCCCTAATTTTTCAATCAACTCCAAAAGTTTATGGAATTAGTATATCCTTTATGTTTCTAACTTTTCTTGACCCAACCCCATCCTGTGTCTTGATTCTATTCATCCTTTGAAGCAATCAATTCTGCAAAGTGCCTTAAAGCATTTTTCACCAATTACATATGTCCATTTTTTTTTCAATTTATAATTTGTATTTTTCCTACATTACAAGGTTGGATAGACAAGTATTATTGGGTGTGTGCATGAAGTTGGGGGGGCAAAAACTAGACATAGTTATACTTCCCCTCAAAATAATTCATGTATGTGTTTATTATAATCATGTACGTAGTTATTAAAGTTAGCCTCAGTTTTTACCAAGGATAAACCACGTATGTGGAATAACTACATACATATAATTACCACATACATGGAATAAACACATATGTGGAATAAGTATATATGTAGAATTACTATTTACATGGTATTTAAACAATAAAACAAAAAAATGTGAAAGCCAAATCAATTGGCATTTCACACAATAAAAATTGTGAGCAAGAGGAAGAAGAGAAAACCCATGCTTTGGAGAAGGAAGATTGGTAAAGCAAGAATATACATTTTAGAGGTAGGTACCCTTCAATTTGAGAATGACATGCTAAAAGAGAGGTAAGATAACATATTTTTATACAATTAGACCCTGATGTTTTTAATTTTATTGTATTTTTCTTGAAATTATTTGTATTTTTATGTTTTTCTACATCTTCACATGCAGTGGCTGATATGCCAGCACCTAACCAAAAAAACCCTCTTATCCCTCTTAACCCTCCAATCCCTCCTATATTTCCTCAAGACCCTAAGGTAGTCAAGAATATTTATCAAGACATATAGTATAAAATAAGCTTGAATGTGAGAATATGATTAGGTCACTATGGATCCAAATTCAAACAAAACCCATCAAATTTCCTTGGCAATTACATTATGGATATTATTAATTCAAGTTGAGTCATTAACATATAAAATTGATATGTGGGATGACTATATAAATAGATGTAGGACATACTATTCCAAAAAAAATTTAACAACTATTGTGAGAGATAAACACAAACAAATCCTAAATTTGTGCCTTATTCATTGATGGGAAGACTGGTGCATTGATTGATGTGATGGTCAAATAGATTCCAATCCATTGGTGCACTCATGATTTTCTCAAACATAATTTTTGGTACTAATAGTGGATTGCATTTGATCACCCACCTTGCAACAATAATGAGGTCCTACTATATTTTATAAGAAAATTTTATTGTGATTTTATGCTGAATGAAATATCAAATTATTTTGATTTCTCAGAGTTCCAAGGTAGGGGAAAGGGATATAAGTAGGATAGTTCAAGTGCATGTTATACACCTAATAATATATATAAAGGATGTGTTGTTAAACCCCAACCTTCTAAGATACTACCCTATAAGGTCAATGATGTAGACACTTAAAACTGGCTGCCGATAACCTCCAATCAGGCTTTTGGCTAATTTCCACCTAAAATGCACAATTTAGCCTTAAAACACGAAAACATGCTAAATGATGTGAAACTGGCATATTTAAGTGTTGATTTTAGCCAGGGTATCCCTAAAGAGGGAAATGCAGTTTATGGGATAACTAACTTTTATCAATTCATTTCAAGTCAAAATGTCAAATTTGCACTTGGGTGTTCTAGATTGATGTTCCCTATCAAATCTCTTACACAAGACTCATGCCTTCATTATTTGTTGTTGGAAACATAATAAATGGGAATATGGTTCCAACACCTCTAACTTCACCTTCTAATTCCAATCCAATCAAATTTTAGACTAATAACAAGACATTCTAATCAATTTGGGTAATTTATGCACAAAGTGCTTAATCATGCTTAAGAGCTAATTAACCCAAATCAAGGCCTAATTAATAATTCCATGGAAACTTGTTGAATACTTATTTTTGGAATGAATATTGAATATTTGCATCATCAAGTGACCTCATTTATTGGGAAGACATCCCTAGGCCATAAATGCCATAAATATCAAGATTCATACCTCCCATGCCTCATCAATGCCTTCCATGATGCCCTCCCTACCTCTTAATTTCCCTTTCTTCCAATGCCATGATGAGGATAATTACAAAATTAATTCCAAAAATTGAATTAATCCTCAACCACACATCTCAATCTTGAGATGGATGGTTTAGGTTGATTTTGATCAAATCTAAAAATCTATAAATAGAGAGGCCATGAACATCATTTCTAAGCTATTTTGGTGCAAATTTATTATGCTCAAATATCTTCAAAAAATTCTTAATTATGCAAAGTTATAATTCTCAATTGGTTCTAAAAGATTCAAGAAATTAGTGTTACCATGCCAAATTGATTCCAAGCCAAGCCACAAGCCAAAGGTGCCAAGGATAAGAGGAGATAGCCAAGCCTCATTTGATGAAGACTTCATGAGCACAAGCTGAGAAAGCCACCATTACAAAGGCATTTGGAGCATCCAAGGAAGGTGAAAAAACTCTTGTGTTTGATTCCTTACTTTTTAGTTATGTTTATCATTTTTTTTGTTAAATAAGCTCTCTCTAGTGTCTAGTCCTAAAGATGTTATGCTATTAGTGTGTTTATTTCATCTTGTTTTCATTTTGAAGCTAACACCATAATAACCATCCTCTCTTGAGTTAAATTACTAGATCACATAATTGCATGCCCAGTGGGACTAATTCATCCTAAACATGAAGGAGATCTTTTTGAAACTTTAAAATATTTATTTGAGCCTTTAAAACTCTTACAAATTAATTTTCTAACTTTATTTTGCCATTTTTAGTTTCCATAATTTTTACACAGTAACTGACGTTGGCAAAAAATACTGATATTGATCACTAATCAACCAACATTAGTTATTAGAATCGACATCAACCAAATCTTGGTAGTCAAGTAACTAACATCGGTGGTAAAAACTAACATCAATCACTATGTTTTTCAAAAAACACAGACCTGAGACCTACTTTTCCAAAGTTTGTTGTTTCAAACTCAAAATAACTTCAAAGCTAAAGGACATGCTAACAATTTTTCTATAGGACCAAGTGGGATGTTTGTTTAAATTACTTTTTCATACTTTAAAATTGCTTAGGAACCTTGTTTTAGATGTTTAACAAAGAATTAAGGTGTTTTAGATGAATGTTTTCAAAGTTTACAACTAAGACCAAGGGGTCAAATGAACACCACCAAATATTTCGTTTTGGGTTTATAATTGAACACACTTATCAATTTTTGTTTGCAATAATTGTTTAATTAGATTTTGTTTGGAAAAAAGAGGAATGTTGTATGTATGCTCTTCCATTTGTCTCCTATAGGGAACCCTTGGAATTGAAAGTGCCATTCTTATTGCAAGTAGCCTAGTCTAAGGCTTAGAAAGAAAGTCATCTAAATCACTCCCTAAAAACTCATCAAAGTTTGGGTGACCTTGAAAATGACCCTAAAGTCTTTCTACTCTCATGATTTATTTATTTTTTATGCATCTTGGCCTGTGAGGGGGACTTCATCACCTCCTACAAGTTTTTTAGGGAAGCTTTGACCTGGGGTTTCACCTCCCAACATTGACTTCATTTAGTTCTTTTGGAGTTTCACATGGGATGTATCTACATTTGGACATCACACTACACTATGAAAATAGTAGGATGTAATGGTTGTAAAAAGGACTAGACCTTTTTATAACTAGCTAATGTCATGGTCACCTAATTTCCATGTTTGTCTTTTATATCATTTGACATGAAAGTCATTATACAATTGATTTCCCTAGAATGATAGAAACCTTACTAGTTTAATAGACCCCACTTTACCATACCCTTGTTAGGATTTAGATGATTATACTTAGTGTATTTTGGTCATTTTTTTTATTGGTATGTTTTGAGGTTAACACTTGTTTGTTTGTTCATAAGCCATGTCAAAACAATGTGTTTGAGTTGTAAAGGGTAGTGTTATGCTGCCCAAATCAAGTCAAAGCATTTTGAGCCTTTTAAGTCTTTGAAACATAACATTGACCACATTATTAGAGTATGATTACACTATTAGGCTACTCAATTTGTTTCAAGACTTGTTTACCATTGTATCAAAACCATTTGTTTCAAAGCACTTTGTGTATACCATTTAGACCTTTGTCTTGTGCCATCATGTTATCCAATCTTGTCTATCTTATTTAGTCAAATCTTAGTTTTCAATGTTAAGTTTTCAATTAGCCTTATTAAATTTAGATCTAAACATTAATTGATTTTTTTTTAGGCCTCAATTCATTGGGCTAATAGACATATCTTTCTCTTTTGGGTTGCATAACTTCAGTTAATCGATTACCCAAAATTGAAAAATATTGGTGGTTTGTTTGTTTAATGCCAATCCTTATCATTTTTTGTGCCTTCATTTCGGAGAGAACAACCTTTTTCAAAGAGCCTTTTTTCTTATGCCTTATTCCCATTGATCATGTTTATGTTTGATTACTTGTGTCATGTCTATGTAAAATCTATTTCCAAACTTGTTAGATTAAATCAAATCACGTTAGCCTTTGTTTCAAGTCTAGATTTTGATGTTATTTGGCCAAAATTCCTAGCATATGCCTATTTATTTGAGCCTAGCTTTTGACTCTGAATTTGGACAAAAGACTTAGCAACTCAACTTTTCCCTTTCCTAGTTTAGGCCTTGTTTGGAACACTTTGACCTAGACCTTTGACATGTCAATTTTTATTCAGATGCTTGACTTTTTATGTGTATGACATTTAATGTTAGACATTTGGTGTTAGGATATTTTATGCCAAGTCTTAGCACAAATCATTTTGGAGATAAAACTCCACTTTTAGACCATATTAGAGATACAACTCTGCCCCTTTGATCAACTTAGACCAAGTTTGAACCATTTTTCCTTTGGACATTGTTTTTTAGACTTTGTAGAACTCTAAGTCTTTTTATTTTTGGAGGTTTCATAATTTACATGGATATGTCTCACTACACTTATAGTGGAGTCACTTACAATTTGACTTATGATAGAATGGCCACACAAAATGACTTTTATGGCTTTTATTAAGACCCCAATGATACTAATATGGCTTGTGAGGTAGATTTATATCCACCTCATTCATGGGAACAAAGCCATGAAGCAACTTACAATCCAACTCAAGACCTTGATTGGTATGAAGAAGCTTGTGAAGAGGACTTTAAAGACCCAACTACAAATAATGTTGTTTAGGATATAAATCCATGCCCTCTTTTCAAAAATTAGTACATGGAACACAGTCAAGAACCAGCTTATGATCTAACTCATGAATGGGATGATATGGTTTATGAGGAAGACTTGGATGATTTTTCTTGTGAAAGACATCAAGTTTCATGACATAGTTTTGTTATCCAATCAATGACTACCCCTAACCCTCCTTTAGATTATATGAAATATCAAGCTTTGCAATATCTAAGGAGTACCATTACTGTTCCTAGACCTAGTCCTTTGGCTTGTGTGAGTAATCAAGCTCCACAATACCCCTTCATCATTTTAGGACCTAGTCCTTTGGATTGTATGAGAAATCAATCTCCACAATTCCCCTTCATCATTTCAAGACCTATTCCTTTGGCTTGTGCAAGAAATCAAGCCCCATGGTGCCATATTGTTACCATCTTAGGACTTTATCATTTGGCTTATGTGAGTAATCATGTTCCCCAAGGCCCTAAAATTATCCAACCACAAGTCATTCCTTATCCAGTACCAATCCCAACCAAACCTCAATCAATCCAATATTTTGAAGACCAAGCTATGTTCAAAATTAGTGTTTTCTAACTCATTAGAAACCAAGGCCAAGAGAACCAACCAATCTAAGATATTTCTATTGAATAAATCATTTTTGATATTTCAACCTATGATAAATTGCCTATTGATCCTATACCAATTGTCAAAGAATCTCACACTTACAAGCCAGTATTTATCAAGTCACTTCTTAATGATTATAACTACCTTTGAGAAAATCATTACCTTGATCATGTGCCTATTTTTCAAGAGCCTCCTATTAACAAGCTAGTCTTTGAGGAGTTATCTCTTGACCTATTTCCCATCTTAGAGGAGTCTCACTTTGACAAACTAGTTTTTGTGGAGCCCACTATGCCATCACAAGCCATTACTTATCCAAAACCAAATTTTCAACAAGATATAATTATAACAGAGTACCCATTAGATGAAGAATCATAATTAGAGTTAGGTTATATTATTGAATCGACATCAGATTTAACATAAAAAATAGAATCAACATCAGTCTCAAAATTGGCATCAATGAATTAGAATCAATGACCAAGGAAGATCATAATAACATTATTGATAACCAAATCTACAGGATATTTTGATAGAGCATCTTTTCAAATGAGGTATGGGCTAGCAATTAACATGATCAAATATTCTATTTATATCATTTATTTATTAGGATATATATCTCCCCATCAATAAGAACATTAGAATAAAAAACTACACCCAAGCCAAAAACACATACCCTGCCATTACCATTGTTACATATCCATTTTCCATTATCAAATATCCCATCCATTCACCCCCATCACTTGGGGGCAACCCTCTTACCATTTTATCTAATCTATTTAAACCATCATTATCCTTAGCAATGTCATATCATCCTATCATTCCATTCCTATCTAGACCAAATCTTATTTTTAGTCATCTTATCTAATCCCATTTTGATCTTGGTTACTTTGGTTCTTCTAAAACCTCTTATGGGGGGGATTCCAATCAAGTTTCAACAATCAATCCAATTCGTGTTTACAATGATAGTCTATGAAAGTAGTGTGATAGTTTATATAGCAAAATATCTTTCATCCTATATCTATTTTTGTTTTTGTGAGCTTGATTATAATTGCCTATGGGCAAATCAATGTTTCACCAATCTTGCTACTAATTATAATTGCCTATGGTCAAATTAGTATCATAGACCTATGTCATTGTATCTTAGTTATAACTGCCTATGAAAAAACTAGGGGCAACATTTATTTATCATGCATTGATGTACTACCTTACAATCATTATTTTCATTTGACTAGCCATTTGCTATATTTGAGAACTTGTTGGGACCTAGTTGGTTTTTCCCTACCTTTTGTGTGTAGATGGATTACTATGACTTGAGGTCATTTCAGGACTATGTGGGTCATGCTCAATTCATGTTGGGGTCACCTCAGTCCCCCTTTCTATATGCTCTTACCATTTTGTTAGCAACCTAAGCCAAATTCTCTCACCATTTTGCGAGTAGGTATCTTGTCATTCTTGATCAAGTTAAGATACCTCAAAATGCCAAAAACATTCATAACATTTCAAAAATATATAAACATTTATCCTATCTAAGCCTAGTCAGTTATCCTTGATCTACCTTACTGGGGAGTTATCATTACTATGATGCTTTATTTTGCTTTCAAGCTTTCTATTTATTTGTTTATTTTAGGTTATTTGTTTGTTTGTTTATTTGCTTACCTATTTGTTTGCTTTCAGCACTATTGCCTCAACTCAATCTATATGTATACATTGGGTGATTCCTTACACACATTATTATTGAGTCTATCCATATTCATACATGAATATTATCATCATGGTTTTATCATTGGTGTATTATTTTTGAGTGTTTATTGGATTGAGAATCAGTCCTTACACATATTTTGGCCAAGTATTTATGATGTTCTATCATGAAGCCTACCATCATATGCTATAACAAAAATTAGCTTCAGGAAGGTCTACAATCAATGGAGCTACAAAAGTTTCTCCTTGGTACCTTGGCAAAATCCTTCCATCCCACCCTTGATCAAATTAACCCAATGACCATTCTAGTTATATCATTGCTAGTCAAGATGATCATCTCCTCATTGATAGGTACAACTAAATCATTCACACTGATCAATCTCATTCCTCTATCCATCTCTTTCATCACTTTTCACCTGCTCATCTTTAATTTGTATACGAGGTTATATCCTTGAGTTATGCTTGATAATCAACCCTAACTGGGGCACAATCATCTTTAGCCAATCCAGGTCTCTTAATGATTATAATCACTTATGGTCAAATCATTATTTTGACTTTTATTCCTGATTATAACAACCTTTGGGCAAATCAATATCTTTTTTACATTAATATATGCAAGCATTTTCTTATTTGGATTAATCTCAACCATGGGTTAATTCCACCTTTCTTCTTGTTTCTTTTTGAGAGACCATCCATCAATAAATGTGACGACCACTCCCTCAAGGGGGCATCATCATAGGCTTCCCAAAAACCATTTGGAGCTTTGTTCTTCAATCATCATCTTCTTTTTAGAATATAGACCATTTCTCATTCTTTGAGAAGATATTGCTTTGCCTAATGTTTGCAACATTTTCCCAAATAGGGGCAAATTGTAGACACCTAAAATTGGCCATTGATAACCTCCAATCAAGCTTTTGGCTAATTTCCACCTAAAATGCATAATTTGGCCTAAAAACATTAAAAAATGCTAAATGATGTGAAACTAACATATTCAAGTGCCAATTTTGGCTAGGGTATCCCTAAATGGGGTAATGCAATTTATGGACTAGCTAATTTGATCAATTCATTTTGAGTCAAAATTTCAAATTTGCACCTGGGTGCTCTAGATTGCTTTTCCCTACCAAATATATGATACAATACTTGTGGATTTGTTATTTATTGTTGGAAACATCCTAAATGGGAATATGGTTCCAATTCATCTAATGGCCCCTTCTAATTCCAATCCAATCAAATTTTGGACCAATAACAAGACATTCTGATCAATTTGGGTAATTTATGCACAAAGTGCTTAATCATGCTTAAGAGCTAATTAACCCAAATCAAGGCCTAATTAATAATTCCATGGAAATTTGTTGAATACTTATTTTTAGAAATGAATATTGAATATCTGCATCATCAAGTGACCTCATGTTGAGTTGTGGAGCTAAAACCTTCACCAGATGAGCAAATGCAGAGGTTGCTAGAGTTACAAAATCACCGATATCAATCATGACCGACCGACATCGGTCAGGGTTCGACTGGAGGCTGCCAACGTTAGTTATAGATCAGCTGATGTTGGTCATATGTAGATAGACAAGGACCAACATCGGTCACTTGTGCGTTCTAAAAGTATATTTTTGAGGAAGAATAGATTGTTTGCATGTAAAGAGTAACTGTTAGTGTTGAGTCTGCATTTTTATTTTTGGTAGGACAGATTTGAACCTTTGATTAAGAGGTGCATCTAATGGTGGAGAGTGCATAGATCATGAATCCTATTATTATATAATATGGTTAGATCTTCATATCGTGTATGAGAAAATAAGGTGAATCAATCCAAGTGTTGGAGTTGGTTGTAATTGAGAGAGGGAACTCTTAAGGGAAAGAGATCCGTATATCTGAGAGGTGTGAGAAGAAAGAGTGATTTCTTCATTGTATTTCCTTCTAGAAGAGTTTAATACAAGTTTTCATTATTTCTTGTATCTCATATTCTTTACTATTTTTTATTTCTAGTTTAATTCCGTGTTTAGTTGCTTACACAAAAGTAATCAATAGTGTTGTAAGATCCCAACAAGTGGTATCAGAGCTTGGTTCACTAACAAGGTTCATCAGAGCGGGTTAGTATTTGTTGATTATAGGTTCACTCACAGGGGTTTTTGATTGAGTGGGAGTAAAGTAATGGCAGAAGAAAGTAAGCTAAGAATGGAAAAATTCATTGGCAAGAATTATCAATTATGGAGGATGCAGATAGAAGATTATCTGTATCAGAAAGATCTATACTTACCATTGGGTGGGGTTTCAAGAAAGCCCACAGATATGCAAGATGAAGAATGGAATGTTCTTGATAGCAAGGCTCTTGGATCTATAAGGTTGAGCCTAGCATCTTTTGTGATTTCCAACTTATCACAGGCAAAGACAACGGTAGATTTAATGGATACTTTGGCAAATTTATATGAAAAGCCTTCAGCTTCGAATAAGGTATATCTTATGAAGCAATTATTTAATTTGCAAATGCAGGAAGGTGGATCGGTATCTAGTCATCTAAATGATTTCCATGCAATAGTAAATCAATTAAATTCAATCAAAATAGTTTTTGATGATGAAATTAAAGCTCTCTTAATCTTATGCTCTTTACCTAAAAGTTGGCATAGTTTGGTAATGGTAGTTAGTAATACTGCATCTAATTCAAATATCTTGAAAGTTGATGTTGTTAGTGTAATCTTGAATGAATAAACTCGCAGGATAAGCACAAGAGAAATATCAAGTAATGCTTTAAGTATTGAAAGCAGGGGAAGGCAAAGAGAGAAGGGCAAGCAAGGGAGATCAAGGTCAAAGTCAAAGATGAGAAGTAGATCCAAATCTAGAAATGGAAGAAAAATAATCTGCTAGAATTGTGGAAAGAAAGGGCATGCAAAGAAAGATTGATGGTTGAAAGTTAAAGAAGAAAATCAATATGAAGGTAAAGAAGAAGCAAAATTTAAAGGTATTGTTGCACAGGATGCTCTTATATTTTCTTTTAATAATAAAATAGAATCATGGGTTTTAGATTTTGGTGCCTCTTTCCATGCAACTCCAAATAGAAAAATTTTCAATGATTATGTCCATGGAGATTTTGGAATAGTCTATTTAGGGGATGATGAGCCTTGTAAAATTGTTGGCAAAGGAAAAGTGCAGATGAAATTGAAGAATGGAAACACATGGGTGTTGAAGGATGTCATGCATGTACCCATCCTGAAGAGGAATCTAATTTCTATAGGAAAGTTAGGGGATGAGGGTTGTATAGTAACTCTCACAGCTGAATCTTGGAAAGTTTCCAAGGGTGCACTTGTATTAGCTAGAGGTAAGAGAGTAGGTACTCTCTATCTATGTAATTGTATTACTGATTATTCTCCTTCTGTTTTATCTACTTCAGATGTAGATGCAAAGTTGTGGCACTGTAGGCTCGGCCACATGAGTGAGAAGGGAATGAATGTTCTTAAGTCAAAAGGTATGCTTTCAGATTTGAAAAGCATAGATCTAGATTTTTGTGAGCATTGTATTTTTGGAAAATAGAAAAAAGTGAGGTTTCTCAAAACTGGGTCAACAAAGAAGAAGCACAAGTTGGAGCTTGTTCACACAGACGTGTGGGGACCAACTCAAGTAGCTTCTATTGGAGGATCATAGTATTATGTTTCTTTCATTGATGATGCTACAAGAAAGGTATGGGTTTATTGCATAAGGAAGAAATTTGATTTTTTTGACACATTTAAGAAATGGAAAGCTTTGGTTGAGAATGAAACAGGTTTGAGATTGAAGTGCCTACGATCTAACAATGGTGGTGAGTACTGCAGCTATAAATTCAACAGTTACTATTCTATGAATGGAATACGCAGGGAGAGGATGGTTCCAAGGACACCTCAGAAAAATGGAGTTGCTAAAAGGATGAATAGAACAATAATGGAGTGTGCACGGAGTATGAGGTTGCATGCTGGTTTACCCTTACAGTTTTGAGCAGAAGCTGTAGATACTACAATTTATCTGATTAATAGAGGACCTTCTACTGCTCTAGATGGTGGAATTCCAGAAGAGGCTTGGACAGGTAAAAAGGTAGATCTTTCATTTCTCAGAGTTTTTGGTTCTGAAGCTTTTGTGCACATTGATAAAAAAAATAGAAAGAAGCTGGATGCTAAATATATGCGGTGCACTTTTATTGGTTATGGCTCTGGAGATTTTAGATTCCGGTTGTGGAATTTAGAAACTAACAAAATTATTAGAAGCCATGATGTAGTTTTCAATGAGAAGGTGATGTACAATGATCAACTCAAGACGCTGAATAATTATGAGCAGGGTAATGTTGATTTGGATGAGGTAATGATCCAAAATGAGCTCATGGGTAATCACTCATAGGAAAACATAGGTACCGACATTGATCAGACAGGAACCGATGTTGGTCATTCAAGAATCGATGTCAATTAGACAGAGACTGACGTCAGTCAGAAAGGAACCGACGTCGGTCATGTAGAACCAACGTCAGTCAGGTACAAACCCAGAGATGACCGAGATCGGTCACTGAAAAAAATAAATTTGGGCAGACAGCAAGCTGTGAATGAGTCTCAAATGCCCATGAGGAGGTTAGAAAGGGTAAGTAAACCTCTGATTCGATATTTCCCTTCTTTATTCTACTTATGGTGGAGAACCAAAAAGTTTTGATGAGGTAATGGAAGTAGAAACCAGAAAATAGTGGGAGCATGGCATGAATGAGGAAATTGATTCCTTGGAAAAGAACCAAACATGGGATTTGGTTGAGTTTCCAGCTGGAAAGAACGTACTAAAAAATAAATGGGTTTATAGGTTAAAGGAAGGAGAGAATGGACAAATGAGACATAAGGCCAAGTTGGTAGTAAAAGGATTTGCACAAAAACCAAATATTGATTTTGGTGAAATTTTTTCTCCTGTAGTAAAGATGACTTCTATTCAGACTGTGTTGTCTTTAGTTGCTATTGAGGATTTGCATCTTGAGCAGCTTGATGTTAAGATAGCATTTCTTCATGGAGATTTGGATGAAGAGATATATATGGATCAGCTGAAAGGTTTTGAGGTCAAAGGTAAGGAAAAACTTGTGTGCAGGTTGAAGAAAAGCTTATATGGTCTTAAGCAAGCTCCAAGACAATGGTATTTGAGGTTTGATAGGTTTATGACAGAGTATGGCTTTAGTAGATGTCAATCTGACCATTGTGTTTATTTTAAGAGATTGGATAATGGTAGATATATTATCTTGTTGCTGTATGTAGATGATATGCTTGTTGTAGGTTCACACATGTAGGATATTAATGAGCTTAAGGTAAAATTAGCTCACACATTTTCCATGAAGAATTTAGGAGCAGCAAAGAAAATCCTTGGCATGAGTATTAAGAGAGACAGAAAAAATTACAGTTTGATTTTGTCTCAAGAGGATTATGTGAACAAGGTGTTGGAGAGGTTCAATATGCAGGATGCAAAACCGGTAAGCACACCTATGGCTGAACACTTCAAGTTGAGCAAAGAACAGTGTCCTAAGTCACATGATGAGGTTGAGTACATGAGTAAAGTTCCATATGCTTCAGTAGTTGGGAGCTTAATGTATGCAATGGTATGTACTAGACCTGATATTACCCAAGCAGTGGGAGTTGTCAGCAAGTTTATGACTAATCTAGGAAAGGAACACTGGAAAGCAATTCAATAGATTCTTAGAAATTTGAGAGGGACCAATAGTAGGCATTTATGCTATGGAGGTTCAAACACTTCTCTACATGGGTATGTAGATTCGAATATGGCAGGTGACTTGGATGGCAGGAGAAGCACCATAGGATATGTGTTCACTATTGGTGGAATGACGATTAGCTGAATTTCAAAGTTGTAGAAGGTTGTTGCCTTGTCTACTATAGAGGCAGAATATATTGCAGTCATAGAGGCTAGCAAGGAAATGATATGGATGATATAGTTCGTGGAAGAGTTGGGAAAGGAGCAAGAGAGTTTCAAATTGTACAGTGATAGTTAAAGTGCAATTCATTTGGCAAAGAATTCAGCCTTTCATTCAAGAACCAAACATATACAGCTTAGGTATCACTTCATTAGATAGGTATTGGAGGATGGCCAGTTGAAGCTGGAAAAGATCCATATAGATGAGAACCCTACTGATATGTTAACAAAGCCGGTAACAAAGGAGAAGTTGAATCTTCATTCAACTTTTGTTGGTCTTCAAGATTGAGCTTGAAGATGGAGAAACAAGCTAGAGGATGTTGTTGTACAGGTACAGGTGCAGCTGTTTATCTCCAAGTGGGAGATTGTTGAGTTGTGGATCTAAAAGCTTCACTAGATGAGCAAATGTATAGGTTGCTAGAGTTACATAGTCACCGACATCGGTCATGACTAACTGACATTGGTCAAGGTTCGACTAAAGGATACCGATGTCAGTTATGGATCGGCTGATGTCGATCATATGCAAATAGACAGGGACTGACGTCGATCACCTGTGTGTTCCAGAAGTCTATTTTTGAGGAAGAATAGATTGTTTGCATGTAAAGAGTAACTGTTAGTGTTGAGTCTGCATTTCTATTTTTGGTAGGACAGATTTGAACCTTTGATTAAGAGGTGCATCTAACGGTGGAGAGTGCATAGCTCATGAATCCTAGTATTATATAATAGGGTTAGATCTTCATGGCTTGTATGAGAAAATAAGGTGAATCAATCCAAGTGTTGGAGTTGGTTGTAATTGAGAGAGAGAACTCTTGAGGGAAAGAGATCTATACATCTGAGAGGTGTGAGAAGAAAGAGTGATTTCTTCATTGTATTTCCTTTTAGAAGAGTTTAATACAAGTTTTCATTGTTTCTTGTATCTCATATTCTTTGTTATTTTTTATTTCTAGTTACTTATTAATTCTGGTTTAATTCCATGTTTAGTTGCTTACACAAAAGTAATCAATAGTGTTGTAAGATCCCAACACCTCATTTCTTGGGTAGACATCCCTAGGCCATAAATGCCATAAATATCAGGATTCATGCCTCCCATGCCTCATCAATGCCTTCTATGATGCCCTCCATGCCTCTTAATTGACCCTTCTTCCAATTCCATGATGAGGATAATTAAAAAATTAATTCCAAAAATTAAATTAATCCTCAACCACACATCTCAATCTTGAGATGGACAGTTCAGGTTGATTCTAATCAAATCCAAAAATCTATAAATAGAGAGGCCACAACCATCGTTTCTAAGCTATTTTGGTGCAAAGTTATTATGCTCAAATATCTTTAAAAAATTCTTGATTATGCAAATTTATAATGCTCAATTGGTTCCAAAAGCTTCAATAAATTAGTATTACCATTCCAAATTGATTCTAAGCCAAGCCACAAGCCAAAGGTGCCAAGGAGAAGAGGAATAACCAATCCTCCTTTAATGAAGACTTCATGAGCACAAGCTGAGCAAGCCACCATTACAAAGGCATTTGGAGAATCAAAGGAAGGTGAAGGAACTCTTGTGTTTGATTACTTGCATTTTAGTTGTGTTTATCATTTATTTTTATTAACTAAACTCTCCCTAGTGTCTAGGCCTAGAGATGTTATGTTATTAGTGTGTTTATTTCATATATTTTTTATTTTATAACTAATATCATACTAACCATCCTCTCTTGAGTCAAATTCCTAGATCACAAATTATACTATAGACATTGATACCTTACATGTATTTAAGACACTTATTAACACCCTCATCCAACATACAAGCCAAGTTTCTCATACTCCTCCTGTGGAGGGTGGACATGGTGAGGCTTCATCTAGCATTACTACCTGATGAAATCACTTATAAAAATAATGTGGCACTATATACACTAGACCTGATGAGGATGAGGATGATTTCATGTAGTCCACACATGATGGTTTTTACATAGGCTTATATGATATCGATATTTTTATGTTTCAACCATCTATATTTCATCCGATCACCTTGCCTACCACTTCCCATGTATGTTTAATATTTTACTTATTACAAAAAAATGTTAGACTTTTTAAATTTAAAATATTTTTACAATTTAAAAGGTAATTTGATGTATATGAACTATTTTTATGTTGTAATAGGTTTTTAGGGTCTAGATGAGCATGCATGTTGCTCATAGTGTGCCTAAGGTTTATACCTATATAGAGGTAATTTATAATTATTAATTAATGTTATTTTTCATTATACATATATGTTTTCTATGTGTGTGTGTGTTTTGAAGTTACTAGTAATGATATTTTATATGTTTAGTTGAGGACCTCAGATGATACTCCACTATATATTAGGGAGGGAATAAATGTAGGTGTTGCTATTGTAATTTCATCTACACGATAACTCTTTGAGGTACATGGTCTAGTTATATATTAAATAATGTTTAACTATAAATATGGATGTGCGTTTTTTAATTTTACTATATACTTATGCAAATAGCTAAAACACAAAATAATTATCTATGTAGACTCCTTTGGTGACATCTTCTGGTCTTGTCAAAATGATTAGCAGGGGTGGCATGGTATAGTTAGACAATTTAATTTATAATTTTTCATATTATATTTTAATGATTTAGTTTATAAGATAATTTTCAAATTTTATTTTGTATGTATATATATGTTTTCATGGACCTATGCCTTCCATCATCAAGAGTAGGTCATCGAAGCATAGTAGTGATCCATTTCACACTCATTTTTGCTAACGTGAACCTATCATAAACCCTGATGATTTTCAGTCTCAAATTTACCACAACTACCAACTTATGGTAAGTGCACTTATGATTAATTTTTGTGTGATTTGAAAATTTTATCATGTTAACTTTTTAAGTATCTTGTTTCAAAATGTACAAAGTTTAAAAATATTTGCATATGAATAGTTGGAGTTATAGGTGAGTTTATATCCAAAGAGGACTCATAGTCAATATGATTATAGACATTTAGTTATGATCAAGGTATACAAGGGATAGGATTTGATAAGCAAGGTAAAGAGAGTGATGAACTTTGATTATTAGGATATCATGTCTTAGGACATATTTTTGTATACATATATGGCTTGATGTATAGTTATTTAGCATGTTGTATACATGCCTATATGGTATTGACCTTGGATATTGTATTTTGTTCACATTTATATGTCTTTATGGATTTTATGGATATAATATATATACATATATATTATTCAACATTTCAATTTTTAAACATTGTAGTCTCTTGAATGTTTTTAAAATGCATGGAAAATTTATGTATAACTATGTTAATATATTTTTTAATAATTTATTCTAATTTTGAATATCTTTCAAACTCTTTCACAAACCTTTGTTTACAATTCATACTCTATTCTCTTGGATTGGTCTTACAAGACCAATAGGTTGTGATGTAAGTAAAATCTAATCATCTACAAACCTATGCAAAACATCTACCTCTGATACTTATGATTGTAATGTTGATCCCAAAATCACATGGCTTAATGCTTTATCCTTGTTATTTTACACTACGTTTATGGGCTTCCTCGCTAGACTCTCTTATTTTCAACACCAACACTATCTTATGCTTTCTCAAGCTTCTAATATTCACCTCAGTCACCTCTAAAAGTTAAACTCACACTATATTATCCACTCTCCTCTTACAATCAATCTTGTCTCACTCTCTCAATACACCTTCTAGGCTTGTCTAGGACTATTGTCATCTACCTTATCTATGTACTTAATATCACCTACAATAAGTTAAAACCTCCTACATTTTCCTCAAACATGCCAACCAACCTTCTTAAATTCCCCAACTCTTCCTTATGCCTATCTTTCACTTTTTCCCAAGTAGGAATACAAGGCCTAGTAGGCCTAATTCATGTTCTCAAAGCTTCTTCTTTCCCATGAGGCCTTATTTGATATAAAGCCTAGGCCTATAACTTATTTCTCTCACATATCACTATGATAACTAAATTTAATCTATGATTATCATATTTTTATATAGGTTCTTAGCTTTCTTGACACCATTCTTCTCTCTTGGCATCATTAGGCTTAATAGCCTTCTCACTCTTCACCATTTTCTATACTCTTTCCTTCTAGGATCCATACCATCTTCCCCATGCACAAATATGAAATATACACTCTCCTTCCTCTCCACAACTTAAATCTCTTTTATTTAGGTATATAGGCTTTAAATCCTAAAATAGGTTCTCAGGGATCTTGCTCCCCACCTGATCTTCATATGATTATTTACCTTCAAATTCTAACCCCTTTCCATATCTATATCCAAATAATCTTGAGATTCTAAAAGAACTTATTATATTTATTAAGAGTCACTAACATAAATTTAAGGATTCTAACATCCTCTCAAGACCTTTAATTTGGACTAAAACTCTTAAAAACTCTTAATTATCTCCCTTGACTGATCAAATGATTTTTTTATAAACTAACATGATCATGCAACATGGTATGTCCAGATGTTGTAGGATAAATTTCAACCATACTATGTTCACAATAAACATTCCTTAGTGATGAATAAAAAATAATATTTTAACAATAATTTGACATTTTATCAAACACTTGAATGTATTCCAAGACTTTCTCATTTTTTTAATTTCTTAACAGTGTTATGACTGAGTTCTACAAGTTTGGTTTAGACAATATAAAAGCTTCTTTACCTGATAATTAGTAACTATAATATTTACTACATAGCAATACTCTCCCAAGGCAATCTTTTTATTTGTACATATCATTTTCATCTATAATCATGTATAATTGTTTTACAAAAGCTAAGATTTTTCTCCATTTTTGATCTTTTCTCACCCTTTCATTAACTCTCCCTAGTCTCCTCAAGACTCCTACTCTCCTTAAATAACCATTTTACAACTCACTAAAATGTATTTATAACCTTAAATAATGATAAACATGCAACCACTTACTATTTTTATCCACTCTAAGTTTTGAGGATAGTTACATGCTTTGATGTTCCTACATCATTCTTTCTCACTCCTAACCCCACTCTCATGCTTGTCATACTCATTTTAATATCAAACAAATATTATCATAAGATTATACCTCCACTCTTCCACCTTATCCACTTACTTTACCTTTTTGGATTCAATGACTAGGCCTAACTAGGCCTATAATCTGTCATGTGTTCTTATATCTCCTTGTATAAACCTCATTCCAATCCGACTCAACTATGAGTAGAACCTTACAACTTTGTCCCTTCAACTTTCTCACCTTTCTTCCCCCTAGGCTCTTATCCATACAAGGCATAATTAGGCTTCTTGTTGTCCATTATTAATATACCTGCTATTCTTGGTCTAGTGACCCTTGTAATACCTCACTCACAACCTCTTACAACTCTTATCAAGATCTCAAGACCCTTCTTGATCTCACCTAATAGCTACACTCTCTTATAAACATATCCAACTAGGCTTTTATGATTATTTTGGACTGATTTTTGGCCATTTATCCTCTTATATACCTACCCCAACCTCCAAACCACCTTCAACACTTGAAAATCACCTATTCCCACTACTCTACACAATTTCATGCCCTTTATATAGATCATATATTTATGTAGCTCCTATGAATTTATGTGATGGTGAGTTATATTATTAAATATTATGTGTTTATATGTACCATATGTAATTAGTTATTATAAGTATAAAACATCATAACCAACACAACAACCATTAAATGATAACCCACTAAATACTATAGCACATGACTATGGATATGCAAAAGATTTTTAATGCCCATCAATTGAAGAAATAACTTTAGTTAATGATCCCATGAATGATGATGTGAGAATTTTATAGGATGAATATGAGATAGATGATAATATAATTATGACAAAAAATGAATTATGGTTCAATATTTTGATAAGCACTAACTCAAGGAACATTCTAGCCTCAAACAACATTGACAACAAATATTGTCAACATGCTAGCCAAGTTGGAGATCTCTACCTTTGGGGTCTCATGATTGAAAAATAGAATCACCACCATGTTAGGGGTGGAAATTAATGTCTAATATTGAATTATTGACCTTAAAACACACCTAGTTAGGATACAGAGGACCCATTTTGGCCTCAAGCAGCATTGACAACAAATATTATCAACATGTGAACCAAGTTGGAGATATCTACCTCTAGGGCCTTGTGGATAAAAACTAGCATCACCACCATGTCAAAGGTGGTTATTAATGTCTATTATTTCATTATTTTCCTTAGATAATGCATGGTTAGGAGATGGATCACCCATTCTAGCCTCAAGATGACATTTCCCTATAAGGCAAAATTATTATTTTATAGTCAATCTTTAGATATGCATAAAACATAAATTGTAAGTTATATCCATAAATAAAAAGAACTATCCTATACATGTCTTAGTACTCTAAATGTACGTAAAATCTTATGAATTGTAAGGAATCAATGAATTCATGGTATAAGATTTTGTGATTAGTCCTACAATGCAACTTTTATGTACTTAAGAGATAGGGTATTTGCCTCTAATAGACATTTTTACTTCCTGTACCTCTGATTATAAATATATCACTTATAACATCTTGATATTTTTAAATTACATGTGTTTCCACCACCATAGGCTTGGAATCTATGTGGATATATAATTTTACAATAATCTTATGTTCAAGCAATATTGACAATAAATATTGTCAACATGCGAGCCAAGTTGGAGATCTCTACCTCTGGGGCCTCATGGATGAAAATTTGCATCACTACCATATTAAAGGTGTAAATTAATGTCTAAGACCAAATTCTTTACCTCTGAACATGTATGGTTAGGATATAGAGAACCCATTCTAGCCTCAACTAACATTGGCAACAAATGTTGTCAACATGCAAGTCAAGTTGGAAATATCTACCTCTGGGGCCTCATGGATGAAAATTGTCATTGACACCACATCAAGGGGTGGTAATTAAATTATAATAATGAATTATTAGACTCTAATAATGATTGGTTAAGATACAAATCACACTTTACGGCCACTAGCAACATTGATAACAAATATTGTCAACATGGGAGCCAAGTTAAATATCTCTACCTCTAAGGCCTTGTGGCTAAAAACTATCATTGCCACCATGTCAGGGGTGGAAATTAATGTCTATTGTTGAGAAGTGTTATCATTGATGTCAAGGCTTATGTCATCTATATCAAGGTTTATATCATTAATGTCAAGGTGCATTTGGTGAAGATGCATGGTGAGTGGTCTTTGAGGTATGAGCTTGTGACCTTGATGTGACAAGGATTTTGTGAAGATATGATCACAAGTAGGTATACAAAAGTGTTGTTAAGAGCAACATTACTTGGAAATGGAAAGGTTGGTTGGAAGTGAGTTATGTCAAGAACCTTGGAAGAGTGTTATTATATGAGAGCAGTGATTTGATTGTGTTATGAATGTTCTTATGTCGGATTGAGAGATATCATTGAGGCCAATATGTTTTAGCATAGTCAAGGTGTCTTGTGAAGCCTAGTATAGACATTATGAGAAGGTATGTATAGGTAAAAAGGTGAAGTGAGTTAAATTATTAAATTGAGAGGTTGTTTGAGAATGTATGTGAGGCATTGGAACACTCAAGAGATTTTTACGGTGAGCTTACAAAGGTAGGACCTTTAGTTTAGGTCTGCATCTAGATCTCTCTTAAACCATACCTAGCCTAATGAGGTATCATGATCTATAGTCAAGACATGTGAAGGATTTATGTTAATTTTTAAGCATGACATAGGTTGATTTAGTGTGTGAGTGAGGTGGAGAGTGCATGAAAAGAGGCATGAAGGTCAGTTTTAAGGTCTAATGTGGTTTGTAGGTTAAGGTCTAGAGAGTAGAGAGAGAGAGAGAGAGAGAGAGAGAGAGAGAGAGAGAGAGAGAGAGAGAGAGAGAGAGAGAGAGAGAGAGAGAGAGAGAGAGAGAGAGAGAGAGAGAGAGAGAGAGAGAGAGAGAGAGTAGTATAATGGGGTGTCAGGATTAGTTTCCAAGGAAAGTGTGAGTATGTGAACATTTAAAAATGTGATTAAAGTTTTTTTATGCATGTACATAAATTTTTAGGTTCTAGTTGGAAGGACAAGGCATGAAAAGTTATTTGGAGGTCTCTCAAGTGCTCAGAATGAAGGGTTCTCAACCCAAGAAGGATTTTATTGTGCTCATTTGTTCATCAAACCTTTAAACAGGAACCTAAAAATTTCATGGTAGATGTGGAAGGTTCCTAGATAAAAATTCTAGGCATTAGTTTTTGAATTGAGGGGTTATGCTTTATGAACAATTATTAACATTACATATAGGTTTAAACCCTCTTAGAACCCTAATAAGGACCTAATGTTGAATATGTTGATAAAAGTGACCAAAAAGCATTGGTATGACTAGGTAAGTTTTTATATCTTGTAGTGGACCTTCCTTAATACCTCAAGGTGGTTGTGTTTAAAGAGATGAGAGAGAAAATGTGAAGATACATGCTTGTTTATAAAGAATTTGTTGTAGTTGTCAAAATTTATATTATATGAAGTTTGAAAATGATTGGAGGAAAAATTTAGATACTCATGTTTCATGTCCATGAAGTTTTATATATAGGTTCTAGTATTTAAATGTGCTAAACTAGTAATCCAAGTTAGCTAGTCTCTAATAGGTCTAATGGTGTAAATAGTGAAAAACCCAAGCAATAGTCAAAAGATGAATTATAATGTGTTTTCATGATAAAATGATGAAAAAAAGTACATATATATGTTTTTTTAATAATTTTAAGACATATTCATGTTTTTTTATAAGTTTTAGAGGTCATTGAATTTGGTGAAAAAGTTTCTCACAAGTTGACCTATCTGGTTAAGATAAGATAGTGAGATATAAGGTCACAAGATTGGTCTACAAGACCAATAATTACCATTTGACCATATGATATTTATATATAATAATGTTATAAATATATCATAGCATAATATACATGCACCATAAGTAATTTAAAATTCTTATACATGTGTTGGAGGTCTAAGTCACCATGACTGTGTTTTGAGGTAATCTGGCAGTTCTGAGTGAGTGAGTTATAGAGATGTTATTGATGCGTTATCTTCTAAGTGGAAGTTTATAATGAATTTAATGATGACCCTGAGGTAATATATATATATATATATATATATATATATATATATATATATATATATATATAATCATATTTTAGTGTCTCAAGTATGTTTTATCTTCATTCTTTTAAGATAGGTATTTGAGGCACACGGCAAATTATGCAAAACCCAAGTAGTGTGAGAAGTTGGTTTTGGTGTGTTTTTAGGGTATAATGATGGATAAAATTGAATGAATATGTTTTTTTTTACTATTATGTCATATTAATTCTTATAGGTATCTTTTAAGTCAAGTATAGTGTTGAAAATATTTAAGCCAAAATGGCTTATCTAGTTCTAGTGTGACTGTGAGAAAAGAGGTCTATAGATTGGTCTATATGTCTAATATTTACCATTATAAATTACTGTTTATATGTTTTAACATTTTATGGATTTATATAAGTATAATTTTCATGCATAATTTATCTTTTAAAGTCCCTATATAGGGTTTTTAAGGTTAATGTTTTATGACTATGTTTTTGATAGTCTTGGTAGTTCTGAGTAAGCATATTACAGTGATGAGTTTGAGGCTCTATGCCCTTATTTTAAGTGTATAAGTAATATGGTAATATTTTTTATTTCATTTAAATTATGTATAAGTGATTTATTTTCATGTTTGTGTATCTAAATTATGTTTTATCTTTAGTTGTTCAAGATAATTTTTTCTGTGTTCAAAGGCCTAATGTGAATAGTGCCAATAGAGTGTTTCATGTGATGGTTGGACCCAAAAAGTGTCATGGTGCTTTGAGGATGTTGGATAATTCCTATTTTTATTTATTTATGAAAAAAAAATCATTCATATAGGTTTATATTTTTCCATTGGGTCATAAGGTAACATGTCCTAAAGTAGGCCTAATGGAATTAGGTCTGCATGAAATCTAAAGAAGGATTTGGTCTATTTGAGTTATGGCTGACATAACGTAATTATTTATTATTGATTTTAACATGTCATAAGGCATTTTTTTTTTAAAATCTAAGTGTTCAAGTGTGTGTTTATTACCAATAAGTGTATGAGCAAGAGGCTTGTATAAGAATAAGGCCTTTTAGGCCTAATTGGCAAGTTAGAGATTTTAAATTGAGGATCGAATGAGATAGAAGATCCTTGAGTAGAAGGAGGTTTTTAAGATAATAATAATAGAGTATATTTACTATCATGAATATATAATAGGAGTTTTGAGTATGAAATCCAAGGTCATATGACCTAACTAGTCTTAAAGAGACCTAGTTGAGCAAAGAGGCTTAGAAGGAAATTTGAGAGGGATAAGAGTGTGAAGAGCTGAAGATATGGTCATCATATATTGGTTGAGAAACATAGTGTTATAAATTTGATAAAAAAAATTATGTTGCTAAGTTAATGATGAGTTATCTAGGGGTTTGGTGCCTCCTTGCAAGTGGGTCTTTGCTAAAGCCTAGTCAAGTGGGTGTTTGGCTAATTGGGGTTGGTGTTCCATGTGGAGTTGGTGATTCATTAAGTTTTTTTTTTCTTATATTAATATAGTCCATTTATAAATATAAATGATTTTTCTTGCCCTTGAGGTTTTCCCACATATGTAATGTGTTCTTGTATTTCATGCTCATATGTTTGGTTGTTTGTGCTTTGATTGATCTATATGATTTGTATGAATGGCTCATGAATTTTAAGTGGAATTAAATTAATGTTTTTAATAATAATTAACCCCCTTATTATTAATTTTTATTTCAATAATTATTATTATATCATGGTCCTTTGAATTAGTCCTAACAGCCTAAAGGATATCCTAGAAGCACAAACATGGATTATGATGATGATAGTGTTTATCATGATAGCAATAAATATCAATTCATTTAAAAAGATAAGTATGTAAGAGAGATGTTGAAAAAAATTTAAGCTAAGAATAATTCATCTAAGGTAAGTGATAATAATTTTTCTAATGATTATGATGACTATGTTGATCAAGTTGGCAATGGAGTTATATTCTTATCTAAATAAGTAGGTTTCTCCACGGAATAATACAACATGTATGATTAATAAGTCTAATATGATATGATGAATGAGAAGCAAAATTATATCTTGAAGATAAGCTCATAATTACCCTAGATGATTTTAATAACCAAAAGAAGAGGAAGCATGAGTTGATATCTATGGTAAAGGGTCTTAAGGAATAAATATGTACCTTGAAGAGTGATTGGGTCAAAGAAGCTAAAAGGGATGAGAAGATCATCAAGGATCTCATGAACCAATTATAAGGTGTCAATATAAATTTTAAATCAAAATAAGTTGAGTGTGATCAGTTGAAGACAAAACTAGATTATTTAAAGGTTAAGCATGAGCATCTCATAGACAAGATGAGCAAGTTTGAGAAAGAGCATGAGAAGGAAGAATAAGTTAAGATCACCAACATAAAGAGACAAATCAGGTAGCCCAATGTAATGAATTATTCTAATTATTTTAATGGTTGTTGTTTTGTTTGTCATATCTTTAGACATAGAGTAAGTGATTGTAGAATGGTCTCAAGGGATGATTTGTCATGGGACCATGGAAGAAGGAGTGATAAATCAAGAGGTAAGAATAGTCATTTTATTTTGTATAATTTTCATAATGTGGGACACATTGAAATATTTTTTCCTAATAGATGTAGAAGGCCCTCAAGACATAAAAATGTATATGGAGCTCTTAGATTACATGAGAAGAGTAAAGCATTTGTATGGAAGCCAAAGATAGTCAAGGTGAGTCATGATCAATCTACTAGTCAATATAGACTAATTTTAAAGTAGAGAAAGGATCATATGTGAAATAATGTCAAGAACATGTGTTCTCTACATATATTGAGAAGGAAGTCAAAGAGAATAAGGATGACAAGATGGATAAGTAAAATTTTTCAGTTAAGCCTAAGTGGATTCTAAATAGGGACTATCAGTCTCATAATTACAAGATGGATAAAAAGAGTGGATTGGAGATATATGTATCTCCTTATTTCATTGTGTTTTAGTGACCTATGAAAAGGGATGACTTCATTAATCTTTATGGAGATACTCATCTATCTTTAGAAGCATGAGATTGTTGTCAAAGAAAGATTCATCTTGAGAGGATTCTAGGTTGTCTGTGTTGAAAGGTATGAGTTATGTTCTTTGTAAATTGTATGTATATGATAGGGTGAAAGGTATTTTGGTTAGTATGAGCATTGTTTCTAAAGATTAGTTCATGAGGATTCATGGTTTGGAATGTAAAATTATGTGCATGATTCATTTTCATATTTCCTTTTGCATTATTGTGCGTAGTCTAAGAGTTTAGGTAATCTTTCTATCTCTGAGGTTTAAAGTTAGTAGGTTTCATTGTGAGATATCTAAGGTTGACATCAGGATTATGAGGTCAAAAAGTAGTCAATTGGTATATGAGAGGTAAACAAGTATCTGTTTATGATTCTATCATTAGATAGTTGAGCTTGATATATGTTGAGATGTTGTATCGATATCAATATGTTTGAAGTAAGATGAGGATGGTCTGAGAGTCTTATTAACTCATATGGTGAGATCAAGATTTGAAGACAAAGGGGAAGTCCCTAATTATTTAGTTGTTATTAGGAGTGTGGTAGCCTAGTGAGTAATCAAGAGTTTGATCTTCTTCAGTAATGTTAAGGAAAGAAATCTTGAGTTCCTAGTTAATTTGAAGAAGATATGCTTCGTCTAATGGGGATCTTGGTAGCTCTGAGTTCTTTGTCAAGAGAATGGTTTCCTTTGATATCAAAATAGAGGTATGCATGGATTTAGTTGGATAAAAGGCTAGAGATAAGTTCTAAGGGAGATTGTTTAGAATGGAGAAGTATCCTATTGAAAAGAGTAGTTTTTTGAATATTATTTGTCATTTAGTGTCTTTGTGAGGTTGCATTAGCTCAGGGGAGAAAGTGTGTTTTTAGGAGTTGTCTACAAAAATTGGTATTAAGGTGAGTGTTTGCCATCATTTTATTGTGTTGTTTATTGAAGTTCAGGTCCAAAGATGAGATGGTAGTTTTTGGAAGACCCTTTGTCATTAATGACAAAGGGAGAGATACACCATAATGGGGGAGATGAGAATGATCAGGTTGTAGTGTGTTTGCCATCAATGATAAAGGGGTAGTTTATTAAGAAGTGTTGTCATTGATGTCAAGGTTGATGTCATTAATGTCAAGGTTGATATCATTAATGTCAAGGTGTATTTGGTGAAGATTCATGGTGAGTGGTCTTTTAAGTATAAGCTTGTGAGCTTGATGTGATAAGGTTATTGTGAAGGCATGATGATAAGTAGGTCTATAAGAGTATTATTGAGAGCAAGGTCAGTTCACAGTAGTAAGGTCAGTTGGTAGTGAGTTATTTCAAGAATCTTGGAAGAGTGTTGCTATATGACAATAGTTATATGATTTTTTTATGAGTTTTATTATGTTAACTTGAGTGTTATCACTGAGGTTGGTATGTTTGATCATAGTCATGGTGTCTTATGAAGCCTAGTCTAGACCTTGTGAGAAGGTATGTGTAGGTATCATGGTGAAGTTAATGAGATCAAGCAAGTGAGATGTTTTTTGAGCATGTATGTGAGGCATTGAAACAATCATGAGATTTTTATAGTGATCCTAGAAGGGTATGACATTCAATCTAGGTCAGCATTTAGACCTCTCTTAGACCTTGCCTGACCTAATGAGGTATCATGATCTATAGTCAAGATGTGTGAAGGATGTATGGAAGTGTTTAATTATGAGAGATGTTACTTGAGTATGTGAGTGAGGTTTATATTTCATGGAAAGAGGCATGAAGGTCAGTTTTAAGGCCTAATGTGGTTTACAAGTCAAGGTCTAGAAAGCAAAGAGAGAGAGTGTAGCCTAATGGGGTATCAAGATTAGTTTACAAGGCAAGTGTGAGTAGATGATCATTAAAAAAGGTGATTCATGATATTTTATGAATTTAAATGAATTTTTAGGTTCTATTTTAAAGACAAGGCATGAAAATTTGTTTGGAGGTCTCTCAAATGCTCAAAATGAAGGGTTTTCAACCCAAGAAGGATTTGCTTGTGCTCATTAGTTTTTAAAAACTTTGAATTAGAACCTAATAAATTTATGGTAGATGTTAAAGGATCCTATCTCAAAATTATATGCATTATTTTTTAATTAAGGGGCCATGATTTATGAACTATTGTTAACATTATAGACAGGTTTAAACCCTCGTAGAACCCTAATAAGGACCTGATATTGAATATGATGATCAAAAGTGCCTAGAATGGATTGGTATGCCTAGGTAAGTGTTTTAATATTATATTGGACTCTCTAAAGTACCTCTAGGTGGTGGTTTTTAGAGATATGAGAGATAACATGTAAAGATATAGGCTTGTTTCTAAAGAAGTTATTGTAGTTCAAAAAAATTGTATTGGAAAAAGACTAAAATGATTGTATGAAGAAGGTATAGACTCATATTTCATGTAAATTAATGTTTTTTTATATTTTATATTCTTAAAATCTGATAAATTGATCATCCAAGTTACCCAGTCACTAACAGGCCTAATGGTGTAAACAGTGAAAAACCTAGACAATAGTGAGAAAATGAATTGGAATGTGTTTTCATGATATAATGATGAAACAAAAAGCATATAGATGTTTTTAAATAATTTTAAATCGTATTAATTATTATTATAATTTTTTTAGGTCATTTAATGTGGTGAAAATGGTGCTCATAAGTTGACCTGTCTGGTTTAGATAAGATAGTGAGATATAAGGTCATGAGATTGGTCTGTAATACCAATATTTCCAATTTGACCATATGATATTTCTATCTAATAATGGTATAATTATCTCATAGGATAATATAAATACATAATAATTCATTTTAAATTTATATACATGTGTTTAAGGTCTAAGTCACCATGATTGTGTTTTGAGGTAATCTGACAGTTCTGAGTGAGTGAGTTACAGAGGTGTTGTTGAAGCCTTATCTTTTGAGAGGAAGTATCTAATTAATTTTTTGATGACCTAGAGTCATATATATTCTATATATATACTTATTTTATCATATTTTACTGTCTCAATTATGTTTGAGCTTCATTCTTTCAAGATATTTTTTTAAGGCACAAAGGCCTAATAGAGCAAATTGTGCAAAACCTAGGTAGTGTGAGAAGTTGGTTTTTGGTGTGTTTTCAGGGTAGAATGATGGATAAAAGTTCATGAATATGTTTTTAAATTTTTTTTTTCCTATTTATTCTTGGTAAATATCTTTTAAGTTAGGTGCAGTGGTGAAAAAATTGAAGCCAAAATGGCTTATCTAGTTTTGTTGTGACTGTGAGAAGAGAGGTCTAGAGATTGATCTGTATGTCTAATATTTGCCATTAGAATTTATTTTTTATGTGTTTTAATATTTTTTAAAGGTATATAATGATAATTTTAATGTTTAATTATTATTTTTAAGTCCCTATATAGGTTTTAAAGGTCAAATTTTCATGACTGTGTTTTTGATAGTCTTGGCAGTTCTGAGTAAGTTACAATGATGAGTTTGAGGATCTATGCCCTAATTTGAAGTGTTTAATGCATATGGTGATATTTTTTATGTATTTTAGGTTATATATAAGTTAATTATTTTCATTTTTTTGTGGATAAATGATGTTTTATCTTCAATTTTTCAAGATAGACTTTTATGTGTGTTCAAAGGCCTAATGTGAACAATGTTAGTGGAGTGTTTCATATGGTAGTTGGACCTAGAAGGTGTCATATTGATAATAGGATTTTGGATAAGTATTATTTTGTTTTTTTATGAATTTTTTTTCCATGCATATAGGTGTAGACTATTCCAAGGGGTCACAAGGTAATGTGGCCTAAAGTAGGCCTAATGAAATTAGGTTTCCATGAGACCTAAAGAAGGATTTGGTCTATTTGATTTATGTATGACCTAAGGTAATAATTTATTATTTATTTTAAAATTTAATAATTCATATTATGTGTCTAATATATGTTTTAAAAAGTGTTTTTTTCCAACCAATAGGTGTATGAGCAAGAGGCTTGTATAAGAACAAGGCCTTTTAGGACTACTTGGAAAGTTAGAGATTTTGAATTGAGGAGTGAATGAGATATAATATCCTTGATAAAATGAATAAAACTATAATATATTATAGGTAATATCATTAATATATAATATTAATTCTAATTATGATATTTAAGGTTATATGACTTAATCAATCTTGAAGAAACCTTATTGAGAGAAGAGGCCTAGAAGGCAGTTTGAGAGGGATAGGAGTGTGAAGAGATAAAGAGATGGTCATCATATATTGGTTTAGAAACATAGTGTTATAAAGGTGATAAAATAAATTAGGTTTTTGAGTTGATGTTGAGTCATCTAGGGGGTTGGTACCTCCTTACAAGTAGGTGTTTGCTAAAGCCTAATCAAGTTGGTACTTGGTTAGTTGGGGTTAGTGCTCCATGTGGAGTTGGTGTTTCATTAAATTTGGTTTTTGTCTTATAGGAATATAGTAAATTTGAAGATAAAAATGGGTTTTATTCCCATTTATGGTTTCCCACATATGTTATGCATTCTTGTATTTCATGTTCATATGTATGGTTGTGTGTGCTTTGATTGATCTATATGAGTTGTATGAATGGCTCTTGAATGTTAATTGGAATTAAAGGACTGTTTTAAAGAATAATTCACCCAAACACTCTTATTAATTTTTCTTCCAAAATATAAGACTACATTATTATCCTTTGATCATGCCTAGTTAGGAGATGGAGCACCCATTTTAGCCTTAAGTAACATTGACAATAAATCTTGTCAACATGCAATCCAAGTTGGATATCTCTACCTCTGGGGCCTCGTAGCTAAAAATTTTCATTACCACCACATTAGGGTTGGAAATTAACATTTAGGACCACATTATTTTCCTTTGAGCATGCCTGATCAAGAGATAGATCACCCATTCTGACCTCAAGACAATATTTCCCTATAAGGAAAAATTGTTGTTTTTTAGGTGAACTTTGGATAGGCATAAAAAATAAATTTTAAGTTGTATCCATTAACCAAAAAAATATCCTATGTGTGTCTAATTCCTTTACATGCAACATAATCCCATGAATCGAAAAGAATTAATGAATTCATGGTAGATAATTCTATGATTAGTCCTACAATATAACTTTTATGTACTTAAGAGATAGGGTATTTGCCTCTAATAGAAATTTAAACTTATTGGACCTCCAATTATAAATAAATCATTTATAAAACCTCTATATGTGAAAATTAAATGCATTCTAACCATCATGTACTTGTAATTTTTATGTATATAAAATTTTACAATAATTTCAACCTTGAGCAACATTGACAACAAATGTTGTCAACATGTGAGCCTAGTTAGAGATCTCTAACTCCAGTGCCTCGTGACTAAAAAATAGAATTTTCACCACATAAATGATGGTAATTAATGTATAATATTGCATTATTGGCCTCTAAACATTCCTAGTTAGGATACGGATCACCTATTTTGGCCTCAAGCAATATTGATAATAAATTTTATCGACATATGATCCAAGTTGGAGATATTTACCTTTGGGACCTTGTGGATGAAAAATATCATTTCCATAATGTTAGGGGTGGAAATTAATGTTTAGGATCACACTATTGGCCTTTAATCATGCCTGATTAGGAGATAGATAACCTATTTTGGTCTTAAGCAACATTGAAAACAAATATTATCAACATGCAAGCCAAGCTGGAGATCTCTACCTCTAGGGCCTCGTGGCTGAAAACTAGTATCTTCACCACATTGGGGGTGGTAATTAACATTTAGGAATACATTATTGGCCTCCAAGAATGATCGATTAGGAGACAAATAATCCATTCTAACCTCAAGAAACATTGATAACAAATGTTATCAACCAAAAATTGAACCTACAAGAACCCACAACAAAATAGGGGACCTATAACATACAATATACAATAGAGTAGGGGAAAATACTATCAAAGTAAAAAAAATGATTGTTGGTGTTTTATTTTTCATTACTACTACATGAACCATGTATGTGGTAATATCATGTATGAATTAATACTACATATGTAGTATTTAATTTATCCAAGATATAATTTAAAAATTAAAAACTATAACTTAAACCCTAATCCCTATACCATATACCCTAAACCTTAATCCTTAAACCCTATACCATAAGACCTATACACTAAATGCTAAACCTTAATCCCTAATCCCTAAATCTTGAGCCTTAGAAACCCTAAGTTCCATTAATCATAAGCTCTTAAAACCCTAACCAATCATTTGAGCATGTTAATTAACATCATTTAGACTCAAATTGTAAACCTCAAACCCTAAGTTTTAAACCATAAACCCTAAACCTTATACCCTAAATTGTAGACCTATTGGGTGAATATTTTGTCAGCTAGCTAAGTGGTGACCAAAATAGTTCCTATCACCACAGCATAGGGAGATGGGTCATCCTGGTGTGCAGGTTTACTACATCAATAGGGGACAAATCTCTCCTCTCATCAAGGGGAGGTTCCTTATTAAATATGTGGAGCTATATACAATATAAATAAGTAGAAAGTAAGACATGGGGATGAGACAAACTATCCATCTCTCTTCTTTCAAAGATGATGCACATAGACAAAGGAGAAAATCCTGGATATAAATGATGAAGGCACTTCTCTTCTTTCAGAAGTGTTGCTATAAGAAAAAGCAGGAGTTTCTTTCAGATAGTGAAATAACCAGTAATAAAAAGGGGCGTAGTAATAGCAAGATGAAATAGAGTGCAAAGTCTCCACCTCAACTACCCAAAGAGTATATCACAAAGGATAATGGGGGCAAAAATTTGCTCCAAAATCCTCGATACAAAAAGAAAATGAAAACACATACTGAAATCAGTTGTGAAAGTGCAAAGTCTTCTCACAGTTGGTTTTAGGACACTTCCCTATTACCTTCACTAATTCTACATACCAAATTAAATGAATAAGGACACTTTCAGATGACACAAGTTAGAACAACACAAAGTCTAGAAAAACTTGCTTTCTCATTCAAATAACAAGGAAAATGAAATTGCAACCTGAGCTCAAAGTCTCAGTCTTTCTCTTTCAAAATGGGCAGAGTTTTGCTCTTGTAAAATGAAAAAGTCTCCTTTGCAACAAATGAGAGATTAAAATATATAGCACTCCAAGAAAGACTTGGGTGCTTGTTTTCCATAGAACGGCCCATACTACACATTCAATGCCTTGAATGCATTTCCAGGTTTGTTAAAGGACTGCATTGAAAATAGGGCAGTTGTCTTAACTATGGCATGTCATTTCATCCCATATGTCTTCTCTCGAGTCTAGATCATCTAGCTTGTCCCCTCTGATGTCTATGCAATTGTCTATTTGTCTTTACTTCATGGAAGGAAAAAATAGGCTGCATCCTTAAATTGCAAGCCAAAATACCTACTTAGTGGACTATTCCACCTACTAAAATTACTTCTGCGTAGACATTTTAGGATTTTCCCTCTTTTTGCTTTTGTCTTTTCCAGCTTTGTCTCTTCTTGCTGCAATTTGAGCTATCGAGCTATCTTTTCAACCAATCGCTTGGTTCTTCCTTCAAGTTTTGTGCTTTATTTGAATTTCAACAGATATTCCCTTACCTTAAATTTGATGTCTGCGAGGACGTCATTGGTTGACTGTTTCAATGGTTTGGGTGGCCTTCTCAGCTTCTTAGCTCAATCGCTTTCTTGCTTCAATCGCTTTATTGGTTCAATCGCTTTCTTGCTTCAATTGCTTTATTGGTTCAATCGCTTTATTGATTTAATCGCTTTATTGGTTCAATCACTTTATTAGTTCAATCACTTTCCTACTCCTTGGTTGAACCATCGCTTTCATTTGAACTTGCCTTTGGAATCATCCATGTTGATTATCTCTTTGCTTGAGGCCACCTTTGAACTTTTGAACCATGTTGAACCATTGAACTTTAAACTCTTTCGGTTCAAAGTTTAATCGATTCAATGGTTTATTCTGTGTCTTGCTCAAACACTGCTTCCTTTATCTTTCTAAACTTTGGTTGAACCTTTGAACCTTAAACCCATTGGAATTTTGAACCAAGGTGGTTCAAAGCTCAATGGTTCAATGTCTTTGTCCTTTATCATTTGCCAATTGAACTCTTTTGATTTAACTGAGGCATTGAACCAATCCTAAAAATGACCGAGTGTTAGAAGCTTGTTCTTCTGACTAAACTCACCTGTAGAAGCTTTTTTTAACTTGTTGAACCAATGAATCCCTTCATGGAAAAAGCTTAAAAATGAGGAATTTGAAAGCTCAAAACAAATTTTGAGAAGGGAAGAGAGAAATTTTGGTCCGATGAACCAAAATAGTTCATAGGTTGTCCCAAAAATGTCACTCATTTTTTGGGGACAACAGCTAGCTCTAGTTGGGGAACTTCCTTCAGTTGAAAACTTGGAATAGCTGAGGGGAGTAGAAACTAGAATCTTCAGTGCCTTGAAGTGTGCCATTGGGCTATGGAATCATGCTACCCAAGAAGAAAAGCTCCAAAAAATGAAAATGAAAAGCATAAAATAGAACTAAAGACTATACAGATATACATATGTAAAGATGATCTTATCTGATACTTCAAGATTTGGAGTACCTCAGATGTTGCCCCCTGAGAGGTAGCAAAAATGGCACTCTATCCTGATAAACTAGCAAGAAGCCATTTTCCCCCCAGAATCAGTGATGGGTGAATGGAACTCTCCACCAGGAAACCACTTTTCTATGTTTTCCCCTTGGGTTTCTTCTCTTCTTGCCCCAAAGCAAGACTTGACTTTTGGTCCAAAAACCACAAATCTTTGCTCTCCTAGCAAAGAGTTCCTTTTCCTAATTTTGATGGGCAGCAGCATAGCCTAGTACCATAATTTGTTGTTCTGATAGCTCAGCCTAGCACATGTCTTGATTGTCACCCTCAGATATATTAGATTCTTCTTCATTTGGAGGGGAGGGTTCTTCTACACTTATGTTGCACTCCATTAATTCTTTTGCTATTTCATCCCTGCCTGAAGACTCAAACAAAATTTGGGCTGCAGGGGCTGTTGTTTGGGTCTTGACACATTTGACATGATTAATAATGTTGAATGGATGGGTTGGACAAGGCACAAGGGATGGGAGTTCTTCCTTTTGGTTTATAAGAGGGGTGGAAGGACTAGCCTAAGAATTTGAAGTAGAAGGTGTAGAAATGTTTGGGATACTTACTTTCTTAGCAATCACTAAGTCCTTTGGCTGAATAGGCAGAGTGGTCCCACACTTAGCAATCAAAATTGTAGGTTGAGGTCACTCCTCTATTTCTCCTTTATTAGTTTATTGAGCTGATTGATTCTGGGACTGGGTGACCATAGCATATGATCCCTTGGATGATTCACCTTTACTTTTGGGTTCATCTTAGTAAGCCAGGAAATTGATGTGGGAGTCACCAGTTGACTCTTCTTGATCCTCCATAAAGATACCAACATCATTTTGTTGATTAAACTCAGGTTGGAAAGAGAAATCATGCTTTGTTTCCAAATACCCAACTACTGAGTTGGCTAGAGGTGCTTTAATTGAAAGGATCATCGGTGGGGAAGGAAGACAATTGGGTTACCCTTGATGTGCCTAATTAGGGAATGTCCTCCTTAGTAGATCTCTATATGAAGGATCAGATGACATCCCTTGTGCCATTTGTCTTCTGAGGGCCAGCACTTCATTTTCTAGCTTCTGCACCATTGGATCAGTGGCAGCTACAAGTGAGTTATCAAAAGATGAGGAAGATGCGCCTCTATTTGAATCCCTTCTTATCTTTCTAGCCAAGATAAGGTCATCTTATAACTCAGTGGCTAAGTCTTGAGCAACTTCAAGATCTATGTGGCTAGCATGTCTTAGTAGAAAACTCACTTTAGGCAACTGTGAGTTTATGAAGAAGCATTTGAGGTTCTCGGGTGTGCGTTGAGCAACTGTGGCAATCCTTTTTCTCAGCTTGTCAAATTTTACAATAAAATCCCTCATGAGCTCATGAGGTTCCTTATTCATCTACGTAAGTTGGGCTAGCAAAGCATGAGCATCTTCTGTAGGTTTGAACCTTGCTTCAAACTTGGCTTTGATAGTGTCCCAGCCAGTCACTGATCAAATTTGTAGATGGTAAAACTAGTTTGTAGCAGCACCTTGTAGTGTTTCCATGAAAATCCTGACTGCCACATCTTCAAATTCCACCCCTATCACACCACAGGCTATGGTGAAGGCTGCAATGTGTTCATTAGGGTGGACCCTTCCATCACCAAATAATTTGGGGAAATTCTTCCTTAAACTGAGTGGTAGCTCATGTAGGGGTGAAGTTAGATTAAGTGGGCCAAAAGAATTGCCCCATGGACCTTGAGCCATTATGATAGGACAATTAAATGGTGGGATAATAAATCTTGGTGGGGTCAATAAAGATAAATCCTTACCAGAATTGAGGCTAGAAGCTTCACTAGGTATGGGAGATTTGGTGTTGGTAGGAGGGAAGCTCCTAGTTTGCTGAAGATGAGATGATGAAGGAGAAATCTCAAAATTATTTTGCTGCACCAGCTTGAATATAGGATCAACAATACCCTGAGCTCTCTAGACTCATGTGTCTAGTGGATCTGCTAGAGTGTCAAATGAAAAAGGGACTAAAACTACTTGAAGTTGAAGCTTGAGGCTTCAAAATACATGTTCATTTCCCCAACAGAGTCACCAAAAACTATTGCACAAAGCTGGGGGGAAAAATAACAATGGGAAAGAACTAGAAATGCTCGTTCTTTCCCCAGTGGAGTCGCCAAAAGCTGTTGGGTGAATATTTTGTCAGCCAGCTAACTGGTGACCAAAATAGTTCTTATCACCATAGCATAGGGAGATGGGTTGTCCTGGTGTGCAGGTTTACTACATCAACAGGGGATGAATCTCTCCTCTCATCAAGGGGAGGTTTTCTATTAAATATGTGAAGCTATATACAATATAAATAAGTAGAAAGTAAGACATGGGGATGAGACAAACCATCCATCTCTCTTCTTTTAGAGATGATGCACATAGACAAAAGAGAAAATCTTGGATATAAATGTTGAAGGCACTTCTCTTCTTTCAAAAGTGTTGCTACAGGAAAAATTAGGAGTTTCTTTCAGATAGTGAAAAAACCAATGATAAAAAGGGGTGTAATAACAGCAAGATGAAATAGAGTGCAAAGTCTCCACCTCAATTACCCAAAGGGTATATCACAAAGGATAATGGGGGCAAAAAGTCACCCCAGAATCCTCGACACAAAAAGAAAATGAAAACATAGACTGAAATCAATTGTGAAAGCGCAAAGTCTTCTCACAGTTAATTTCAAGATGCTTCCCTATTGCCTTCACTATTTCTACGTACCAAATTAAATGAATAAGGACACCTTCAGATGACACATGTTAGAATAGCACAAAGTCTAGAAAAACTTGCTTTCTCATTCAAATAACAAGGAAAATGAAATTACAACATGAGCTCAAAGTCTCAGTCTTTCTCTTTCAAAATGGGTAGAGTTTCGCTCTTGTAAAATGAAAAAGTCTCCTTTGTAACAAATGAGAGATTACAATATATAGCGCTCCAAGAAAGACTTGGGCGCTTGTTTTCCATAGAATGGCCCATGCTATGCATTCAATGCCTTGAATGCATTTCTAGGTTTGTCAAAGGACTGCATTGAAAATAAGGCAGTTGTCTTAACTATGGCATGTCATTTCATCCCATATGTCTTCTTCTGAGTCTGGATTATCTAGTCTATCCCCTCTAACGTCTGCACAGCTGTCCATTCGTCTTTACTTCATGGAAGGAAAAAATAGGTTGTGTCCTTAAATTGCAAGCCAAAATACCTGCTTAATGGACTATTCCACCTACTAAAATTACTTTTGCGCAGACATTTCAAGCTTTTCCCTCTTTCTTCTTTTGTCTTTTCTAGCTTTGTCTCTTCCTGCTATGATTTGAGCTATTGGGCTATCTTTTCAGCTAGTCGCTTGGTTCTTCCTTCAAGTTTTGCACTTTATTTGAATTTCAATGGATAGTCCCTTACCTTAAATTTGACATCTATGGGGATGTCATTGGTTGAATGTTTCAATGGTTTGGGCGGCCTTCTCATCTCCTTGGTTCAATTGCTTTCTTGCTTCAATCACTTTATTGGCTCAATCGCTTTCTTGCTTCAATTGCTTTATTGGTTCAATCACTTTCTTGCTCCTTGGTTAAACCATCTCTTTCATTTGAACTTGCCTTTGGAATCATCCATGTTGCTTCTCTCTTTGCTTGAGGCCACCTTTAAACTTTTGATCCATTGAACTTTAAACTCTTTCAGTTCAAAGTTCAATCGGTTCATTGGTTTATTTTGTGTCTCACTCAAACACTGCTTCCTTTATCTTTCTAAGCTTTGGTTGAACATTTGAACCTTGAACCCATTGAAATTTTGAACCAAAGTGATTCAAAGCTCAATGGTTCAATACCTTTATCCTTTATCATTTGCCAATTGAACTCTTTTGATTGAACTGAGGCATTGAACCAATCTTGGAAATGACTGAGTGTTAGAAGCTTGTTATTTTGATTGAATTCACCTGCAGAAGCTTTTTTTAACCTGTTGAACCAATGAATCCTTTCATGAAAAAAGCTTAAAAATGAGGAATTTAAAAGCTCAGAACAAATTTTGAGAAGGGAAGAGAGAAATTTTGGTCCGATGAACCAAAATAGTTCATAGGTTGTCCCAAAAATGTCACTCATTTTCTGGGGACAACAAGATCTTAAGCCCTAAACCCTATGCCTTAAACCTAAAACCCTATGTAACCTATACTATAAACCATATATCTTAAAATCTAACCCTAAATCCTAATCCCTAAACACCCTAAACCATAAATGGTAAACTCTTCAAGATTTAAACCAATAATTTCAGCCCCAATTAACATCATTTAGACTAAGAATTTGGTTCTAAGGGCTCAATTTAGCCCAAATCACACCATTAGTTACCCAAATTGACTAATATTCTCAATATGTGATGACATGGGGGATAATCAAACCTAAAAACACATTGAGTACTCATAAATAGGTTCAAACAACTTAAATTATCCTCAATTACCTTTGTGATTGAACCCTATACCCTAAATTATAAAACACAAGCCCTAAACTCTAAGCACTTTAAACCCTAAGCCCTAAACCATATACCTTATACATATATGTACACCTTAAACCCTAATCCATAAAAATTAATCCCTAAAAACCCTAAAACAAAAATCATAAGGGTAAGTGCATGGAGTTGGGGGATAATTCTATAGACATTTGAAGTAATAAGATCATGTTAATTAAGAACATGATCATGTTATTTAATTAATGTGATCATGTTATTTGAATTATGTCTTGGTGATTATTGATCCATAATGTGATCATGTTATTATATAACATGATCACATTATATAGAACAATAACACGATGGAATTATTAACATGGTCATGTTATTATCATTTTCAATAACATGATCACATTACCTATTTATCAAAAAAATAAAAAGTGAAACTTGAATGCAAAATACTCATTTTGCATTCAAGTTTCCTTTCTCTCCTCTAGCTTCCATGATCATTTTTTGCATGTAATACACCAGAGAGTGTTAAGAAGCTACCAAATTTATCCCATGAACCTATTGATCGATGATGTCACCATGTAGTAGAGTTAAGTGATAGAAATATTACCCATTTAACCCTAATTTTTCATTATTTAATCCTAATTTTTAATTATAATTTAGTTTTTTTAACATCACATCCTCGTAACCCTCATAAACCTTCATATAACCCTCTTGTTGCTCTTCTATCTAACCCTCCACAAAACCCTCTTGTTCTTCCTATCCCTCCACCTAACCCTCCTATAGTTACCCAAAACCCTATGGCATTCAAGAGATTTTGATTGACAACATTATGGGAAATAAAATTGAAATTGAAGAGTTAATTGGTAGAATGAGGGATCCCTCTTTGACCAACACCCCCCCCCACACCCAGCTAGCCGATTCCATAGAGATCTTATTAGGTCAAATTGACTCTATAATGAGTCAAATTGATATATGGACCTCATATAGGGATAATTATAGGGTATATTATGATGAAAAATTATCATCACTTTAGGTCAAAAACAAATAAATTTCAAAATCCTCCATTTGTGCCCTATTCATCGACGCAGACACCAATGCCTCATTTCTTGTAACCACTAATTTTTTTTCCTATCCATCATTGTGTACATAAATTAATCACAACTAATTTTTGAGATTGATGGTGGATGGTCTTTGAATATCCATCATGTAACAACCATAAGGTCTCATTCTATTTTTTTAAGAAACTCTACTATGAGTTTATCCTCAATTAGCTTAATGATTATTTTGATTTTAGTGAGTTTCAAGGCCTTAAAAAGGCTATGTGAAAGATTGAATAGGTTCATGTCATGCACATAATCAGCCTTATATATCCATATCCAAAATCCTCTTGAGCTTGAGATACCCTCTATAGTTTAGTAGGTCATAGAGATCAACACTCTTCATGATCTTAGTTCATTCATTAATACACTCATTCAACATACAATCTAGCTTTTATAGAGTGATGCTACAAATATGCCACCTACCTGACCCTAACCCAACCCTTGTAGTTCATGTGGATCTATGTGCATAGGAACTTTTTATGATGATGGCATTGGTGGTTTGGATGGCTTAGATAATATTCTTATGAGTGATGATTTTTTGGCATGCACATTTTGTTTGCAGACATTAGCCACCACACAGATGGAGGTATATTTTATATAAATGTCATGTTAAATTTAAGTTATATTTAAAAATTTAATTTAGATAAAAATTAATTTACATATAAATTGAATATAATATATATGTCATTTATTATATTGTAAGAGGTGATAGTGTCTTCATCATCACAGTTAACACTTATAGCATTTGATTTGTCATGGAGATTGTTTAGATTTTCAGATCCAGCTACTAGCCCATTCATTAATACATCTATCTATGCTAGGATGACACCATTTACCTATACAGAGGTAAAATTTTGATGTATTATTATGCTCTATGTACATTTAGTCTATGTAAATTTGCCTTATAAGTTTAAGTTAAATTTATCTTTCTTTATTTTCATACTCTATTTTCATGTTCTCTCTCTTTATCCTTGCTCTTTTCTTTACAATAGTTTTAAGCTATGGGAATGGGCTCATCAATATTTATATAACTACTTTTGGAAAATCTCACAATGATCCCATGAATAATTTCATTCAAGATTAGATAAGGGTAGTTCATATGCCACGAAGATACTTATAAAATGAAGAACACTTATATAGGGGTCCTTTTAGGTAACACTATCTTGAAAATGAAGTTTCTAAGATAAATATAGTCATATTCTCATTTTTTATTATATCACCATTACCATTATACATAAATCCACATGTTATGCTTCAAAATGAGTGATAATATCAAGGGAATTTAAGGTAAAAGAGAAGAAATGCACATCTTAAAAATAGACATAACACAAAAAACATATATGTTTTTCTCTTTACATATAATTTACTTATCTTCTCAAGAATCAATGTAAAAATAACACAACCAAAAACATAAAAGTCATGAATTGTCTTATGTTGGACCATGCCCTTGAAACCCTAGTTAGGCTTGTGCACAGGCTGAGGGGCTATATAATTTAATATCTTGAGTTATAAAAAGATTTAAAGGATAAAAATGCCACATCTAGGTTTTTTTTCACCCCATACATGTTCTAAAATAGGTGATACATCTCATTTCTCTTTATTTTCTCTTCTAACCATCAAAACACAAGTTTTTGAGTCTTATTTATGACTGTGACAAAAGTGTTTGTGTATCAATGAGTATCAAGGACTCTCTTAAGGTATTTTCCAATTTTCACTACCTTATTTACACCTATCACCAAACATACAAACAATTATAGCCATTATCATACACATTTATACAATAAAATTCTCTCCTCTCTATCTTGATTGTGCATAAAAAGGCACCCTATAGGCCTATGATGGAAACATGGAGTATTAGTTCAATTTAAAATATCTCATGAATATTTTAAGATATTCAAAACATTATTTTATGGTGAGACCATCTTCAAATTCCATATATTCAATGGAATACTTGACGATATTAATAAACAACTCTTACTTCCCTTTGCAATGTGATTGTTAACCCAAAATAGGGTATAGACAGGGTTTCTTTGTTCTAGAGGATTGTATGTTGATTATTTAACATTATATTTTGTATAAAAAACAATTAAACTTACATCTCAATGATCATTCTAAATCTATATAGCATTATATACACCAAATTTTTAATCCCTTAATGAGAAACAACCATTTACTTTCATATTGGATTGTCATAGGCAAAACAGGGCATATGGGTAGAGGTAACCCTTTTTGTGGAGTTCTCCATGTAGAAAATAGGGTATATGGGTAGAGATAACATGAAACTAATATAATCACATAAAATAAATGGATAATACATAATAAGTAACTTTTTAATTCAATATGTCAATTAATCAATACCACCTAATAGGTGAATAGGTCAATTACCACCTAATAGGTCAATATTGTCATTAGGTAAATTAAGTTTATACCACCATCTAATAGGTCAATAGGTCAATTAATCATTAATTTTATAGTTATCTATTTTAAGTTATAATTTAAAAAAAAAAAATCAAATTTGTCAAATTTTTAAAAGTTTTCAATAGGACAATAGGTCAATTATTCATTAAGTTTTTAGGTCTCTAGTTTAAGCTGTCAAAGTTGTCATAGTTGTCAAAGTTGTCAAAGTTTAAGTTGTGGTTGCATAACTCTAGTTCTAATGATTATTGAGTGAAAAATAACACTTATAACACACTCAATGTGGTGGGTAATGTCTATTATCAAGTGATTGGCCTCCCATCATGCCTGATCGACAAACCCACCACCCATTTTAACCTTAAGAACACCCTTCCCAATACAAAAAAAATGCAAATTTTTATCCTAATTTCAAACACGTATAAAAAAAATGTAAGTCATTTATGTGAACCATTATATACCTCCCCCACCTATTTAATCCTTCTAAACACACCCAAGATTAATTAGGTGGAATCTTCAAGATCAATCCATTAGACAAGTTACAATGATGGGTCCAAAAATGTAAATTTTTAGCAGTGAACAAGTAACTTCTTGAGCTTCAACTGGAATTTATAATTTAGAGACCTCTACCTATGAATATATAAATTTTATCACATAATTATAGGTAAATTACATTTAATCACACTTTCATGACATTTAAATCCACCTAAAAGCACATTTTCACTACTGTTCTGGAGAGTGGAAACACTGATAACAAATGTTGTCAATGTTTAAGTTGTGGTTATAGAACTCTGGTTTTGATGCTTATTGAATGAAAAATAAAAATCAAAACACATTTATATGGGTGGATAACATATATTAATAGGTTCTTGTCTTCCCATTAGGCCCGATCAACAAACCCACCACCCATTCCAGCCTCAAGAACACCCTTCCCAATACATGAAAAATATATTTTTATAGCCAAAGTTTAAACACACATAAAATGAAAAGTGTCAGTCATTTATATGAAATATAAAATCCATCCCATACCTATTTAATCCCTCTAATATCACTTAGAACACTTAGGTGTAAGCTTTGAGCTCAATCTATTAGACAAGTTGTAGTGAGGGGTCTAAAAATGTAACTTTTTGTCAGTGAACAAGCAACTTCTTGATCTTCAACTGACATTTTTACCTCTAAGACATCTACCTATGAATATATCAATTTTATCACATCTATATATAATAATTAAATGTTATCACATTACCATGATGTTCAAATCCACTTGAAAGTGTATTGTCACTACCTTTCTAGAGAGCAAAAACATTGACAACAAATGTTGTCAAAGTTTAGGTTATGGTTGTATAAATCTAGTTATAATCCTTCCTGAGTGAAAAATGACATTGATAACATGTTTTATGGGGAATATAATTTCTCATACCAGTTTATTTTCCTCCCATCAGCCTAATCGATAAACCCACCATCCATTATGGTCTCAAGAACACCCTTCCCAATACAAGAAAATGCAATTTTTTAGCCTACGTTCAAACATGCATAAAATGAAAAATATAAGTTATTTTAATGAGATATAAGATCCATCACCTACATATTTAAAACCTATAATTTCACCCCAAATCACTTAGGTGAAATATTTGAGATCAATCCATTAGACAAGTTACAGTGATGGGTCCCAAAATGTAACTTTTTATCAGTGAATAAGTAAATTCTTGAGCTCCAATTAGCATTTCTACCTATGGGACCTCCACCTATGAATATATAAATTTTATCACATATATATAGTCAAATTACATTTTATCTCATTGCCACAATTTTCAAATCCACTTAGAAGTGCATTTTCACTACCATTCCAAAGAATGGAAACACTGACAATAAATGTTGTCAAAGTTTTAGTTGTGGTTGCATAACTCTAGTTTTAATGATTATTGAGTGAAAAATAACACTTAAAACATGTATAAGGGGTGGATAACATATATTAACAAGTTCTTGTCCTCCCATCAAGCCTGATCGACAAACCCACCACCCATTTCAACCTCAAGAACACCCTTCCTAATACAAGAAAAATGCATTTTCTTAGCCTAAGTTCAAATGCCCATAAAATGAAACCTATAATTCATTTATTGAGATTCAATAACATACAACCTAATATTTTATCATATCCAACCTAAGCTTCTCTTAGCTTCAATAATATAAAATTATTTACTGACAGTGCCAACCATGTGAAAGTGGAAGCTTATCTGACACCACTAACCTACAAAACATTGTTAGTAAGTACTTAAAAATGAAATTTATATGTACTACCTACAAAATAAAAAATATTGGTAAAATTTATTAAATATACATTTTTAAATTCAACATACCTCCATATTTCGATCCAATGAACAACTAGGATCTGCTCTAACCTTGATAGTATCAAGAATAGCTTCATGGTCTGACTCCTAAACTTTTCATAGTTTCCTATTTAATGGCCTCCCATGATATTTTTATAATTGAATTTTTGTTGTAAGAATCAAATTTGAATAATGAAGTATCTTCCTCTACATTTTAAACAATAATTGATTTGAATATTTTATAGGATATCATCGAAACCATGTTCTAGTGACTACCATTGACCCAGTGGGATAGTCAATGTTTTCTCCATCTATAACTGGGGAAGTCAATTTTTTATTTCTCTTTACACACTGACACAAGTAGTAATCAGTGCCTTCTTAATTATCCTCATTTGAAATAATTGAAAAAACATGCCCTATATCACAAAAAAATTATTTTTAGTGACAACATGAAGATATATAATGAGAATAAATTATACATAATGAAAAATATTCTACCTAGTTACACTAGATCAGATACATGGTCAAAGTCATCTAATGATGTCATATTTTTAAGTTGAAATGTTTTTGGAAATTGATATGTGTTGATTGGAATTATATGTTTGGAACCTAAATCATCCACCCACTCTTGTGACTCACACTCCAAACAAAGTCCACACATGTAGAACAAAAATGTGCCAGATGTCTTGTATGAATAGTCCAAGAACTTTTATTTTAGATACGAAATAAGTGGAGGTCACTTGAACCATTTAGAGTTATACAATCCTCATATTTTTCTAAGTTTTCTTCCTCCATCAACCAAAAATGTCTATGAATAGTAGAATTTTGTTGAGCACCATGACACATGTTCTCATTACATCATTTGACCAAAGTTTTGAAATCTATAAAATGAATACCCTCTTCAAATTTCAACTCCTCCCTTAATATATCTCTTTTTACACATGCTCTAGCACCATCATGCTCCCCTCTTCCATGAACAAGCTCAGTGAAACTCCAAATGCATTCTACACCAATGGTAACATGCATCCCACTCAACTAATAAAACATTCATGCATTTTTTAATTGCGATGTGTAATTGTCTAACTAAATGTAATGTTGATTGAAAGTAATGTTTCTCTGCCTCAACTATTCATATAACTTCTAAAAATAACCTTGCACATTCTTTGAAAAATGTGATCTATCATCACTAATATAGAAATGGTACTCCCTTAATATTTTTTTTGTTGCTCTATACTATCAGATGCATGCATGAATACTATATGAATGAATATGGTAACATGTGATGAGTTTTAATACTATCATTGAGCTTCCATTTGGGTTTTGAATGTCTAATTTTTAGTAAAATCAACTACTAAAACAATTGAACCAAGTGAGAATTTATCCTTTCTTATCTTGAAATGTAGATCCAACCATCTAGCCCTATGTGTGTGCCTTGCATACTAATAAATAATCTTCTCCCTAAATTTGACCAAAAATTTGGAAATAGGTATCTTTTTTGTAACAATCTCACACCTTTCAGATTCTTTGCCATATTTTACTTGATAAGTCACTGATTCATATTTACTTAGATCCTTTAATTCCTATTCAATTGCACTTGTAATCTCATCATGAATACATTTTTTTTATTTTTTTAATCCACCATAAATGTTTTAATTTCCATTTAAACATGATTTGTTTTAAAATAATTATCCATCCAGTCTTTTACAAAAGATAGCTAGAATAAATTCCCTCGCTGATTTTAGTGGTAATTCAATACCACACTCCTATAAAATGTTGTTAGTATGTAAATTAAAAATAAATGTGTTGAAAAACATCATAGTGCATTGAAAATTCAACATGTTTCCTACAACAACAAGTGGTACATGTGTGATTTATTTTAACATAAAAGGTTTTGCCATCTCAAAATATCTTTGAAAAATAGAAAATTGTTGATGTTTTTTCCAAAAATCTAGAGTATAATTATGTTTGAGTCATATCAATAAATTTTTTGGATGCATTTTATGGTTATGAAAACCAAATATTCTTTTCACAACATCTCTTGCATTGGGCGAAACTCTTGTATTGTCTTTCCAAAATTGAGCAGGTAACTCTTTGAGAGTATCAAATATAGCCTTATCCTTTCATAGAAGTCTACCAGAGAATGCCTAGAGCTCATGGGTATTAGGTTCATTAAGTATTTCATGTATTTTAGTTACGTTCATTATTTTTTTTCTATTTATATTAAGTGTTTGGCTTATTTTTGAAACCATTCATTTTTATCTATTTTGTCACTTTTTGCACAAGTTGTAAGTATACATCGGGCAAAATTACAATATTTGGTATATGATTTTGGGTCTATAGTATGATATGTATCATGTATATTTTCAATAATTTTATTATTTTCATTATCCATGTTAGATGTTATTAGTCTTAATGTGTACATTATAGGTCTCATCTTCATCAATTTTATCAATGAAATAAATAATTGACATCTTTGACTATCATACTCCAAATTATGAAAGAAAGTATCTCAAATTTATTGAGCCAGTCTTCTTGAATGGTGATCAAACATTTTTTTATGCATTGGTTCTAAAATATTTTCATCTACTTCAATTAATTACTTGTCTTTTCTATGCACAATTCTTGGAGGTGTTGGTAATGGTGGAATTTGTTGAGAGGGTGTTTCAAAATTGTTATTACTTTCATTGTTTAGAGATGGGATGACATTTTATTTATTGCTAATTTCTTCATTATATGTTTTCATGAACTTTTAAATATGGTTAATTTTAACATAGTTTGTTTCCATCAAATTTTATTCATTCATGGGGGGTGAAGCATCATACATAGACTCATCATCAACAAAATCAAAAACTTAGAACTTTGAATGTGAACTTCCAACATTAACTAATTAATTATTTTCAATTTCATTATTGTTCATTTCATTATGGTCAATGTCAACATTAAAATTTATTATGGTCAATTTCATCATTATTTAATTCATTATTGTCAATTGGCTCATTATCTATGGCATTTGGTTCATCAGGATTAGGGTTTGTACCTTATCTACAATGAAATTTTCACATTCATATCTTTTATTTCTCTCTAAAACATTATAATTCCTTTGGTGTTTTTTTCTTCAACATCTTCCTCTTCCTCTTTGAATTTGATTTGTCACCCATCAAAAGGGACAATTGACAATTTTTCAAAGGTGGGGTCAAGTACACAAGTACCGTAGATCTCATAGAAGTACATAGAGAATGTTTATGGGGATATAATTCTTGATTTGGGATAAAAATAGTCATTGAGAAGCGAGCTTAGTCTAAAATAATCATAACATGATCATGTTATATAATGTGATCATGTTATTACATAACATGATCATGTTATGTTTTGTATAAGGTTTTGTTCCATCCAACGCATTAAGAAGCTTATATTAAAAATAACATGATCATGTTATGTAATAATGAAATCACATTATTGTTAATATAGGATTTGGGGTTAATAATTGGAAATGATAATTGAGTGTTGCCTATATTAATAATAATGCAATCACATTATTAAATAACATGATCACATTATACTTAATATAGATAAGGGATTAGGGATTAGGGATTAAGGCATTAGTGCATAGGGTTTATGGATTAGGGATTAAAATTTATGTTTTAGGGTTTAGGGATTAGGGATTAGGTCATTTAGGGTTTGGGTTTAAGGGTGTATATAAGTTCTAATCACTCTGTGTCATGTGTGATCCTAAATTTTACTACAAAGGATGTTATTTGGGACTAAATCGATTGGTAAATAAGGAAAGTTTTAGGTTTACAATTTAGGGTATAGTGTTTAAGGCTTAGGTTTAGGGTACACAAGTCAATCATAAAGATAATTATTAGTCTAAATGATCTTAATTTGGGATAAAATGATTAGTTTAAGGTTTAAATAGTTTATATTTATGGTTTAGACTTTAAGGATTAGGAACTTTAAGCATTAGGTCTTAGGGTATATAAAGTACAATTATGATGGCAATTAGGGTAAATTAGAGATGATTAACCCCTAAATAATATTTTATAATCATGAAATTAGGTTGAAGGGGCTTGAAATATCCCTAATTTACTTCAAATGCATAGCTAGATTGGTACTCCAAAGGCTAAGTTTGGTCATAGGTTTAAAAAATGCATTTTATGACATCTTATGATAAAATAAGTTATATAACAATGGATGAATGTTTACAACATGTAGTGGGCATTAGGGCATATGGATTACAATTTATGTTTTAGGGATTATGGCATGGGTTTTAGGTTTAAGGACTTGTATATAATTTGTCTAATCATTATATGCCATGTGAACTTAATTCTTACTAAAAAGGATGTTAAGTGGGACTAAATCGATTGGTAATAGGTAAATCTTATGTTTTACAATTTAGGGTATAGTGTTTAGGGTTTATGGTTTAGGGATTAAATTTTAATGTATATATGGTTTAGGGTACATAGGGTCAATCAAAAAGATAATTGAGGACAATTTGAATCACTTGGACCCATTTATGACTATAGAATGTGTTTTCGGGTTGTCATTATAATCTGGATGTCATCATGCAGATTGAGTGAATTAGTCAAATGGGGAAATCAGTCATGTGATTTAGGCTAAACTAAACCCTATGAACTTAAATCTTAGTCTAAATGATGTTAATTTGGCCTAAAATGATTGGTTTAAGGTTTAAAGAGTTTATATTTATGTTTAGAGTTTAGGGATTATGAACTTTAAGGATTAGGGCTTAGGGTATAGGTTTTAGGGTATATAAGTACAATCATAAATGTAATTGGGGAAAATTTGAGATCCTTAAACTTATATCTATGAGTAAAGAATGTGATTTTGAGTTTAATTAGCCCCCACATCATCAAAAATTTAGCCAGTTAAGTCAATTATGGTTTAATGAGTGATGCAATTTTGAACAAGCTCATCCCTATGAATGTAATTCTTACTATATATATAAAGGATTTTAATTGGGGATAAATTTATTGATTTAGGGTATAGGGTCTATAATTTAAATGGCTTATGGCTTATGGCTTAGGGTTTAATGTAAATGGTATAGGGTTTAGGATTACAGTTAAATGGTACAGGGTTTAGAGTTAAATTTAAATGGTACAGGGTTTAGGGTTTAAGATATCATATATAGGGTCCAATCACTAAGGTAATTGAAGAACATTTAAGCTACTTGTTCACCTATTTATGAATTGATTACATTCATGTTTGCATTTATAATAAAATTAGGGTAAATTATGCCATGTACATGTTTCATACATGTTATACAATCAATTAAGCCATAAATTTGGTTTAGAGGCTCAATTTTTCTTGGATCATGTAGGGAATTGCATAAATTAACTAATTAGATTAATTCCTAATAGAATATTGATATTTTTTTACCTAAATAATATCTTGTTATTTAAGGGATTAAAATTGGCCTCAAATGATTCCTCAATTAAAATAACCAACTGGATCCTCCTCTTTGGTTAATTAGGTTGAAGTGGCTCAAAATAGCCCTAATTTACTTCAGATGCACAACTAGATTGGTACTCCAAAGGATAATTTTTGGCCATAGGTTTAAAAATTACATCTTATGACATCTCATGATAAAAGTAGTTATATCATAAGGCATGTATGTTTGCAACATATAGTGGTCATTAGGGCATAGGGCTTACAATTTATGTTTTAGGGATTAGGGATTAGGGCATAAGGTTTACATTTAAGGACCTATATATTAATGTCTAATCATTATATTCCATGTTCAAATATAATTATTATTACAAAGGATGTTAATTGGGACTAAATTGAAATTAGTAAATAGGGAAAGTTTATGGTTTACAATTTAGGGTATAGTGTTTAGGTTTTAATGTATATATGGTTTAGGGTACACAGGGTCAATTGCAAAGATAATTGAGGATAATTTGAATCACTTAAACCCATTTGTGGCTATATAATGTGTTTTTGGGTTGTCATTATACCATGAATGTCATCATGCAAATTAGCCAAACAGGGTAATCAGTCACGTGATTTAGGCCAAACTGAGCCCTATGAACTTAATTCTTAGTCTAAATGATTTTAATTTGGGATAAAATGATTGGTTCAAGGTTTAAAGAGTTTATATTATTGTTTAGAGTTTAGGGATTAGGTATTAGGGTATATAATGTATAATCATGATGGTGATTGGGGTAAATTTGAACTCTTTTAACCTAGATCTGTGAGTAAAGAATGTGAATTTGGGATTAATTATCACCCATATCATCATAGATTGAGCCTACAAAGTCAATTATGGTAATGAGTGATGTAATTTTAACCAATTTCATCCCTATGAACCTAATTATTACTATATATAAAGGATTTTAATTGGGGATTAATTGATCCTAGGGGCCTATTGAGCCTCAATGTAAGTAATTTGATCCATATGATATCAATTGGGGATCCAAGTGATCACCATATTAAAAAAATATGTATTTTTTCAATTTGATATGCTATTCAGTCCAAAGGAGCCATGTTCAAGGAATTACATTCATATATTATGGAAATTGGGGCTTACTTGGCCTTGATTACATACTATATTGAACCAATCAAGTATTTGGTTCCAGATGATACATAATTGAGGCCAATCGAGGCTTTCCCAAGGAGTTATGCCAACATAATTTTAATTAGGGCCCTAATTGCAAACCTTATTTAAATAATTGAGTGTTTGATTCAATATAATATGAAATCAGGACCAATTAAACCATCTGTAAGGAATCACATCCATCTAATAACAATTGGAATTTTGATTGTATACCAAATTCAAATAAAAGAATATTTGGTTCAATATGATACAAAATTTAGTCCAAACAAGCCTTGTGTGAGAAATTCCATCCTAATACTATCAACAAGGGACTCTATTTGTCTCAAATACATAACATATTAAATCAACCAAGTATTTAGTTTAGTTGAATATGCAATTATGGCCAACCAAGGCTCATGCAAGTAACTGAATACATCTAATGTCAATTACGACTTCGTTAGCACTAATTGTAAACTATATTTAGCTAATAATGTATTTAGTTTTATCTTATTCATAATTGGGACCAACTAAGCACCATGAAAGTAAATTTTTCCATATAGTTATGGTTGTGTTCCATTAGCCCTGCTTGCACACCATATTGAACCAATTGAGTATTTAGGTTCAACATGATATGCAATTGGGGCCACTCAAACCCCAAGCAAGGAATTACATCCATTTAATGTCATTTAGGGCTCTAATTACACCATGTTAAATTAATTTATATTTTTATCAATATTATACACAATTGGGGACAACCAAGTCCTATGTAATTAACGGCTTTCACCTAATATCAATCGAGACATTTTTTACCTCATGTAAGGAATTATGTCCATCTAATGTCCATTATGAATATTTCCCCCTAATTGTACGTCATATTTAACCAATCAAGTATTTTATTTAATATAATATATAATTAAGATTAATTGGTCCCTATGCAAGGATTTCCTTTAATATAATGTTAATTAGGGATTTGATAGCACACCATATGAAACTAATTGAATATTTAGTTCAATCTAATACACAGTCGAAGTTAAATGAGCCCTGAGAAAGGAATTATGTCCATATGATGTCAATTGGGTCTCTAATTACACACCATATTATAAAAAACCAAGTATTTAGTTTATTTTGATACGTAATTGGGGCCAACAAAGCTCCATCCAAGGAAGTATGTCTATCTAATGTCAATTTGGGATCTATTGGCCTGATTGCACACCATATTGGGATCAAAGGAATAATAAATTGATTCATAGGTTGATACATCTCCAATTATCATTCAATGCTATCAATTATTAACAAAAACATTGGTCTCAAACGACAATATTAATCAACCAATATTTGATCTTAAGATTATAGGCCTAATGGCTCCTATTCAGGTTTTAGGGTATTGAGAATATATAACATGATCACATTATTAACTTGATTATGTTATTAAGTAATGTTATCACATTAATAATGCAATCAATAACGTGATTGCATTAATAAAAAGATCATGATATTTGAATTTTAATTCAATTACCATGTCTTTTGGTTTGGGAATGGCTTAAATTCTTGAGCCAAAGGCTTAGACTATCAATGTACAACCAAGTTTTGAAAGGTATGATAAAAAAACAAAAAAAATGACTTTGATTACCAAATACACTAAGAATTTCAACATAAAAATTCAAAAAAATAATATTGTCATGATGATCACACTCTCCTCTTTCCAAAATTATGATTTTTATACTTTTTGGACTAATTTAAGGTTTCAAACTATGTTGATTTCTAATTATGCCTTTTTTAGGCCACTACATGCCTATACATGTTCATGTAATTTTTATTTAGATGATCCAAGTGAAAAATAAGTTATATGGTAATAAATTAGGCTTAATTCTACACACATTCAAAAAAATTGATTTTTTTCTTAGTAGTTAGGTGTGCCACATGGATGACTATCCATTTTTTTATTAGTTTTTAGGATCTATTTTATTTCCAAATTCATAAAAAAAAGTATTCATTGAAAAAATATAGATAACAAACTAGAATATATTATCTAAATTTTCCCTAAAGGGTTTCAAATAATATTACACACTACTCAAAATATGGTACACAGCATGGCCATCTATCTACTATGTTTTTTGAAAAAAAATAGAATTTCCTCTTAAAATTTTAGATGTTTGACCTAGTTATACTTAACCATTTTTTTTAAATAGTGTTTTGGAAACTAGACTCAAAACTCTACATTTCATGTTCTTACACCATTATTAAATTTGGAGTGTAGATATCTCAAATTATCTATAGAAGTTCATATTTCTAAAATTTTAGGAAAATCATGTCCACAAGTAGGCCACTTTTTGTTCCTCAACTTTCTGCACTTACACATAAACTAGATTAAAACTATAAATCAAATTATTTATCCCTAATTAACATCCTTTATAGTAACAACTAGGTTCACGAGGCTCAATTTGGCCTAAATCACATCACTCATTTCTCCAGTTGACTAATTAACTCAATTTGTGGTGATATAGAGGCCAATTTATCCCAAAATCACATTTTATAGTCACAAATGGGTTCAAAGAGGTTTAATTATCCCCAATTGCCTTTGTAATTAGACCAAGTATGCACCTTAAAATAGAAACACTATGCCTAAAAGCACATTTTGGTCATAAATAAGTTTAATCAGCTCAAATTATCCTCAATTACCTTTGTAATTGGACTCTAAAACCTAAACCCTATCTCGCATATACCTAAAACTCTAATCCTTAAACACTAAATTACAAACCCTAAATAAAATTATTTAGTTGTATAATTAATATCTTTTATAGTAATAATTAGGTTCACATGACTCAATTTGGCCCAAATTACATCACTAATTACCCCAATTGACTAATTTACTCAATTTATGGTGACTTGGGGGCCAGTTGAGCCCAAAATCACATTCTAGAACCAAAAATATGTTCAAGGAGATTAAATTTACCCTAATTTCCTTTGTGATTAAACCTTATTCACCCTAAAACATAAACCCTCTACTCCAAAACATATTTGGGTCACAAATAGGTTTGCTATACTCAAATTATCCTCAATTACCTTTATGATTGGACCCTAAACCCTATGTTGTATATACCTTAAACCATAAGTCATAAACCTTAAAAACTAAATTGTAAACATTGAAAACCAAATGATTTAGCCCCAATTAACATCTTTTATAATAACAATTAGGTTCAAAAGGCTCAATTTGACCCAAATCACATCATCCATTGCCATAATTGACTAATTTGCTCAAGATGTGGTGACCTGGGGGATAATTCAGCCTTAAAAACATATTTTATAGTCAAAAATAGGTTTCAGGAGCTCAAATTCGCCCAAATTGCCTTTGTGATTAGACCTATGGCATACTAAAACATAAACCCTATGCCCAAAAACACACTGTGGTCACAAATCTAGGTTTAATCAACTCAAATTATCCTCAATTTCCTTCAGGATTGGACTCTAAACCCTAAACCCTATCTCATATTATCCTCAATTGCCATTATGGCAATTCTGCACATGTGACAATTCTACATAAATAATAATTTTGCATATGTGGTAATTTTTCATATGTGGTATTACCACATATATAGTTCTTTAGCTTATCATTTTAAACACATGCCTTAAGGCTCAGGAATAGCTTGGACTCCCAAGCCTCAAGCATGGACCTGCAACACACATAGTCAAATGTGTGTTTTCTACCAGTAATAAAAAATGCAACTTCACCCATGTTAGACACTATCCATTTTAGTAATTTTTTTCCTTGAAAATAGTACTACAACATTGACTAAGTGTCATCTTTCTATATATATGTTTTTTTATATTTTTATTGATTTAAGGTTTTTATTTAAATATTTATTAAGTATGATTTTGTATCACTATATGCCATGATTATTCATATTCATCTTTGTTTATGTATGTTTTGATTTGTTGATCCAAACTAGAAAAAATGCATATGGTTGAAAACTAGACCTAATTATATACACACTACAAAAATAAAAATATAATTTTCTATATTTTTTGAAGTATTTATGGGGGGTGCACGGTTGGCTAGACTTTTTTTATCATCTTTTAGGGTATACTGACTTGTGAAATTAGTAAAAAAAATATTCATTAATTATTTTTAAAATAATATAGGTTAAAAACTAGATGATCTTACCTATATTTATACCAAGGGGTTTAAATAAAAAGCATCATTCTCAAAAAATTGTGGGGCGCACAGACAACTACCTAGTATGAATTTTCTAAAAAACAATACCACTTCTTTGATTTTCTAATGTTTGACCTAGTTATACTTAACCATTTTAAAAAAAAAATAGTAGTTTAGAAACTACACTCAAAATTATACAATTCATCTTCCTATAATATCTTCAAATTATGAGTGTAGAAATCTCAAATAATCCATACAAGTCAAGGTTTCATATTTTTTACGAAAAACATGTCCACTTAAGACCCCCTTCCCCCGACCCCCCCCCCTCCCCCCACACAATTCCCTGCACTTACCCTATTAGAAACCCACATTCTAAATTTAAACATACTGTATCATAGTTAAACTATGCTATTAAATCTCCAAATCATCACATAATGTTATGTAATATAGAAAGTTTATTTGTACAAATTGAAAGAGTTAGGGAGTTCCACAGTGAATAGTTCATAATGTATAAAATTTGTTTTAGGTTTTTAAAATGAGGTGGATAACCAAGTGTGCTTGATTAGTTGGTAAACACCATAGTTAAATTTTCTTGAACTAATATAATTCTAGGATGGGTGACCTCTTAAAAAATTATTGGTTCTTCACATTTATGGGCATCATCTAAATAAAGTAATTGCTAATTAGACCATTCATGATCATGAGAGATGTGTTTTTATGAATCAATAAATAGGAAATATGGGTCGATCAACCTGTTCAATTGAGATCTTCAATGTTATTGGAAAAATTATTTAAATTTATAATTATGTGTGTCATTTGGATTTTTACTTGTTTTAGTGGTTTTTTCAAGTTCTCATTGGCCTAAAAGGTGGTTTACATAATCTGATGCTTCTAGAAATAGGCAATAGCATGAAAATCAATGAATTATTTTCCTTAAAAAATAAGTTGATTTTTTATCCTTGTATTATTAGTTTTAGTTTTTTTCCATTTATGGTTATGAAAATATATAAAATTATTTAATTATGTATTTTATTTTTTCATCTTAAATATCAAAATATTCCTTGAGAATGACCATAAACTACATAGTTCAATAGAAATTATCATATTGCATAATTTGACGCACTATAAAAATAACCCTTATTTAAAATTAAAGGGTTATAGATACCATAATTAATGGATCATAAGACACAACACTTACATAAGGTTTTGTAAAAGGGGTGGCAATCTAAGTACACCTAATTATAAGGGAACTTCTATGGTAAAGCATACTTGAGACAAAATAGTGCTAGGATGGGTGACCTCTGATGAAGCTCCTATGAGAATCACCTAGATGAAATTAATTTAAAGTGGGTATACATTCATGTTCATCATCTGTTGATTCATTTGAACTAAAACTCATGAAATATGGTTTAATGTACATTGACTTAAAACTAGACAATTGAATTCTAAAAATTGTGTCATTTTTTATGCACTATGAAAACACCACATGTATAATTTGAAATGTCTATAGAGCTCCTTAATCAATTATTCATAAGGAAAAAAATTATAATTTTTCTTAAATAGGATAAAAATCTAAGTGGAATCATTCTATATTAAATTTCATGGTTAAGCTCACTTGAGTCAAAGTAGTATTGGGATGGGTGAACTCTCAAGAAGTTTTGATGCTTCACCTAGATGTAATAAGTGCCTATTTGACCATTCATGCTCACAAGAAATAGATTCTTGTGAATATATATTTTTTAAATATATTTCAAATTATATTGATTCGAAACTATTCATTTGAATCTTGAAAATCACATCTCATAATTTAATGCACTTGAGAAACACAACTTCTATAAATTTAAAAGTTAGGGAATTGGTAGATCCTTTACATTTTTAACATGTCTTGATTAAACCCAACATTGTCTAGTGATTTCAAATGTAGTATCTCAACATCCCCATTAATACCATTCATACTTAAAATCAATCAATTTTTCAAAGTGATTTAAAAAATTGTATTTTTCCAATTACATATTTGGAAAAAAATCAATTTATAATTTTGTTTCCTATGTTACAAGAGGAGGATTGGAAGTGTTACAAGGAAACACCATAGTTAAATTATCTTTTAATTATATAAATATTAATATGTGTGACCTCCTAAAAATTCTTGTTGCTTCACCTTTATAAGAATCACCAAAATGTAGTGATTGTCAAGTAGACCATTTATACTCATGAGAGATGGGTTCTTGTGAATGACTAATCAGGAAATTTGGCCCACTCAGACTTCCTAATTAAAATACTCAAATTTTTGGATAAATTCCCTTGATTTTTATCTATTTGTATCATATGGAACTTTAATTCTTTAAGTAGGTTATCCAAATTATCTTTTGCCTAAAGGGTGGTTCACATAATTTGATACTTTAAGAAATAGGCAAGATCATGGAAATCAATGAATTGTTTTCCTTGAAAAATAGTTTGGTTTGTTATCGTTGTATTTCTAATTTTAAGTTTTTTCCTTTTGTGAGTCTAAAAATGTAAAAATTTATTTAATTTTTATTTTATTTTTGCATCCGCAATATCAAAATATGGCTCAGGGTTGATTGTAAAATATATAGTTGAATCTAAAATGTCATATCATGTAATTTTATGCACTACAAAAACACCTCTTTTATAAATTTAAAGAGATAAGGAGATCCATAATAAGTGGTTAATAAGTCACAACACTTATATACGTTATTTTCAAATGGGGAAGCAAGCTTATTTGGCTTGATTATAGGATAAATTCCATGGTAAAACACACTTGAGCAAAAATAGTACAATGATGGGTGACCTCCCATGAAGTGTCCATGTTTCACCTCGATGAGCATATATTATATGTAATGAGTTTCAAGTGGGTAGGCATTCATGTTTATCATATATAAGTTCTTGTGAACCAATACTTGTGAAATATGGTTAAATGTATATTGACTCAAAATTACACAGCTAAATCTTTAAAAATATTTCATAAAATTTGATGCACTGTCAAAACATAACTTGCATCAATTTAAATATCTAAGGAGCTTCACAAAGAATGGTTCATAAGTCACACCACTTGCAAAAAAAATTACAAATAGGGAATCAAGTTAAGTGGTCATAATTATGAGGAAAACTTCATGGTTAAGGGTACTTGAGTTGGAATAGTTGACCTCTCAATAAGTCTCAATGTGTTACCTCTATGAGCATCACTTAGGTGTAATGAGTGCTAAGTGGAACATTCATGCTCATGAGAGATGAGTTATTTTGAACCAGTACTCATGAAATATAGGTCAAAATAGATTGACTTCAAAATATACATATGAATTCCAAAAATTATATCTTATAATTTAGTGCACTTAAGAAATAACTTTTGTATAAATTGAAAAAGTTGGCGAGCTCCTCAAAAAATGGTTCATAAGGCACAACACTTGAAAAAGATTTATAATTTGGGTAACAAAATATATACAATTCATTATTGGGAAAATTTCATGATTAAGTGTGTTTGAGTTGGAGTAATATTAAAATGTGTGATCTTTTGGGAAGCTCAGTGCTCCACTCCTGTGAGTATCACCTAAATGTAGAATTATAAGTATTGGATGATTTATACATGAGATATTGTTTCTTATGAACCACTATTCATGAAATATGATTAACATAGATTGATTTAAAACTACACAACTAAATTCCAATAATCATATCAAATAACCATAATAAATATTAACCATGGAATATCTAATGGCCAAACACCATCTATTACAACATTTTTTCACATTTAAAGTCTCCTATAAATCATTAATCATGTACAAAATAAAATTTTAAAATTAACTTATTAAATTCTAATTTAAATCTGAATGGCTAAATATAAGTTCAACTTTAATATACACTTTATACATAGCCAACTCAAGATCAACTTAAATTTGTATTAACATTGCAAGCATGAAGATGATGTTAAGTATTAATTTACTTAAAAACATTAAATTAAACGTGCATTTATTTTTTATTTTAACATATATTTATTATTCAATGTTAATCTGATGTTATTCTTGAATTCAAATTATTATAATTAAAAAAATAATTCAATTCACAATATGGTTGACATGATCAAAAATAGTTCTCTTATTTACCATTTTCAACAAATGCAATAAAAAACTTCAAAAAACCATGTCTTTCTATAGATAAATGATGGTTATCAAACTATTGATAATCACCCTTTATTCCATTGAAACATTATTTTCTCCATCTAAGGACCCACAATCCTATTCATTCAATTGTTAAACATTGAAAAGAGAAATTATAATTGAAAACAATTTAATTATATCATTTAAAATGCAATCAATTTTTTTATGAACATTGTGTTAATAGATATTTATAAAAAAATTTAAGTAATAAATATTTAGTTTTGATATTTCTATTTAATAATGAATTATCCTAACATTTGAAGAATAATATTCAACGAATAATTTCATGAAAATATTATTTAATAGGCATCATTAAATATTTGATTTAACTTTCTTTATTACAACTTTTATTTTATATGATACATTAACACAATAAATTTTTTACGTAAATTATTTCATAAATTTTCATTTTTCAAAATAATTTTATTATTTTCCATCATTTAAAAAAAAGAGAAAAACTTAATTTATTTAAATAAATTTTTATCGGAAAGGGAATTATATAAAAAGGAATTTGCATGGAAAATAATGTTTTGTGATCAGATCCCAAGAATTTAAATATCCATACATATTCATATGTGGGTATAATTCTGAAACATAAGTTCCACCTTTAATTAAAAGCTTTTATATTTAACTCCGCATGGATGTGGTTAAAGAAATATGAAGAATAAAAGATTTAAAACATTTTATATTAAAAAAGAGTAAAAGTTTCGAAACATTTCATATTAAAAAGTTTATTAAAATGGCGTCTTGCCTTTATAATGGATGTGGTTAAATAAATATGAAGAATAAAAGATTAGGTTTTGTTTTTTCGTTTTTTTTTTCCTTTTTTTGGGAAGGGGGTTGGTTGTTATTGTTTTTTTTTTAATAATTTTTTTTGAAATATTTTATATTAATTTTTTTTTTTTTCAAAAATATTAAAAAGGTATTTTTTTTTTATTAATTTTTTTTGCGATTTTTTTATCGCGTATGTGTGCGAGTGCATGCGTGTATGTATATATATATATATATATATATATATATATATATATATATATATATATATATGAGTTGAATATAAAATAGGAGTTCATTAAAAAAGTAAAATTTTAGGCTTCATTTTTATTTCATTACATTTATATTTTTTATTAATGAGATTATTTTTATTAACGATAGTTTGACTAAAGATGATTATGAAGATAATGGACATCAAATTCATTTAATTTTTACATATAATTCAAATATATCTACAAGTGGTAGCTAAAAATTAGACATATAATTACACATCAAAGCCCATTATTCATATTTTTTTCTTCCATTTTATGTTAGATATACTTTTATTATTCAAATTATTCACACCATAATGCATTGCAATTATCTATGAGAGATTTATTGTGAGTTTGATGTCTTAAAAATCATTTAAATTTAATGTGAATTCACTTTCAATGATAGTATTTATAATTATATATATTATAGCATTTCAACGATTCTTCATATTATTTTGCTCTTTTTCTGTATTTGCATGTGTATTTATAATTTCTTACTTCTTACATTTAATCTTGAGATAGTTCATTTGAGTTTATAGAGAAATTATTATGTATACATTCTATTGAATGGGTGAGGGATAAAGTATTATAGTATAACACCCTCATTTTTATTTGTTGTTTTCAATCTTCTTTACTTCCTTTTCACTCTTAATCAACATTTAATTAGTTTGAAAATAGGAAGATTCAAAAATATTGAACCCAAAATTTATTTCATTATCCTTTTATACACATTTAAACATCTTATTTCTATTCTCACACAAGAAGTACCACACACAAGACATACTTGATCATCAACACATTAAAAATGTAATAAAAAAAATCTCAAACTTTGATATGTTTTGTCTTTACAAATGCCATGTTCCTTTGTCATTGTGTTCATCCTTCTCTCCTTGTACACCTTTTTAAACTCTTATCATGTATCCTCAACATATCGAGGGAAATGTTTGAATGGATAATTCCACACAATTTATGCTTTATGAATGAATTATTAGGCATATGAAGTATTGAGCAATGAAGCGTAATGTTTGTTTGACATAGGAATATTTCTTCACCACTATATAAATTAGTAAGAGCAACAATGTTTGGTTGATAAGTAGGATATGAAAAAGAAAAATGTGTTGTGAGATTTATTTTATTTATATAATATTTTGATTGAGATTTTTTTAAAATTTTAAACTATTTTTTAAAAATAAAAAACAATATTGTTTAATTTATATAAAGAAAAGTAATGGTAAAGGTAATTTGTAGGAATGAGTTTTGAGCATATTTATATTAATTTAATTAGAGTATGGGGTGAGTACAAGAATTTGAGGAGTTAAAAATTAGAAACATTTAAAAATATTTATTGAATGTATGGAAAGTAAAATGAATATCTATTTTTAAAAGTAACAAATATTTATTATTTTGAATAGGGTTAGATATTTGAAACTAAATCAATATGTGTCTTAAATGGATATAATTTTGGAATAGATATATTTTATCTATATTATAAAAACAAAAAATAAGGATAAACATTTTATTTTTTTAAAAATAAATGTTCCAAACAAATCTGATATTTTTTTTACTCCCAAAAAATTGACATTCATTTTTATTTTCCAATTTTTATCACCAATAATCAATTTCTCCTATATACAATATATTTGTATAAGTGTTTACATTCTCATATGTATGTATGTAAGTTTTGATTGCTTTTTTTAATATGGATAGAGATTTTCAAAACTAAAAAAATTCTTAAAAAATGAAAATAAAATTAGAATAGCTCCTCATGATCATCAATAAAAACCTAAGTAAAACCTTATACTACAAAAATATTGTAGTATAAAACCCTCCCTTAATTCGTGAATAATTTTCATAAAATAAGGAAAAAACTTAGAAAATTTATTAGGGCATAAAGGCACATCAAATATGAACTAAAAATGTCAAAAATATTGATACATTGGGAAATAAATAACCATGAGAAGAGGAGAGAACAAAAAATGAAGTAAATTTGAGAGTATTTGTCAAATGATCAAGTGAAGGTAGTAAATATTATGAAGGAGATGTCAACCCAAATTTATTCCCAACCTATTAACCTTATAAAAATATGTTTTCTAATAAAGTGGTGCATACACCAATAAATTTTTACAAAATTTTGAGATCGTTTGTTAATTGTTTTTAATAAACCACCCAAAAACAATATATGCATACCATTGTACTTCATATGTAAACTGTATGCAAATTTTATCATAAGATGTCAGGTAAAATATTTTGATATAAATAATTTTCAGGGTGTGGACCATGGCATGCCACAACATAGATCAAGAACACAAAGAGTAGTATAGGGTCCATTTGTTCCACCCCATATTTTTTATCCTCCTCCTGCCATCCATAACCTTAGAATCACTTTTGAAGCTAAAAATTAGTATTTATTATCTATTAAATCTATTGCACATAGTCTAATAGACTAGGTTTCACAAATGTCCTCTTTAGTAGGAGGTAAAGTTAGCATGGGCACCTCTTAATCCATTCCTAGTGTCGGGCATTCTATGTTTCTCCATCATTATATCCGCACTCCTCATTAGTGCATCATATGCCATAGCACATGTATTGGTATTGGTTCTCTCTTAGAGGATGTTGGATTAGATACTATTGTTCTTGGAAATTTGCTTTCACATACCCAGCCACATGATCAACATTAGCAAATGCAAAATCCCAAAGTTATTGCAATCATGTAAATTTAAATTATTTAAATACATATGTTAGCAACATCAGAACATCCTTGGTGGCACACACATTTATTTATGAAATAATATTAACCTTCGAATTATGATAATCTTTACAAAACATATCATCTCTCAATTTTAAATAAACTAACATGGAATATATTATTTGAATGTAATATGCAGTGGCTATGGTACATTATTCAAACTTGTTTGATCCTCCTTCTCTTTGTGGTCTACTTATTCCTCATTTTCTAGGCTTGATTTCTCAAGCTTCTACTAATGTGTCTTCTCATTCTTCTGCAAATACTTCGTCATCTCGAAGGAGTAAGAGATATGAAGATATTACTATGTCTCAAGAGATTAAAATGATTGTTTTTTTTATGATGGATGGGATTTATAGGTTTAGCCATATTATATATGTTTATTTTTTTAGACTATCCATGTTATTTAGTTTAAGTTATAGCATATCATTAAATAAATATGTTACTAATGTTGTACAAAATTTACTACATTAAAATAAATTATTACACATACATACATACATACATACATACATACATACATACATACATACATACATACATACATACATACATACATACATATATATAGACACACACACACACATATGATGCATATATATACGTATGTATTCATATATGTATGTTTAAGTGTGTGTACATACATACATGTATGTACATACGTATGTATGTATGCATACATATATATAGAGATATTTTTTCCAACTTCTATCTTATATTTCATTAATGTGTGCTATATTTCAAACTATTTTCAATGTAATATTGTCTCAAGTGTTCATAAAAACTAAATGATGCAATTTTAATCTCACCATTCATCTTCAAAATCAATAAATTATACAAAGTGATTTAAATTATTTATTTCATAACTTGTCCAAATTATTGTTGGCTTAAAGCAGGTTTTACATAATTTTATGCTTCAAAATATAGGGAATATCATAAGAATAAATGAATTTCTTTGAAAAAATAGTTTGGTTTGTTATCATTGTATTGTTAATTATAAGTTGATTCCTTTACAGGTTTGAAAATATATAACTTTATTATATTTTCTATTTTATTTTTACATTTTCAATATAAAAATATGGACCTATAAACTACCCATTTGAATCTAAAATAACATTTCACATAATTTTATGTATTACAAAAAACATTTATTGTATGAATTGAAAGAGTTATGGAGCTCCATAATAAATGGTTCACATGTAAAAATAGTGACATAAGGTTTTATAAATGGGGTAACAAGTTAAATAGGCTTTATTATAGGGGAAAATCCATAGTAAAACACACTTGATCAAAAATAGTATTAGGATGGGTGACCTCTCATGAAGTACCAATACTTCACCCTTATGAGCATCACATAGATGCAATGAATGTCAAGTGGATAGACATTCATGCTTATAAAATATTTGATCTTATGAACCACTAATCATGAAATTTGGGTCTATTTACATTGAATAAAAAATACGTACTTTAAATTTTTAAAGTCATGTCATAAAATTTGATACACTACAAAAACATCATTTGCAAATATTAAAATAGGTAAGGAGATCCACAATGAATGGTTCATAAGGAAAAAAAAAATTTAGAATGTTTCATAAATGGGGTAGCAAGTGAATTGGGCCTAATTTTGGGGGAAACTTCATAGTTAAGCACACTCAAGTTAGAGTAGTATTAGAATGGTGACCTATAAATAAATATTGATGTTTCACCTCTATGAGTATCAACTAGATATAATAAATGCTAATTATACCATTCATGCTCATTAGAGATGATTTCTTATGAATCAATACTTTTTAAAGATAGGTCAAAGTATATTGACTTGAAACTAGACGTCTAAATCTCAAAAATTATAACTCATGATGTAATACAATCAAGAAACAACACTTGTATAATTTGAAAGAGCTAAGGAACTCCTTAATAAATGGTTATAAGGCACAACACTTGTGACATTTTTTTAAAAATAATAGGTAACAAGTTAAGTGGGATATATTGTTGGAAAAGTTCCATGGTTAAGCATGCTTGAGTTTTAGTAGTACTATAATGGGTTATCTCTTGGGAAGCTTGATTCTTTGCCCCTATGAGTATCACCTAAATTTAAAATTTAAAGTATTGGACCTTTCATTCTACTAAAATATTGGTGATTTTAAAACACAACTCATTAAATATGGGTTATTTTAGATTAACTTAGAACTATACAATTGAATTCTAAAAATCATATCAAATAACCTTAAAAAATATTCTCCATGGTAACTCTAATGGCCAAACACCATACAATACAAATATTGTGTGCATTTAAAGTTGCATTTTAAATCACCAATAATTTAAAAAATAAAAAATCCAAATTAACTTATTAAAATAGGATTTAAAGTTAGACCACTGAATTTAAGTTCAACTTTAATATACACCTTATGTAGAGTCAACTTAATATCAGATTAATGTTGCAAACATGAATATGATGTTAGGTGTTAATCTATCTATAAATTTTAAATTAAGTGTGACTTTATTTTCACCTTTTACATATCTTTATTGTTTAATGTCAATCAATTATATATTATTCTCAACTTCAAATTATTGTGGTTAAAAACAAGTTTCAATTCATAATATGGCTGTACATGATCAAAATTAGATCTCTTCTTCACCATTTTCAATAAATGAAATATAAAAATTACAAGGTAACTATGTATTAATGCAAATAAATGATGGTTATCAATATTTTAATAATTATCATATGTTCCATTAAAACATCTTATTTTCTCTATCAGAGTGAGCAAAAGGCAATATAGATCCTTAAGATCAACCTGGAATAACATAACCCCAAAAAAGAAATATATGCTATAAAACTTCATAGGTAATCATTCCAACTCATGTGGAGATGCACCTAATTAGGAATAACTACAATATTATGTACTAATCCTATGTTCACACAATTAACTCCTTGATTAAATATTAAAAAAAATTAATAGACATAAATAATGATAAGACTATCTAATAGCTAACTTAGTTTAATGAGAGCACTCCAACACTATCCTTTAAGTTAATTTAGGGAGAAAAAACACAAAAAAATTGGGTCTCCGCTACTAGGCATGATAAGGTACCCATGAACAATTAATAAAAGGAATAACTTCATGTTGAATCCCCAAAATTACAAATTCCTTCACCTCAATAAATGATTGAAACTAAATGTAATAAGGTGATACTAAGGGTTTAGTAAATATGTATGCAACCTGCTCAATGATAGGCATAAACTCCAAGGAACTAAATCCATCCTAAATAAGTTACCAAATGAAGTACATATGAATCTCAATGTGATTTATTAATTGATGCTCAATAATGTTCTATGAAATTGTAATTGCATTTTGGTTGTCACACCAAAGAATAGTGGGATTATGTTATGTGAATCCAAACATCCCTAAAAAAATTTAAATCTAAAGTGCCTCTTGACTAGCTTTGATAGCACCTTGATATTTAGCCTTAGGGGAGGATGATGTAATAGTTATCTAATTTTCTTAAGCCCATGCAACTCAACCAGAACTGAGGTTTTAGAAAAAACTAAAAGTGGATTTATAGGTATCAAAATATCTTACCCAATCTAAGTCAATATAACCCATGATCTATGAAGTTTCATGGGTCTTAATGAATTCCAAAGTGAGTAATTCCATAAATATGGTGCAAAATATGCTTAGTTATTTTACAATGAATATCATGAGGTTCTTCTGAGAATTTAGAGACAAGATTATCAAAAATATGATTTTAGGATGAGTGTGATTCAGGTATAAGAGAATACCTATTATTTATTGATACAATGTGGGATAAATTATAGGAGTCCTACAATTAGTAATTAATAAAGCACATAACTAAAATGGAGTAGGGGTTGGATTTTAGTAATATATATATCAAATTAATGAAGTAAATATTTTGGCATACTTCTGTTGTCTAAGAGAAATACCATCAAATGACTTTTAAATGTAAATTCCAAGGAACTGGTATAAGAGTCCTAAATTTTTCATATAAAAACTAACTTATTAACTTATGTTTAATATCCCAAAACTCATTTAGTTAGAACTACCTATTATAAGAATATCACCTATATATAGAATAAGAATCAAAAAGTTATCCCCATGCCTTTGGCTATATACATTCAATTTGGAGTGACAATGAAAGAAACCATAAGTGAGAATAAAAGAATCAATCTTCTCATACCAAGCACGTAGAAGTTGATTGAGTCTATAAAGAGAATGATATATTTTATATATTAGTGAAAAAAATTACACAAAACCTGAAGGCTACTCTATGTTGATATTCTTTTTTATATCACCATGTGAGAAGGAACTCTTCATATCCATCTGGTAAAATGACTAACGATGTTTCATAGCAATGGAGAGTACAAGTCAAATTTAATCCATCTTAGAAAAGAGATCAAAGGTCTTAGATTAGTCTACCCCTTCAACTAGTGATAAATCCTTTGAAATTAGGCATGCTTTATAATTATATGTTAAGCCATTTTCTATATGTTTGCTCTTGTAGACCCATTTACATTATACAAGTTTCCTTCCCTTAAGAAGTAGTATTATATCCCAAGTGTAATTATTTATGAGAGAATAATTCTCCTCCTACATAAAAACATCCCAATTTGGTTTATTAGATGCTTTAGACAATAACTATTGACCATATGAGATGGCATGAATCAATAGGGAAATGTTGGAATTTGATGATTGTGTACGCCAAGGAATAGATAGATCACCCATTTAAGAACCAACTACCTCAAGAGTAGACTTAGCCACTTGGGAATAATGTGAAAACATGTGTAGGAGGAGGTGTGCAAGTACATCACCTATGCTATTAACAAAATCAGGGAGTAAGTCCTTAGAATTAGAAGAATAAGGAAAAATGGAAGACGGAGAATAAGTAGATGCAGTATCTAATGGATAAAAACCTTCATTGAATATGACATCCTCACAAAAAAAGACATCATGAGTGATGAGATAAACAAGGTGATAAGCCTTAGCATCATCACAATGGCCAATAAAGATGAGGTATTGGAATTTATTCTCCATAGACTTGTATTTGTCATTAAGAACAAACACCCATGCCTTACTTCCAAACACATGAATTCTAGATACATCAAGATATATTCCACAACAAGATTCTTCAGGTGTTATATTTCACATAGCCTTGATGAAATAGATAACACCACCCATAGTAATTTGTTCTTATCAATGAATTATTAGGCGTATGAAGTATCAAGGATGTTTGATATAGTAGTTTTTCTTTACCAAATTATAAATTAGTAATAGCACTTAATGTTGAAAAGGTGGTTTGACATGTATGATATTATAAGGGAAAATGTATTGTGAAAAATATTTTATCTATATAATATTATGCAAGAGAAAAAAAATTACAATCTTATATTAATATTTTGTAAATAATAAACAATATTTGTTTATCTATATAAGTAAAGATTAAGGTAGTTTTTAGGAACATATTTTTGACATATATTATAAATATTAATTAGGTTACCATATGAGTGTAATAATTTGAGGGGTTGTAGATACTAAAATCTAGTATTAATTATTTGAAAATGACAAGCACAACATACATTTATCATTCATGACTTGCACACATAAATTTGATCCTAACCCTCCATTCTCTCACCCCTGCATGGTACCTTATGAGTTTAAACATATAATTTTTATATAAAATATGTACATTAACATTATAGTCTATTTAAAATCAACATATAATCTCATACAAACATCCCAAAACCTTCAGTTCAGCACTTCTATGCACAGATCTCTATATGAATTAAGTATAAAATAAAAAGTTTTTATGTTTTTAAATATTCAAACCACAAATGGTAAAAAGTTATTAAAAGTTTTGTCTTTATTTCACTTCATTTGTACATATTTATGATTATATTCCCATTAATAGTTATTTGACTAGATATGATCGTGAAGATGACAGGCATTATATTCAATAAACTTTTACTTGACATTCAAATTTGACTAAAAGTGGTGGCTAAAAAGTTTCATAATAAAAGTCCACTATTCCTTTTTTTCTACTTCATTTTATATTAAATAGATAATATATTTATTATTTAAGTTCTTCATTCCAAAAATATTTCCAATCATATATGAGAGTTTTATTGTGAAGTTCATGTCTTAGTAATTATTTCAATTTGATAGTACTTCTAAGGGCAACTCAGGTTATGTAGGGGGTAGAGGTATTATAAGGAATTTAAAAGGGGAGATGTTGGTTGTGTATGCAGGTCCAATGGGAACACAAATGAATCATCTAAATGAGCCTAGGGCTACCTTATGGGGTAATAAACATCAACCATAATAAGATCATTGTTGAGGGAGACTTGATGAACATCTTAAATGCCTTGGAAGGAAAGACTACACCCTCACACACCATTAAGTGCATCATTGATGATGCTAAGCATCTCCTAAAGGTAAAGGGTGTATCTCATGTTCAACTCATACACACCTATAGGGAAGGAAACTGGGTGGCCGACCTCCTCGATAACATTGGAGTTGATCTCCACCTTTTAACTAACTATCAAGATGCAGGCATCCTCTCATCTAATGCCCTTAATGTCATACAAGTTGAAGTTACTAATGTAAATTAAAAAAATGATTTATCCACATGTGTATGACCTCATTTTGAAGGCATGGATCTTAATTAAATAGATCCATAATTATTCCAAAGAGAGGGGGTTTAATTTTTTTTATGAGCCTTCAATGGGATTTCCAAACCATTTGTGCTCTTTTCAAAATTACCCCATCCAAAAACTTCATTCCACCTATTTCAGATCTACACACATAGTCTCCATGGGGGGTGACAGGGATAGGTTGGAACCTATTTCCTACAAGGAGGTTGGTGAATAGAAGAAAGTATGGAGGAAGCTAAAAAGGGGGGACTCATGGAATTCATAGAATAGGTTATGAAACATAATGCTGAGACCGCTCATGACTTCATGGTGGCTTGGAATAAGTGGAAAATGACCATCCACAACATCATTATTAACATTTTGGAAGAGTTCATTGGTGAATCAACTAGAATGTCATGTGTCGGCATAAAGGCTTTTAAAGATCAATCGAAAAACAAGACTTACTATAGTGCTTTTTAGAACAAATGACTTTATACATATAGACAAAAAAGGCTTTCCATAGGCTAATCTTCTACATTACTGGCTTGACATTTGCCTTCAAATCATGCAGTACATGACACTAGAAGGTAAATATACACTTATTTTCTCCTACCATTTTCTGCTTCTTAATCATTTCAGTGGATATAAAATTAGTCTTCCCTACTTTCTACTAAAGTCTCTTAAGAGTACTATCCTATTGCACCAAGTTAATGACATAAATTCCATCCTTCACCAAGGCTTGATTCTCCTTTTATTTAAACATGGCTGAGCTCTCTATGACTGTGAGGTCACCCGTGAGGGTTCCTCCTCTGGGGAGGACTCCCAAGAGGATCCCTTAAGAGAATGTCCCATAAACGGATCCCACTAACTCTCTAATTGTACCCCCTAGGATATCTTATCAAATTCCCCCTGATGATCTCCCCATTAAACTATTTATCCCAAAACCAAAACCTATTTCTCTAAAATTAGGTACCCCTATGAAGATAGCTTGGAAAGGAAAAGCTATTATAATAGATGAGGTAGAAAAGAACAAACTGCAGCTTGAGAATTTCAACTTAAAGGTTTAACAATCAGGGTTAGGTCTAGCCAAACTCAATCAGGATTGGATTTAACTCTACAAATAGGTTGAATCCATAGCTCAAGATTGTGTCCTTTCTGCATAGCCCATTTATTCCCCTACCTTTCAACCACCAAAGGTTTTAAAATCCCCCTAGGGGTCCCCCCTAAGTAGTCCCCCATGCAAGCTAAAGGAAAAAAGTGCCCTAGAATGATCTTCCTTGGAGAAGTGGCTAAAGGCCTTGAGATACATACTTGAGAAAAAATATCAAAGGAAAAATAGATCATTCCAATAAAGGACACTGCAAATGCTGAAGACCCTCAGGAGGCACTTTCATCCTAGTTTTGTTCCAGTTTCCTACTTTTATTTTTGTTATGTCTCTGTAACTTTTTGTTTTTTGGTTTCTTAACCCTATTGATGGCCTATTGATACTCTTCTATTGCACTTTGGTAGTTCTAGGTCTCTTTAAAACCTAGCTTTTATCTTATCAAATAAAAAATTATTTCAATTTAATGTTAGTTCACTTCAAGTAATAGTATTTATAATTGTGTGATATTAAAATACATTAAAAAGAAAATGTGGCATATTTTTATCTTATTTTGTATTTGTGTGTGTATTTATAATTTTTTACCTCTTACACTTGGTCTTGAAATAGTTCATTTGAGTTTATAAAGTAATTATTTTGTTTATGCATTCCTTTGAATGGGTGAAGGGTAAACTATTTGGTGCACGTCCCTCCCTTTATTATTTATTTTTTCACTATTTTTTTATTATTTTCAATCCTAATAAACATTAGATTAGTGTTAAAATAATAGGATCCATACCTATAGAAACTAATTTTTATTTTATTTATCTAATTCAACATATTAAAACAATCTTTAACCTAACTATGCTTTGTCTTCACAAATGCCATGCTCCTCTACCATTGTTTTCATCTTTCCCTCCTCACACACCTTTGCAAACTATATTTTCTATCATTAAAATATCAAGGGAAATGATGAAATGGATAACACCAACCATAGTAATTTGTTCTTATCAATGAATTATTAGGCATATGAAGTATCAGGAAATGCAGGGTAATGTTTGATATAGTAGTTTTTCTTTACCAAATTATAAATTAGTAATAACACTTAATGTTGCAAAGGTGGGTTGACATGTATGATATTATAAGGGAAAACATATTGTGAAAAATATTTTATCTATATAATATTATGCAAGAGAAAAAAAAATACAATCTTATATTAATATTTTGTAAATAATAAACAATATTTGTTTATCTATATAAGTAAAGATTAAGGTAGTTTTTAGGAACATATTTTTGACATATATTATAAATATTAATTAGGGTACTATATGAGTTTAATAATTTTAGGGGTTGTAGATACTAAAATCTAGTATTAATTATTTGAAAAGACAAGCACAACATACATTTATCATTCATGACTTGCACACATAAATTTGGTCTTAACCCTCCATTCTCTCACCCCTGCATGGTACCTTATGAGTTTAAACATATAATTTTTATATAAAATACATACATTAACATTATAGTCTATTTAAAATCAGCTTATAATCTCATACAAACATCCCAAAACCTTCAGTTCAACACGTCTATGCACAGATCTCTACCATCAAACTAGTTCAGGATCACTAGTCATTACTAACCTATGCCTATTGATGACTCTCTCTCATAAATGAATAATATTTAAAATTATACATTTACTTAGGGTTAGACCATCTACCTAGATTTTTAGTGGTGTGATACATTACCCAATTACACACACACACACACACACACACACACACACACACACACACACACACACACACACACACACACACACACACACACACACACACACACACACACACACACACACACACACACACACACACACACAAATCAAGGCCTAACTTGATAGGTTTCTTGTCACTTATATAGTACAATCTATACACTATTGCACATTAAATTTTTTTGTCTTATTCTTCATAATTTGCAAATCAATAACTAGGAGAAGGCCAAAACCAAGTCCAAAGCATACTTTAAAAAAATCAAAGCAAGTATTATCAATTATAAAATTCAAGTCATTAGTTACATTCATATAAGAAAGGAGCATGATTTCAAAATCATACTAGGTGGGAGAACTACATGTGGATTTATAAAATCATCAAACATCAATAGGGGTGATTGGGGCCAAATCATACCATTACACTTTCCCTTTCTTGGTAGGTTTATATCTCTCACAATCACAATAAATATTTCAAGATGAAGGAGGTTGATTTTTTGAATTATGCACATCATAAGGGTTCAACATCACACATACAAAGATTTAAGATATAGTAAAATGTGATCACATGGTCACAAACCCACTTTTACATGTTACTCACTATCGATCACTACAGGTCAATATAAATAGTTAATATTCACTTAAAGCTTATAAGATAGACTATATGCAAATAAGAACATAGTTATATATCTATATGAAACACAAACCTACTTCAGTATGCTTTCCACTATCATAATTAAGTCATAGTTAGATAGTCAATAAAAAAATTTAATTACTTATCCATTTTTTATATCTACTATATTTAACATATGCCATTTATCAAATCATTAAAACATATTTTAAGATTTTATATTCAAATTAATGATTAAATGTTATATCTAATAACCTAGATTAATATACTTTTTTATATCTTATTAGGAATTTGAAAACTAAATTAAGTCAAAACCAAGGCCAAAAGTGGAAACACCTCAAAAAGTTTATTGATTTCATAGAAATCCAAATAGATGTTTATTTTTAGAGGTAACATATATATGCTACTTTTAATAGGTTAAAATATCTAAAATTAAAAAAATATGCATATTAAATAGATATTCATTCTAAAATTATATTTGTTACCTAGATTACAAAAATAAAAAAGAGGATTGAGTATTGTATTTGCTAAAACAACAAATTATATGCCATAAAAGATGATATTTTTTTACTCCAAGAGAATTTATATCCATTTTTATTTTTTTATTATAGATTTTTATTTTCATAAATATTTAAATTCTAAAAAACCAAGATAAAATGGAAAAACTATCACGATCATCAAGAAAACCTTCAAGAAAATGCTCAATTAAACCTTTTCGTACAAAAACTTGTTGTATAAAACCCTCCCTTAATTCATGAATAAATTGAATATACTAAGGAAATAATTGAGAAAATAATTTTAGCCCTTAGGCACAAAGGCATGTCTCTTCTAATTTTGACAAACTCACACAAGCATGAACTGAAATCATCAAAAATATTGATACCCTAGGCAATTAATGCCCGTGAGAGATGGAGGGAACAAAAAAATGAAGGAAAGTAGAGAGTATTTGTCATATCATCAAGTGAATGAATTAAATATTATGAAGTATATGTTATTCCAATGGTTTTCCCACCCCATTAAATGCCATGTTATTGACCCTAAATTTTTTTAAAATAAAGTGGTGCACATACTAGCAATTTTTTGATATTTTTTTGGATCATTGATGGATGGTTTTTGATAAAACACCCTATAACAATATAAATATTCCAATATACATTTTATTTATTTATTATTTGAAAAAAAATATACTAAAAAAGAAGTTAACCTATTTTTATATGAGGTATTTTTAGGGCATGGACCATGACATGCCACAAAAAAGAATGGGAGTACAAAGAGTTGTACACGATCCATTTGTTCTTCCATTTTTTTTTGTTCTTCCTCCTCCCATCAATAACCCTAGACTAATTTTTTAGGTTAAAAATTAGTCTTTATTAGAATTAAATATCTTACATAGAATTTGATAGACCAAGCCTAAAATATGGACTCTTTATTAGGATGTGGAATTAGCATGGTCACCTCTTACTCCACCCCTAGTGTTGGTACTTCTAAGTTTCCTTGTCATCATGCCTAAACACCTCACTAGTGTAGCACACAACACAATACATTTATTGGTATTTGTATTCCATCAGAGAATCTTGGTTTAGATATTATTGATCTTTGCAAGTTTATTTCACCTAACTAGACACATGATAGATAATAAGGGCACATGGTCGGGGCGAGGAGAGGGAAAATTTATTACACTCATATTTTAAATTAGTTAAATACACATGTTAATGAGATTTATTAGTTAAAATTAGTTTCTTGTATTTCAATATGTATTTGAAAATATCTATGTTGTTAAATTCCATGTATAAACAAGATGAGTGATAGGAAAATCAAGGCACATTGTTTGCCATTGACTTTGGTGAGTTTTTCTTAGTACAAAGTTTAATTTTAATTTCCAATTTAAAGGTTCTTTTGCATGTAATTTGTTTTGAATTAAATTATTTATTAAAAACTTATTGTCTTTTTTAATTATGCAAGGTGACCATAATATTATTTAAGTACAATTATTCTCATCACATTATTTCAAATCCACATTAGAATATCCCAGGTAACACATGCATGTACCTATGAAATAATATTAAATTTATAAGTATGTTATTCTTTAAATCACATATGGTATCTCAATTTTCAATAAACTGACATGCAGTATATGATTTGAATATAATATCCTATAGCTATGGCACATCATTTGGACTCACCTTATCCTCCTTATCCATGCGACCTACTTATTTCTCCTTTTCTAGACTTGTTGCTCAAGATTCTATTAGAATTCCACTTCCTTCTTTTGTAGATCCTTCATCATTTATAGGGAGTATGGAAGATTAAGATCTAGCTATGTCTCAAGTGATGAAGATGAATATTTTTTTATTATTGATGAGATTTATCAACTAATTTATATTATATAGCTTAGTTTTTTGGATCATAAATGTTATTTTGTTTACATGCTAGCATGGCATTGTATATATATGTCACCCATGTGTATGAGATTGACTAAATTGTAACAAAGAATTATACTTGTGTTTTTGTGTGTACATACATACATACATACATACATACATGTGTGTGTGTGTGTGTGTGTGTGTGTGTGTGTGTGTGTGTGTGTGTGTGTGTGTGTGTGTGTGTGTGTGTGTGTGTGTGTGTGTGTGTGTGTGTGTGTGTGTGTGTGTGTGTGTGTGTGTAATTAAATTACTTAGATGTTTATGCAATATAATATTATATCATAAATAATACTAGAATATGTAAATCCATAATAAATAATTTACAAAAGATCACAATGCTTAATAATTATGGTTGAGCCACTTCAATGAGAAAAAATCCACAACAATGTAATAAGAGTAGAATTCACATTATTATGATCAATTACTAACCATTAATTCCTATATATGCTATACATATCTATGGTTTTTCAGTAGGTTGAGATTACTAAGAACATAAAAAGATCTGACAAGATAATACAAGAGGTATGAAAGCCACAAGTCAGCCACACATATCCCCACACATGCCATAGGTTAAGGGCACAACATGCTCCTCCCATTCAACACAAAATTTTCCTCAGCATTGAATCAAATTAGGATATTTTTGTAGGAATGATTTATCATCCCATGTTTCATCTTTAGAATGCATATTCTTCCATTTGATCAAATAATCCTTAATTGCTCTGGTTTATAATTGCTTAGTTCACATGTGAAGGATCTCTTTAGGATCTAGAATCTCTTAGTATTATTCATCCAATTTAGGTAACTTGGTTCAAATATAAACCTTATTTCCAATCACCTTTTTCAAGCAAGAGACATAAAATACCATATGTATGCAAATGGATAGGGTAAGTTCCAAATTTTACACCACACTAATAATTTTTTGTAAGATTTTTTAAGGGACATAATAATCAGGGGATAGTTTCAAATCCTTTTCCTATTAATTTAGAGACATCTTCTTAAATGGATAAAAATGGACAAATACCTAATCACCTATTTCAAAATGACACTCACTATGGTGTTGATCTATTTGTTGCTTCATTTTAATTTGTTAGAACTAATTCTCTCATAAACTAGCAAGTACCTCCTATTGATGTTTAATGTGTTCCTCAACAAATCAGACCTTGGGATTCAAATTAAACGTTAAAGTGATGGATGGGAGGTGATACCCATAAAATTTAATAAAGGGAGACATTTTGGAAGAAGTGTGAAAAGATGCATCATACCACCATTTGGCAAGTAATAGCCAATGAGCCCATTTATTCTATTTTTCAAAAATAAAACAATTATGATACCCTTTTAGACATTTTTTGAATAACTTTTGTAGTTCATTTTATTAAGGATGATATGTTAAGCTATGATCCAAATGTGTGCCAAACGTGTAAATAATTTAGTCCAAAAATTACTAGTGAATATGTAATCTCAATCACTTATAATGATATTTGGAGTACCATATAATTTTTGAACTATATTGAAAAAAGTAGAAGATATTGTATCAGTGACAAATGGTTTTGATAAGGAATAAAAATGAGCATACTTGATAATTACCATGATAACATTTTTACCCTGAAACTATGATAACACAAAAATGAAATCTATGGAAGCCTCCTCCCACCTTTGGCTAGGGATGGATAAAGGTTGTAAAAGACTTGGGGTCTTAATGGTTTCACCTTTATTCTATTGGTATGCCATTCATTCAACCACATATTTTTTGATGTCCCCTTGAGTCCTTCCCAAGATAAATATTTCTTGATTATATGATATGTTTTTTAAAATCATGAATGACCTCTTATTAGAGATGCATGAAGTTCTTGAAGGATTTTATGTTTGAGGATAGAATGTTTTAGATTATGGTAAAAGTAGGTTTTGAAGGGACCCTAAAATCCTTTAATAGAATCAAGAAAGATAAAGCATTAATAACCACCAGGACAAGCAGTCTTGAAACCAACTACAGAGCAACATCAAAATCAGGTTTTACAGGGACCTGAAACCACAAACATAGTCCAATAAAAGTACCCAAGTTTTAAAAGGACCTGAAACCTCAAAGAACTTACATCATAGGGTAAAGAATGCTAAAAAATATATATCTTTAGCATTCTACCCTGGCCAAAAATGTAGGTTGCCATTGCAATAACGACACACAAGCATTTATCGAGATATTAAAATTCCATAAAATACCTTTGGTTTCTCTATCCCTTTGATTTGGTAGAGACACCATCAGATCTAGTAATAATGATGGCCATAGCCATGTCGAGAAAAAGGCCATGCTCCACCATGCCCTCAAACCCTAAAATCACACTGCCCATAGCCTTGGCATCCTTACACCAGCAGATGCCCCTTGTCAAACACCAGAACTACATTGTTTAGCTAGTTCCATGCCCCACTTTTAGGATACATGTTTTTCACCCCGATTACATTCCACAGCTTCGACAACCACCTCAGGATTATGAAATTGTTGTCCATGTATATCCCACCATATTGGTACAGAACTGCGAGGTGTAGGATGTTTGACAGGTTCTGAGCGAAGGAGAATTCCCCTGAGTCCATTTTCCCAGCCATCGTCTCCTACATCCACACCTCCACAGGGGTGGCCTAATAAAAAAAATTTATTCTTATGCCCTACACCTTGCAGTGGCACCCTGCACCCTGCGGTGGTGCCTTACACCCTGCAACTTGCAGTGATGCCCTACGCCCTGCACCTTGCGCCTTGAGGATAGAATGTTTATAGACATATAATTGATATTTATACCATAATGTGTTCCCCTTCATGAAATTTTTTTAGACCCCCAAAACCAAAGATGAAGATTTTAAATCAAATCCTAGGTATCCTTGTCATTCTCCCATTCTGATCTTTCTTCCTCTAACCAATTTACATGCCAAATGGTCATTGTGCATAACAATGCCTCAACTGATTCATCCCATCTGGATAGTACATCTTCCACCACATTATATTTTCCTTTATTATATACTATTTAAAAATCATAACCTAAAATTTTAGTCACCCATTTATATTATTATTTTGATGAAAATCATAGTTTCAAAAAATATTTGATGCTATCATGATCAATCTTTACTTGAAAATGTTGACCCATTAGATAAGGTCTGCATTGCTTGACTACATGCAAAATATCCATCATATTTATATCATATATTAATTTGAGACTCTTTTTACCCTTCATTTGATAACTCTCAAATTCAAGTGGTTTGAATTTTTACAAGAGTACATCCCCCATATCCTATCCTAATGCATCACATTTAACAATTAAAGGTTTTAACAAATTAAGGGTAGCCAAAATTAGAGTGGTGCACATAGCCATTATCAGTTGTTTGAATGCCTTGGTAGTTATTTTATACCATTGGAAGGAATATTTATTAAATAAATATATGAGTGGGGTTGTGATGTTACCATAATTTTTGATGAACCTATGATAGTAACCTATCAACCCTAAAAATCCCTAAATGTTATTGAGGGTCCTCGGTACTTTCCACTGTATCATCCCTTGGATATTTTTAGGATATAAATTCACACCTTAATTTTAAACACTATAACCCAAGTGATCCAAATATTTGATGCCAAAATCACATTTAGAACATTTGGCATAAATCTAATGTTGTTCTAGAACCAAAAATACATGTTTCGCATGCTTCAAATGGTCTTCCAAATTTTGTTGTAAATGAGGATGTCATCACAAAACACCAAAACAAACTTTATTAAAAATGGATTAAAAAAATTGATCAAAATCTAAAATGTATATGGTGCATTTATGATACTGAAAGGCATGACCAAAAATTCATAATGGGCTTCATGAGTTCAAAAGGTTGTCTTAGGTACGTCCTCTTTGTGAATCCAAATTTGATGATACCCAAAGTGAATATCTAAGTTGGTAAAATAAACAATTTCATGCTATTCATATATAAAATAATCAATTACTAGAATAGAAAAAATATCTTTGATGGTGTACTTTTTGAGTTCTTTGTAGTCTAGGCACATCCTCCAAGTTTCATCCTTCTTATGCACCATGACCATCAAGGAGGAATATTCACTTTTATTGTGTTTGATAATTCTTGCTTCCAACATCACCTATATCATATTTTTAATTTCACTCTTCTAGGCATATGGATATTTTTAGGGTTTTATGTTGGGTGGTTTAGTACTTAGAAGTATACTAATGGCATGATCATGTGCTCTTCTTGGTGGAAGTCCTTTGGGCATAACACCAAAAAATAGAATGGTCATCAATCACTAGTTTTAAACCAATATGGGTAGACTCATTGGTTGATTTAACTTATATGGAAAATAATCATGCAAAAATTCATTCATTACCTTTTTTATCATCTTTGTCATCTAGTGATAACTAACCAATTATGGATATTTAGCTCATTAACCACATAGTTTAATGTCATATATTATGAATTAAAATGCATGAATAGTTCCTAGAAATTCTTCTCAATTATGCCTAAAGTGTTGAATCATTACACTCCAAAAACAATGTCATACCCACCCATTAGAATATAAAACACAAGAGAATCTAACAGGTAGTCTTCAATAGCAAGCTTAATTCTATGGAAATTTCTAGAACAGTTGACTATACTACGATCTACAATAATGAACTAAATTTATGGAACTAGGTAAATGAAATAATTAAAATGAGTAGACAAATTACTATTTATGAAGTTATGTAATCCTAGAGTTAATCAACATAGTCACCTTTGTTTCTTGAGGAAACCTACCACCTTATGATTTTGAGGAGTACAAATACCTATAAGTACATGACAAGAAATAGTGGGTTGAGAATCTTTAGATTCACCCTTGAGTTATTCTAGACCTACACTTGAGGCCTCATCATATTCTTCATATTCATTGGATTCTTCAATGTAAAATAATTTATTTTTAACACATCTATGTCATTGGATCCATTTTCTATCACAACTAAAACATAAAACTTTTACATGTTTATCTTCAATTTGTTGAGGGATAAATCTTATAGGCTGAGGAAATGATGGGGCTAGGAAATTACATTCACAAAAATTAGTGAAAGTTATTTGTTTAACCATATGTTTTCCATATACCATGCATATCATTGGTATGGCTTTAGAAACTGAACTAGGACTAAACATGGGATCCTCTATTTGGATGTTATCTTTGAGGTCACTCAAGAACATGTCAATCAAATTTTCTTTAGTGATGTTATCCACATGTAAGGATATATTTTAGAATTGATGAATATAATATTTCATATCCCTTATTTGGGATAGTTTGGTTAGCTAACTAAAATAGTTTTTTGAGACACTAGTGTGATTTTAGATATGCAGTTCTTCAAAAAAATACAGACTAGGAAAACTTAAGGCCCTTTTTTTTTCTTTTTGAGCACACAACCATCTATACTAAATGAACTGCTTAGGTTCTAGATACAGAGAGACCATGAATACCTTTTGTGCACATGGAGTCTAATTTAGATCAAATAATTTTTTTATTTGATTGAACTAAGTGAGTTCTTACCATTAAACTTGGATAAGTCTAATTTTGTCGACAACTACTTTGAATTAAGTTGGAGGTGTAATTTTTTAAATGAAGAGAACCAATCTAGAGTGGTGGAGGATTATTTTGTTATGTTATGGAGCCTATTTACACATTATAGTTTATTTCAAATATTTTAAATTAAAATGTATTTTACACTCTTAATGTATTCTCACCAGAGTTTGGGGCTAGGTTAGGCCCCAAGTAGGGGTCGAGGTTGATAGCCCTTGAAAAAAAAATTGGACCTTTTTTTTGGAAGTATAGATACGTGGTTTATCTATACTTGTATATGTATGGTGTCATCATCCATGATTAATGAGGAACCATTATGTGTTGACTTGACCCATGGTTTTGGTACCCATTATTTATAAAATTGCTATGTTGATTACCTATTGATGTAATTATATATAGATGGGCATATAGTAGGTAATAGATTGGAAGAACTAAGTTTGAGAAGGTGAATAGAGGGTGTTAATTCAAGTGTGAATTCAAGAGAGTTTGTTGAGTGTAGCTCCAAATAATATTTTTGAATTTTAATTATGAGAAGACTCTCTCTAAGAGTGGATTATCCTCTTATTAGCTTATAATAATATCTAAGCAAGTGTTTTTTTGTAGATGTAGCCTAAATTAGGTGGACCACATTAGATCATATCTTCTTTTGCATTTTAATTCTATTATTTATGTATATCTATTCATATCTATTTTTATTGTGATTTTATGAAATTATTTTGCATTAATTTCTAATTTATTCTCAACAATTAGTGTCAAAGCTTCAAGTTGTATTTGTTGAAGTGTTGAATCATAGGAAGGATTATTAGTTTAAGTGGGAGCTATGGCTGATGATAGTAGATCAAAGGTTAAAAATTTCAATGGGTAGAACTTTGGTCTATGGAAGATGCAGATAGAGGATTACCTCTATCAAAATGAGATCCATGCTTTACTGGGAGGAAAAGTAAAGCTACTAGTGGGTACGTCAAATGAGGCTTAGGATATACTTGAAAGGAAGCACTTGGGTCCATCTGATTATACCTTGTATCTTCGGTCATATTTAATATATCATATGAGAAGACCAAGAAAGGTCTCATGAACACATCATAAAAGTTATATGAGAAACCCTCTGCTTCTAATAAAATATTTTTAATGAAAAATTTATTTAATATGAACATGTCAAAAAATGGTTTAGTTGTTGATCATATGAATGAATTTAATATAGTTGTAAGTATGTTGAACTCTATAAACATTAAATTTGATAATGAAGTCAGGGCTTTACTTATTTTATGTTCCTTATCAGAGAGTTGGAACAACTTAGTAATGGTTGTGAGAAACTCAGTCTCTAACAAAGCCAAGTTGAAGTTTGAGGATGTCATAGGAGTAATATTTAGTGAATAAATGCGATGGAAAAGTTTTTGGGAAACTTCTAGTTCAGATGATGGTTTGGCAGTGGAGAGTAGAGGGAGATAAAAGTATAGAGGAAAAGGAAAGTTTGGAAAGTTAAATGGTCAAGTAAGGTCAAAATCAAAGAGAAAGATGGCATGTTGGCACTATGGAAAGATTGGGCATGTGAAGGAGGATTATTGGGATCTTCATAACAAGGATAAAAATTAGGAAGACACTAAAAAGGTGAATTTGGTAGTATGTAATTTTTCTCAAGATACATTAATTCTCTCCATAGATAATATTCTTGAGTCTTGGGTTTTAGATTTAGGCGATTATTTTCATGCTACACCACACAGGCATTATTTTATTGATTATGTTTAAGGGGATTTTGGACATTTTTATCTTGGTGATGATGAGCCTTGTAGTATAGTAGGAAAAAAATGTGTTTAGTTCAAGATGTAGAATGGGAACACTTGGATACTAAAGGATGTTAAACATGTGCCCAAGTTGAGACATAATTTGGTATCCATAGGGCAACTAGGTAGTGAAGGTTATATGGTGACTTTTATAGAAACTTCTTGGAAGGTGACCAAGGTGCTCTTGTGGTAGCAAGAGGTGAGAAGGTTGATAATTTTTATCTATCAATTAGTGATGAGTATTGTAATTAGTTGTTGTAGATGTAGATTCAACTTTGTGGCACTATAGGCTCGATCACATGAGCCAAAAGGGAATGAAATTTTTGAAGGATAGGTTTCCTAGATTTAAAGGGTTTGATTTAGATTTTTGTGAAGACTATGTGTATGGAAAATATAAAAGGTTAAATTTTCTCAAGGTTAGACCTATGAGGAAGGAGAATAAGTTGAATCTAGTTCATTCAGATGCATGGGCATTGGCTCATGTATCTTCTATGGGTGGCTCATCTTATTATATCACTTTTATTGATGATGCAACTAGGAAAGTTTGGGTGTATGGTATTAGGATAAAATATGATGTGTTTGATATATTTAAAATATGGAAATCCTTGGTTGATAATGAAATAAGTATCAAGTTAAAATGTCTCAAGTGAGATAATGGTGGGGAATATTATAGTAATGAATTTTATAATTATTGTTCTAAGAATGGAATTCACATATAGAAGATAGTTCTAGGAACTACATAGTAGAATGGAGTGTCAGAAAGGATGAACAAGATTATCATGGATCATGTTAGGAGTATGAGGTTACATGCAGGACTACCCCTTCATTTTTGGGTAGAAGTGGTAAACATGATTGTATATCTGATCAATACAGGACCTTTATCTTCTTTGGATGGATTCATACTTGAGGAATCTTGGTCTAGTAAGAAGGTTAATTATTCCTTTCTTATAGTATTTGGTTGTGAAACTTTTATTCATATTGATAAAGATGATATGACAAAGTTAGAGGCTAAGTTTGAAAAATGTACATTTATTATTTATGGTGATGATGACTTTGGTTTCTAGATTTGGAGTCTTAAGGACAAGAAAATATTTTGGTCTATAGATGTGGTATTCAATGAAAAAGTCATGTATAAATAGTAGTTATAGGATTATAAAGAGGATTCTATAAAATAGTACATAGTGTTGGAGAACATTGTAGATGGTAAAGTGTCCAAGTAACTAGTTCCAGCACCTACTCCACAAGAATCCCAAACTCTTGAGGTGAGAAGGTCTTCTAGAGTAAGAAGGGAACCTGAACATTTTTCTCCATATCTTAATTATGTATTACTCACTGATAATGGAGATCTAGAGTGATTTGAATAAGCAATATAGGTAGATATCAAAATATGTGAGAACTGGCAATGGATGAGGAACATCAATATCTCATGGAAAATCAGACTTGGGATTTGGTAAACCCATCTAGAGGTAAGAGAGCATTGTAGAACAAGTCGGTGTATATAATTAAAGAGGATGATGGAGGAAAGAAAAGGTATAAGGCCTAATTGGTGGTAAAGGGGTTTTCACAGAAGAAGGGAATTGATTTCAATGATATTTTTTCTCTAGTGGTAAAGATGACTTCTATTAGGACTATTCTTTGGATAGTGGCAACATAATACTTGCACTTAGAGTAGATTCATGTGAAGACTAGATTCCTTCATGGAGATTTAGAGAAGGACTTATACATAGAGTAGCCATAAGGATATGAGGTCATAGGGAAGAAGAGCATGGTGTGTAAACTGAAGAAGAAATTGTATTGCTTGAATCAAGATCCATGACAATGGTACAACAAATTTGATAGTTTTATGATGGAGACAAAATACCCCATGTGTCATTTAGACTATTGTATATATATCAAGAAGTTTGATGATGTTGGTTACATTATCCTATGCTTGTATTTGGATGACATGTTGGTTGTAGGTAAGAACATGTAGGAAATAAAGGTACTTAAGGAATAACTTAGGAATTCCTTTGCTATGAAGGATTTGGTGGAAAAAAACAAATCCTTAGTATGGCAATAACTTAGGATAGGAAGGAATGAAAGATGAATTTATCTCAAGAAAAGTACATTAAAAATATCTTGGAGAGGTTTAGTATGTAGCATGCTAAACTAATTAGGACTCCTTTGGCAGGTCATTTCAAGTTATCAAAGGAGTAGTGTCCCAAGATAGAGGAGGAGAGAATTTAGATGTCTTGTGCACCTTACTGATAAAAATTTGGCAACTTGATGTCTACCATGGTTTGTACTCGGCTAGATATTGCCCATGTAGTGGGAACTGCAAGTAGGTACATGAGTGATCTAGGTAGAAAACATTGGTACATAGTAAAGTGGATCCTTTACTACTTGAGAGGGACCATGGGGATAATTTTAAGATATGGTGGATTGGGTGCCACTTTACATGGTTATGTATATTTAGACATGGATATAGATTTAAACAATAGGAGGATCATAATAAGATATGTATTTAGTATATGTGACATAGTGGTGAGCTGGATTTCATGACTAGAGAACATTGTGGATTTGTCAACCACAAAGGTGAGTCTGTTGCTACCATAGAGGCAAGGAAAGAGATGATTTGGTTACAATAGTTGCTTGAAGAGTTGGCATATAATCAGGAGGAAGGGAATCTATATAGTGATAGTCAGAGTGATATAAATCAAGAAAATAACTTTTCCATCCACTCTAAGATGAAGAATATATAGTTGAGGTACCATTTCATCAGGACAACATTGGAGGAAGAGAAGTTGAAGTTGGAGAAGATTCATACTAGTCAGAATCATGTAGACATGATGACCAAGGTGGTCACAAGGGAGAAATTGAAGCTATGTTCAGCTTTGGTTGGCCCTCACAAATTATAGTGAAGGTTTGATAAGCCTGCTTAGAGGAAATCAATCTCCAAGTTGGATATTTTTATGTTGTGGAGCCTATTTACACATTAAAATGTATTTCAAATATTGTACACTCTTAATCTATTCTCACCAAGGTAGCCCCTAAAATTTTTTTTGGACCTCCCTTTTTTATGGGAGTATAGATACATGGTTTATCTATACTTTTATATGTGTGGTGTCATCACCCATGATTAATGGGGAACCTTTATGGGTTGACTTGGCCCATGGTTTTGGTACCCATTATTTTGTAAAACCACTATGTTAGTTACCTACTCATGTAATTATATATATCTATGTTAGAGGTACAATCTACTGAGGGGGGGGGTGAATCAGTGGTGGAAAACAATCCAATTTTTCTCCAAACTCTTTAAAATACTTAAGCATTCAAAACAAATAATCATTATGCATACCATTCATTCATAGCAGTGAAAAATGAACACAATGCAAGATCACATACACAACACAAGATCTATGTGGGAAACCCTCTTGGGAAGTAAAAACCACTCTCAATCATATAAATAAATGGACTAATATCCTATATTATGATACTAAAGAAGAGATTTATCAAGTTCTTATGACCTAAAACCTTGATCAAGTCCTTTAGATCAAAGGTCTTTTAGTGAAACCCTATTTCACAAAGAGAAACTACCCCTAAGGAAGATCAAGTCCTTTAGACTCTCCTTGAGATGAACACATCCACCTTAGAGCTGATGTGTTCAACACATAATGATGGACCTCTTTATTATCTGACAACTGCACAACTCTCTATCTCAAACAAGCCTTTCACATAGGCAAGTCACAAACTCTTTCCTTCTTCACTCAAACTATCCTCATCTATACACTCAGACCTCTTTGTATATCCAAAAAATAAAAGAGCACTATCCTAACATTAATAACATGAACTATAGTTCATACACACAATCAACCAACTATTCTTCTCATTAACTCCACCAATAGGCATACTACCTATCCTTCCCTCACACACACAAACCTCTCTCCTATCTCATGCATAAAAAATATAGAACCCAACACATTTGGTTCCACTATATATATAAAAATCATGAAATAATAGGATCAAAATATTTCATATTAGCCACAAAACATGCCTTCACCCTTAAGGCATCTCATATGGGTCACACTTAACCATTCTTGCCTTTCACAATAGGCCTAAGTCACTTTTAGGTCTTATGGATACACATTTAGCTCTTTGACACTTCTTCAAGAATAATAAGAACACATGACCACTTATAAACATATAGGCCCACTCCTTATGTCCCCTAAGACATCCTCAAAAGATCAAAATCACTTTAGCTCACCTCTTCATATGCTCAAACAACTTAAACAGAGACCTTATACATAAAAATGCCATTAATGAACAAATAGTCAACTTATTAAGCAATGTTAATAATCAAGATAGATTTATCACACCTCCATAATACTCAAAAACCATCCCCATGGAGTCTACAAAACTTTCCAATATCCAATTCACTATGAAACATGAAAACAACAACTACATGAGCTTGAATATCCTTCTTGGGTCACTTGATAAACATATATGAAAACATAGTCAACTTTGGAGCTTAATAACTATGTATGTACACACTTTTAGATTTTTCAATCTAAATTTCTAGATGTGCCTGTAAGTCCTTTACAAGTTATCTTTTCACTTTGTGAGAAAATTCATCTTCTATCAAAAGATATGATCAAAATATAGAGCTTTGGTTTTTCCTATGTTTAATTGATATATTTGAATAGCAATGGTCACAATTAACCTTCAAACACAATGCTTGAATCTCATGGACTATCAACTCATGATCAATCTCATAGCATCAAACTTATATGAGATTTAATGCATAGACTACCAAACTCAAATATTAAGCCATAGTTACTTTGACCTTATCTCGTGCCATCTCAAAAAGTTGACTTAATATGCTCTATCGATCTCTATAGATTAATTAGGACTTTATCGATCAATACTCATCATCGATCAATCCATATGAACACCTTATCACCATTGGATCCTCATCCTATACCTTTGATTAGAATTTAAACATCATGCACCTATCCTCATCTCATTTCTTCCTAACTCCTTGGAGAAATCATGAACTATCGATCTTGCTCGAGATTTAACACTTCTAAAAATGACTATGGATACCCTATCAATAAGCATGAGTAGCCATTTTTTCACCTCAATAACTTCTTCTGTACTTACCCATAGGAACTAAAATTTAAACCAAATGATCTCCTTACATAGGATAATCTAACCATATGACTCATTACTCATGTAACTCTCCCTTATGAAATATATAACACCATTAAAGTTCATTCTCATAAACTTTTATCATAGAGCCAACCATGTCCAAATCTACCTGAGAGGCCAACTTTGATCATCCATAACTTTTGCCACACTTTAGTTCATGATCTTGAACTTAGTGAAAATCATCTCTGCTCAAATCTAAACAAACCCATATGATCATATTATCTTTAACCCTTCACACATTCAAGATATAACACCATCAAAATGCTCACTTGGCTCTTTTTGTCATTCTACAAAATTGGCTATGGGAAAACACAATCAAAATGCCTGGGATCCCAACTTTGCATAACCATAAATTTTAACGTGCTACATCACATGATTTAAAAATTATCAAAAATAAATTAAGTCCAAAAGTTAACAAACCCATACGATCACCTTATTCTTAATCATCCACACATGTGAATGTTGACCTCATCAACATGCTTACTCGGCTCTTTCTATCCATATTTCAAGTTTGTCTAAGTATGGGAAAATAATGAAATCTATCTTAGAAGCCAATTTTTCATCCTTATATCTTTGATCGTGATTTTATGCATGACTTGAGATCTGACATATAACAACTAGGGACTACTATGATCATAAAAATATTACTAGCTCCCCTTGAGTCATTTCTATGTGGAAATGGTGACATCATCAAGCTACCAACTTAGATTTTCTGCCTCTAGACCCAAAGTATCTAGATGAAAACTATGAACAACAAAATTAATTCCACTTGTGCACACAAACTCTCAAATCATGAATCACATCTTATAATACCCCTTACACATGCTCAATCTTCCATACTCATCCTTGATCCTCTCAATCTATATCAATACTGAAGATCTACCAACCATACATAAAGCACACTAAAAAAATCACATTATACACTTTTTTATACAAGAAAAATCATATTTTACGCTTTGTCATTATCACTTAGACTATAAAGGCACTTCATCCACTCAGTAGGGAACCTCCATTACAACTTTCTAGCAATCTCCCCCTCTATCATTGATGTCAACACCCAGAAATATAACAATATATAACTCACTTTGTCTCTCTTCAAAGCATTCCCACAATATAATTCTGGAGCTTTCTCCCCCTTTGACATAATGACAAAGTGGGAACACACTAATCTTAAGGACCTGACAAGACTTATCAAATAAGAAAGGACCATATTCAAAATATGATACAAACTCCCCCTTACCTTGAGCCAAACTCTTCTTGTCTTAATAAACAAGAGACATCTAAGGATTCCCCCTAAAATTTTTGAGCAATTTCAACACTTGAGCATCTTCATATCTCTACACACCATGAAGAACCACCACACATGCTTAACAACCTTCTTTCTCAAGACACTACCATGACGATCAACAAATCATCATACCAATCAACAATCAAGAAACATGTTCTAAACCAATTTGACAACTCACCTTGAATATATTCATGTTTTTCTCTTTTGGAGAAACTAAAAAAAATCACTCTTCTTCTCAGTAGGCTAGTCTAGTCCTCTTATAACTCTACCTAGAACTTGTAGAGTCCACAAATTTTAATAGAAATAAATTTAAGAACTAAAACTTCATATCTAGATCACAATAATATGCCCCATTAAGCATACCAATTTTCAATATCAAGCTCATCATATGTAACATACTTCCTTCTCAAACCTACTTATCTAATTAGGCCTCCTTTTTGACATAAATAAGAATAAATTGAAAACCAAAAACCTTAAAATATATATGAATATTGATTTGATGACCCATTTAGCCTGTTAAACAAATTAAGAAGCCATAGAACTCAAATCATAATACAAACCATTTTTCTAGCAGATTCCAAAACCTTAGAAACTTAAACCAAACAAAATAAACATAGTACCTTACAGTCAACATCCACCTCTAAAACATCTTGTACACTTTAAGACACCCATCACACACTTTTGGGCCAAAAATTGATCTTCCATACCTTTGTAAACCCATACATCCTATAACCCATTTTAGGCCTGCTTTCCCTTGAACCAAAAATAGAGAAAAATTGAGAACACTAAAAAAATATCAATTGGCACATACATACCTTTTGACCTCAAAATTTTTTGGATCACACCACAAAGAAATTCATAGAATTTTCTAAGCACCAAACACTTCTTAATATTTTCATCAATCTCATTAAGCCATTGAGAACCACTTAATCTAACTTTTTACTACATCTCCATTATAGACCTCTAAAATAGGCTCATGAACTTATTTCTCCCCCTTAACCAAAGACCTTTGATTTTCATTATCATTTTTGAGAATAATTTTTTTTTATCCATATAAAGTAGTCTCTTAAGAATCACAGATAGAGACCTCCTCTACACCACAAAGCACTACCATGGTGTGTAACCAGGAGTTGCCCACAACTCCTCATATTCCTTCTCCTCCTTGGTCATCTAATACTTATAGGTATTCATATTCTTCTTCTTTGGATTAGGATAAATAACTTCTTCATCCACTAAAACATTCTCATTTTATTCAATGATTGAATTGACAATACATGGAGACAATATAGGTTCATTATATACCTTTTTATTTGAAGAATCTTCCTTGCATCTTAGATCCTCATCACTAGGTACTTGTTCAATAATATCATGATGTTTACTTGGATCCATACATACGTTATAACTAACCTCAACCATTACCTTGGTATTCCTCTTGAGCTTAGTTTCTTCATTCCAACATGAGCAGATAATGAGACCTCTTAAGACTCTTTAGCTTTAAAAGCATTATCCAATAGAGCAAACAAATTACTTAGTACTACAGTCTCATCGTGACTCATACTTACCACCTTTGGTTTCCATGTATTAACTTGTTTTCTTTATTTCACTCTAGGAGCATGATAAAACCTATTATATCTTGTAGGCCTTTAATTGCATAATATAGAAATGTGATCTCTCTATTCACAATTGAAGCACACCAGAATTTTTGCAAAAGTCTCTTTCTACCTTTCCAAATTTGGACAAAATCTTGCAATGTGTCCTAGTTCATAATAAATGTAACACTCAATATCTCTTGAAGTAAACTCAATTTGTCTTTCTTTAAGTGGATAATGTTTTATAAAGTGTCCAACATCATGATAGTTGAGGCACTCAACAATGCTTACACCTTTTGAATGATGACCCCCATCATAGTTTCAAGAAAATTCATTCTTAGAAAGTCTTCTACATTCTCTAGATCTATGCCCAAATAGATTACAAGTATAAAAGTAACAATTGAAATTTGCATACCTCATGGCATTTAGATATCTAATCTGATTTGTCTTTATTTTTTCATCACATTCATTCCTTATTTGATGATTTGTCTTCAAAGGTTGATCCACCTTGTTCACATTAGTCTTAATTTTGTCTTGAGTTGCAGTCTCTGGTTCTTCATATCCAAGATTAGTCTTATCACTTTCATGCATTTGATCATTCATAATGTTATCTAGATCACTTGAGATCTTTTCAAATCTCACAAATGACATTACCTTACTAGATACCTTCTTTAAATCAGATTTTAATGACTCATTTTATATAACATACCTTGCACATTCATCTTCTTTATCTTTTAGGCTAGTAGACATGACTTCCAATTGACAACTAAGATGTTTGACCATATATTCATGCTTCTTGGCATCTTCATCCATTCTTGTCTCAAACACACTAAATTTCTCCTCAAATTCCTTGAGTTTAGATTTCATCTTATTATTGATCTTCTTCTCAATCTTCAATTATTCATGGGCATTAGCTAATGTAGTCTCATAGTCCACCTCATCTTCATCATCATCTAAATCACTCCAAGTAGACACCTTATAATGTGAGCAAATTACTTCCTCAGGCATGAACAAAGTTTCATCTTCAACAGAACCATCATCTTCATGATCATATTTTGAGAAACTATCTTCACTCTCTTCTGATGAGCTGTAATCTTCTTTGGCATTTGTCCTTGAAGTACTTCTTGTTATCAAACCTTTTGAATCCCTTTTTTTATTTTATTAGACCTAAAATATCCCTTTCCATCATCATGACCTTGATCATGCTCTTCAAAATCATCTTTCTTATGCTTATGAGGGCTTTTATTAGCAAAATGTCCTATCTCACCACAATTGAAGCATTAGAGGGTAGCTTACCTTTATACTTGCCTGAACCTATTCTTAATTTCCTTGAGATCAAAGCAATTAGTTCATATTCATCTATATCAATAATGTCATCCTCCTTGAGTTTATTACCTTGGAATTCTTATTTATATACATTTTAGTCTTGAATCTTTGATTATTTCTTTGGAGGTATATCATCATTCTTTCTCATCTCATAGGTAGTAAGGGTGCCATGTAATTGATCTATCTTCAACTGAGTAAGATCATGACTCTCTTTAATAATAGATACTTTCAGATCAAACTTTGGGGACAAAGACCTTAATACCTTTTGAATAATAGTAGTATCTTCAATATTATCTCCAATACCTCTAATGATGTTCACAACCTCATCAAATTTCTTTAAAAAAAATGCCCCAATATCTTCTTTGTTCATCTTGAGACTTTCAAATTTCCTTTTGTGAATCTTCAACTTAGCAAACTTAACTTTTGAATCTCTTTTATAATATTCTTCAGTTTATCCCATATTTCCTTGGTAGATGTGTAATGAATTACTTTGGTGAACTTAGTTTATGTAAGACCACAAGTGATGGATTAATTACCTTAGATTTGTTCTCAAACAACTTATTATCTACAACACTTGATGGAGGAATAGTAGGAATAACATAACCATCCAAAATAGATTTCCCTACATCAAACCCTAGGGACATAATGTATTTCCTCATCTTGGTACTCCAAAAAGCATAATTGGATCCATTGAACATTGGTTCTTGCTTAGTAGAGAAACCACCTTGCATATTCTACCTATCCATTGTACCTTATATCACCTTCAAGCTGCCAAGATTTTACCAAGATACCTTGTTCTTATACCAATTATTATAGGTACAATATACTAAGAGGGGGGTGTATTAGTCATGAAAAATAATCCAAAACAATTTCCAAACTCTTGTAAATACTTAAGCATTCATGAATCATATAGTTCATTCATTGTAGTGCATAATGAACACAATGAAATATCACATACATAACATAAAATATACATGGGAAACCCTCTTGGGAAATAAAAGCCAATCTCAATCCTAAAAACACATACACTACTATCTTATAATATGATATCAAACAAGAGATTGATCAAATCCTTCTAATCAGGAACTTTCAATCAAGTCCTTCTCACCTACAACCTTGATCATGTCCTTTAGATCAAAGTTCTTTTAGTGAAACCTAATTTCACAAGGAACAACTACCCCTAAGAAATATCAAGTCCTTTAGACCTTCCTTGAGATGAACACTTCCACTGTAGAATTGATGTCTTCAACACCTAATGATGGAACTCTTGATTATCTAAAACTACACAAACTCTCTATCTCAAATAGGCCTTTCACATAGGCAAGTCACAAACTCTTTCCTTCTTCACTCAAACTATCCTCATCTGAACACTCAAACCTCTTCACATATCCATGAACTATAAGAGCACTATAATAACATTAGGAACATGACCTATAGGTCATACACATAGTCAACCAAATTTTATTCTCATTAACTCCACCAATAGGCACACTACCTATCCTTCCCTCACACACGCAAGCCTCTTTACTATCTCATACATATAAAATATAGAACCCAAAACATTTAGTTCCACTATATATAGATAAATCATCAAATAATAGGATCAAAATATTTCATGTCAGCCATAAAATATTCCCTCACCCTTAAAGCATCTCATATGGGTCACACTTAACCACTGCCCCCTTTCACAATAGGCTTAAGTCACTTTTAGGTCCTATGGAGACCCATCTAACTACTTGACACTTCTCCAAGCATAATAAGAACACATGACCACTTATAAACATATATGTCCACTCTTTATGTCCCTTAAGACATCCTCAAAAGATCATAGTCACTTTAGCTCACATTTACATATGCTCAAAAAACTTAAATAAAGACCTGATACACTAAAACACCATTAATGAACAAACAATCAACTTCTTAATCAATGTTCATACTCAAGATAGATTGATAAAACCTCCAAAATACTCATAGAACATCTCCATGGAGTCTACAATACTCTCGAATAGCCAATTCACCATGAAACATGAAAACAACAACTACATGAGATCAAATATCCTTCTCGGGTCACTTGTAGTACATATACAAAAACATAGTTAACTTTGGATCTTAATAACTATTTTTGTACATACTTTCAGATCTTCAAATCTATATTTCTAGATGCACCTTGAAGTCCTCTATAGGTTCACTTTTTTCTACATGAGAAAATTTTCCTTATATCAAAATATAGAGCTCTAGTTTTTCTTCTATTTAATTCAAATATTTGAATAACAATGGTCATAATTAACCTTCAAACATAATGCTCGAATCTCGTGGACACTTAGCTCAGGATCAATCTCAAACTATCAATCTTGTTCAATATTTAATACATATACTACCAAACTAAAATGTTAAAACACAATCACTTTGACCTCATCTTGTGTCATCTCAAAAAGTTAACTCAATACACTTGTTGATCTCTATAGATTAGTCAGGACTTTATCGATCAATGCTCACCATCTATCAATCTATATGAATGTTTGCTCACCATTAGATCCTTATCTTGTACCTTTATTTAGATATTAAACATCATGCACCTGTCCTCATCTTGCTACCTCCTGACTCCTTGAAGCAATCATGCACCATCGATCTTGATCGAGCTTTAACACTTCTAAAAGTGACTATGGGGACCATGCCAATATGAATGAGTAGCCATTTTGGCACCTTAATAATTTCTTTTGTGCTTACCTATAGGAACTCAAATTTATACCATATGATATCCTTACATAATAAAATCCAACCATATGACTCACTACTCTTGAAACTATCATGCATGTAAGATATAATTCCATTAAAGTGCCTTCTCATAAAATTATGTCACATATCCAACCATGTCCAAATCTGCTTAAGAGGCCAACTTTGATCATCCATAAATTTTGTCATGCTTTAGTTCACGATCTTAAACTTAGTAAAAATATTGCCTACTCAAAATTTAACAAACCCATATGATCAAATTATCTTGATAACTTCACACGTGAATATATAACACCATCAAAATGCTCACTCGGCTCTTTCTACCATTCTACAAAATTGGCTATGGGAAACATAATCAAAATTCTTTAGAGTCATGTTTGTACAACCATAAATTTTGATGTACTACATTTCATGATCAAAAAATTAGTGTAAATAAACTAGGTCCAAAAGTGAACAAACCCATATGATCACCCTCTCTTGAATCATCCACATGTGTATATGCTAACCTCATCAACATGCTTACTTAGCTCATTCTAGCCATATTGCAAATTTGGCTATGGGAAAATAGTGAAATATATCTTAGACACCATTTTTACATCCTCATATCTTTTATCATGATTTGGTGCATGAGATCCAATGCATATAAATTAGGGACTACTGTGATCACAACCATATGACCCACTCCCATTGACTCATTCCCACATGGCAATGGTGATTTCATCAAACTACCAACTCAAATTTTAAGCCACTGGACCCAAAGTGTCTAAATGAAAACTATGAACAACCAAATGAACTCTACTTGTGTACACAATATCTCAAAGCATGTATCACATCTTATAGAACCCCTTGTACATGTTTAATCCTACATACTCATCCTTGATCCTATCAAGCTATATCAATACTAAAGATCAACCAACCATACATAAAGCACACTCACACAAGCACATTTCACACTTTATCATTATCACTTAGACTATAAAGACACTTCATCCACTCACCAGGGAACCTCCATGCAATCACCATGACATCATCATGACAACTCTCCAACAAGATAGACATATAATAGGTAATAAATTGAAAGAACTAAGTTTGGTAAGGTGAATAGAGTGTGTGAATTCAAGTGTGAATTTAAGAGAGTTTGTTGAGTGTAACTCTAAATAATATTTGTGCATTATAATTGTGAGAAGATTTATCTGAGATTAGATTGTACTCTTGTTGGCTTGTAATAATATCTGAGCAAGTGTTTGTTGGTGGATGTAACCCACATTAGGTGAACCACGTTAAATCCTGTCTTGTTGTACATTTTAATTTTTGTTATTTATGTATCTATGTTCATAGCTCTTATTATTTTAATTCTATGAAATTGTACGACATTAATTTTTTTATTTATTCTTAACATATTTTTCAAAGGTTGAGATGTAAGATTGGAAAATTCCCCATTTATAAGTGTTAATTTATCCTTCAAAATATTTAAGTCCCCTCTTACCCCTATGATGTCTCTTTTCACTGCATTGAAATCATATTTCCACACCATGATTTGTAAATTTGATTGAAGTTGGTGAAGTGACTCAAAAACAAATAGTATATAAGTTTTAGACTATGTGTCATACTTATGAGGAGTACTATTTACTACATTTATAATTGTTAGGACCAACCAGGCACAAACCCTAGGATAGAGGTTTTCAGCCACAAAAAAAGTATATTGACATATTATATTATTTCAATCATCTCACCAAGATGAATCCAATGACTACTAATGTTTATAAGGGTCAAAAATTTTAGCTCTAAAAGTTTACCATTAATTATACCGTTATGATCATCTTGCTGAAACAAATCCAATGACTACTGATTTTCACAAGGGTGAAATTTTTTTTAGACTTTTTAAAACTACTTTTTTTTTCAAAAAACACTTTGAATAATAGTGTAGTGATAGAAAAATAAAATTTTCCCTAATTTAAATTTATTTTTTTATCCTTACACTAATATGAGACCCACAAAACTAGATTCAAAAATAAAATGTTGCATAAACTTGCCCAAATCAAATTTCTAATAACACTTGTAATAAAATTACTCGGATGCTTATAAAATATAATATTATATCATATAAATAAGATAATATGTAGATCCACAAAAATAATTTATATAAGATAAAAATGATTATTAAAAAGAGTTGACCAACTTCGAGGGGGCAACCTCCACAACAATGTAATATGAGTAGAATTTGTAATATGACAATCAAATACTAACCACTACCTCCTATATATATATTATTCTTAGCCATGTTATTCCATATGCCAACCTCAATAAGAACATAAATATATATGAAAATATAATATAAGATGTATGTAAGCCACAATTCAGCCAAACATATCTCTAGACACACCATAACTTAAGGGTATAACAATATATGTATGCATGCATTCTTGAATGTGTGTGTGTGTGTGTGTGTGTGTGTGTGTGTGTGTGTGTGTGTGTGTGTGTGTGTGTGTGTGTGTGTGTGTGTGTGTGTGTGTGTGTGTGTGTGTGTGTGTGTGTATTTCTTTCTTCTACCTTATATTACATTACTATGTCTTATATTTTAAACTAATTTGGATGAAACATTGTCTTGTACATTCATGACAATTAAATGATGCAATTTTTATCTCACACACTATGTTTTTTTGTTAAGAAAATAAATATTTATGAGTGAAAACATTTATTTTTTCATGTATTTTTTGTAGTGATTATATTTATGTCCTAATGAATTTTTTATGGTAATCATAAGGCACACAAGCATTGTATGCATTTTTTAGAATGGATGGAACAATGAATTTACCCAACCACATTGGGATTATTACCCTCTAGCATAAGTATCCATTGGAAAATCATTTATTGCATATAATTCATTACAAGTCAATTTTATCTCACAATTCTTATCAATATAGGATTAATACAACACAATTATGTATTTATATCAATTAATTAAAGGTTTTCACATGAGTAATTTATTATAATGTTGATTTAAATCATTCAAGTTGGCCTTGATAAGAATTCACTACCCTAAATAAATGTCATAATCATTCATTATCATTTATTTAAAATATATATATATATATATTTTTAATAGTGAACATATAATTATAAAATTAGTGAAACTATAATTTAAACCCTATTTGTAAAAATGACAATATATAAAAAATAATAGACAATCCAAAAAATTATACAACAAAAGATTTCACAAAAATATAAAAATATCAAATTCAATCAATTTATGACCTTCTGCCATTATTTTTTTGTAATCCTTCTATACACATAACGTTATCCTTTAATTTGAATTATGCCAATTATTTATTTTTCCACTTTAATATCATATTGTTGTCATATATATGAAGTGTTTCAACACTTACCATGCCTTTATTAATTAAGGTGTCATAATATTACCTAATTTTTTAATCAACTCAAAAATCCAATGGCATTAAGAGATCCTTTACCTTTCTAACTTGTATTAACTAAACCCCACCCTATATCTTGAGACCATTCATCCTCTAATGAAATAAATTCTATAAATGCCTTACAATTTTTTTTCTTTCCAATTACATATGTGGATTTGTTTTCAGATTGTAATTTTTATTCTCCCTATGTTGCAAGCTTGGATAGAAAAGAATTATTCCAAACCAAAATTTAAAATCCAAACATATTTTATCATAGTCAAATAATGAATTGTGATATTGAATATCCAAATCATCACATAATGTGATGTATTATAGAAATTCCATTTATACAAATTGAAAGAGTTAGGGAGCTCCGTAATGAATAGTTTATACGCCATAACAATTGTTTAAGGTTTTGTAAATGAGGTATATAACTAAGTGTGTTTGATTAGGAAGGAAAAATCACAGTTAAATGTGATTGAACTAAACTAATGCGAGGATGGGTGAACTCTTAAAAAATTATTGGTGCTTCACATTTGTGAGCATCATCTAAATATAGTAAGTCCCAAGTGGACAATTTATGCACATGAGAGATGGGTTATTATGAATCATTAATCAAGAAATATGGGCTGATCAAATATTTTGGTTAAGATCTTAAACATTTTTGGTTAAATTTGTATGATTTTTATCTATATGTATCATCTAGGACTTTACTTATTTCAATGTCTTCTCCAAATTCTCATTGGCCTAAGGGTTGGTTTACATAATCTGATTCTTCTAGAAATAGGAAATAGAATTGGAATCAATGAATTATTTTCCTTGAAGAATAAGTTGAATTTTTATCCTTATATTATTAATTTTAGGTTTTTTCCCTTTGTGGGTTTGAATATACGTTATGTATTTTACTTTTGCATCCTCAATATAAAATATGCCTTAAGATTGATTATAAACTATACTTTTGAATCTAAAATATCATATCACATAATTTGATGCAATGAAAAAATAACCCATGTATAAATTAAAATATTTAGGGAGGCCCATAATGAATATATCATAAATCACAACACTTATATAGGGTTTTGTAAATGGGGTGGAAAGTTAACTACACTTAATTATTTAGAAAACTCTATAGTAAAACACACTTGAGCAACAATAGTGCTAAGGTGGGTAACCTCCCACAAATTTCCAATGCTTCACTGCTATGAGCACCACCTAGATGAAATGAGTGTCGTGTGGGCAGGAATTCATGATCATAAAAAAATTATTCTTTTAAACTACTCTGATGAAAAATAGGTCAATGTACATTGACTCAAAACTAGACAACTAAATCCTAAAAGTTATGTCATAGTTTTATGCACTGCATAAACACCACTTGTATAAATTGAAAGAGATATAGAGCTCCACAATGAATGATTTATAAGGCAGAACACTTAAAAAAGGTTTTTTTAAATAGATATAAAGCTAAGTTTCATGATTATAGAATAAGATTCATGGTTAAGCATGTTTAAGTCAGAGTAGTATTGGGATGGGTGACATCTTAATAAGTCTTGGTACTTCACCTAGATGTAATAAGTTCTTAGTGGGACATTCATGCTCATGAGAAATGTGTTCTTGTGAACCATTGATTTTGAAAGATAAGCCAAATTAGATTGACTCAAAACTATGAATTTGAATCCCAAAAATCATATCTCATAATTTAATGCAATTGATAAACACCACTTCCATAAATTGAAAATCTAGGGCATTGTTAGATCCCTTACATTTTTAACATGTCTTAAATAAACCCCACATTATGTATTGATTTACAACATAGCACCTCAATCATTCCATTTATACCATTCCTCCTTATAAATAAATAATTTTTCAAATTGATTTAAAACAAATTTAAAATATATTTTTCCAATTACATACGTGGAAAAAAAATTAATTTATATTTTTTCCCTACATTTTAGGATGAAAGGTGGGCATGCTTAATGGGAAACACCATAGTAAAATGTGCTTAATCTAGATTAATATTAATATGGGTGACCTCCTAAAATTATCATTGCTTCACCTTTATAAGCATCACGTAAATCTAGTGAGTACCAAGTGGATCATTTATGCTCATGAGAGATGGGTTCTTGTGAATGACTAATCGATGAATATGAGTCAGTCAAACTTCCTAGTTAAAATTCTAATTTTTTTTGTAAAATTTTCTTGATTTTTAGTTATGTGTATCATATGGAACTTTATTTATTTTATCAACTTGTCCAATTTCTCATTGTCCTAAAGGGTGGTTCACATAATATGATGCTCTATAAAATAGGCAATAACATGGAAACAAATGAATTATTTTCTTTGAAGAATAGTTTGGTTTGTTATCATTATATTGATAATCTTAAGTTATTTCTCTTTGAAAGTCTATATATATATATATATATATATATATATATATATATATATATATATATATATATATATATATATATATATATATATATATCCTCAATATAAAAATATGGCTTGGGATTGACTGTAAACTACATATTTGAATATAAAATGTCATATCACATTATTTGATGCACTAAAATAACACCTCTTTTGCAAATTAAAATAGATATGGAGATCTATAATGAATGGTTCAAAAGGTTCAACACTTGTTTAAGGTTTTATAAATGGGATAGAAAGCCAACTAGGATTGATTATAGGGGAATTCTAAGGTAAAGCACACTTGATCCAAAATAGTACTAGGATGGGTGACATCCCATTATATAACCATTTTTGTAAATAAATATTGAAGGAAAGAGTATCCTACTCAACTAAGGAAAATATTACTCTAAAAATCAGGTTAATTAAAATAATTTAGTTTTTTTTTAATTATTATAATAAGATATATGTTGGAAATATTGTTATTGATGTCAAAGGTCTCGCATTATTGGTGTTAAAGTTCCCATAGCATTTAATGAGGTTTTTAATGTTCATATCTTGGCTAATGTGTGTTAATATTTATTTAATATTAACGAATATATTTTTGGTTGCATAAAAGTCAAATGAGGGCCCATGAAGAAGTCAAAGAGCCACGGGATAAATACAAAAGAGGAATGGGGTGCATTTTCCCATGAAGAGTCATCTTAAGGAATTTGAAAGGTCACCAAGACAAAGATAAAAGGGGAAAGGATGAATTTTCTCATGAAGAGTCACCATGTGACTTTTCAAATGAAAGGATATGAAGGGTCATGAAATTTTGGCACCATTTTCCATAATAATTGAAGGGTCACAAAGGGTTAATGCCAAAGGTCATTTGGAAATCTATAAATAAAGGCTCAAAAATCCATTTGTAATATGTGAGGATGAAAGCATGATTTGTAATTGTCATATCTAGCTTAAAAGAGCAAAAGATAAAAATGAAAGAGATATTGTAATGTGCTATCATTTATTGAGAAAGCAACATTGAGATATAGTTGTGTGGTATACATGATAGGGGTTGGTGCTCATGTGGGTTGATGCTCACGAATAATTTTTGTGTTGGTTCTCATCAAAGGGGTTGGTGCTCTTGTGGGTTGGTGCTCATAAATAGTTGATATGTTGGTGCTTAGAAAAGGGGTTGGTGCTCCTACAAGTTGGTGCTTCCAAATATTGTAGTTTTATTTGGTGCTCATTTATATACTTGAGATTATTCTCCATGGTTTTTTTCACATTGGGTATTTACATTAAATATGATCTCTCTATCTTGTGTGGTGTTTATTATTTTAGTTTTATTACATATCTTGAATGTATGGTTAAGTGAAATTTGATTAAGTGAAATTCTATCAAATATATGATATACTGATTCACCCCCTAGTATATTTCATGCTTAATAATTGGTATCAGAGTAGGTTCCTTTTGAAAAAGTTTTACATCTTGAAGGTAGATCAAGGAAAGCATGATGACTATATCATATGGATATTTTTCTACAATTAAGGAACCTTTGTTTGATGGGTCAAATTATGCCTTTTGGAGCATAGGGATGAGGACTTACTTGATGGCCCTTGGATTCAACATTTGGTAAGTAGTGTTAGAGGAATATGAAGAGCCACAAACATTTGTAACTACTCTGATGGAAAAGAAGGCAAGTCAAAATAATGCTAAATATTTAAATGATATTTTTTGTGGTTTATGTGAATCAAAATTTGTTAAAGTTATGCAATGTAAATCTACTCATGAGACTTGGGTAAAGCTTGAGAATATTTACAAAGGTGATGAAAAGGTTCAATGGGCTAAGATTCAAACTTTTAGAAGATAGTTTGAGAGTTTGAATAAGGAAGAGGAAGAAGATATAACAAGTTATCTTTTATAGGTTGATCAAATAGTTAATCAAATTTAGGTCCTTGGATAAAAATTAGAAGAGTCAATAGTGGTAAAAAAAGTTTTGAGATCTCTACCATTGAGATATGATGCAAAGGTTTCAACAATAAATGAGATGAAGGATCTATCCAAGCTAAAGATGGATGAACTACATGGTATTCTTATGGTTTATGAGATGCAGACCGAATAAGAGAAATCCTCAAAGAGGGAATCTAATTTCAAGACATCAAAGAAAGATAAATATAAGATTGAAGAATCAATTGATAGCTCCAGTGATGAGGAAGATGAAAATGGAGCTTTATTCATTCAAAAGACAAAGAAGGGCACAGGTAAATATCAATGAAAATTTCCATTTAAATGTTTTAAATGTGGTAAGATTAGAAATTTTATAGATAGATGCCTATATAATAATAATGGTGACAATGAAGAAGGAAAGTATACATACAGTAAAAAATTGAAAGGAAAATACAAGAAGAGATTCAAGAAGAAGAGTTTATATTCTAAAGATCTTAGCTCAACTGAAGATAATGGAGTCAGTGACTTAGATGAAGAAGAGAATCTATTCATGACCATACATGAAGATGCATATACAAGTAAAAGTATAGATGATCAAGAAGAGGAACATGATGAAAGTGAGGATGCAGCCAAGGTGAATCTAAAAGGAGAACTCATTTGTGCCTTAGAAGAATTAGAAGATGTTGACAAGAGAATCAAAGATTGAAGCACCAAATCAAGAAAAATGAAAAGGAGTCAAAGGAAATAATTGATGATCTACAAGCACACTTTGAAGAAGCTAAAAATAATGAAAAATATATAATATAATAATTGCAAAAAGTAAGTAAATAATGTGAAGGGTATGTTATTGAAATTGCCTCTTTAAAATAATATATTGAGAAAGTAGTCAATGATAAAGCAATTAGTGATTCAAAATTTAAAGATAGCACTAACATGTTGAATAAGATATTGAAAATCCAAAAATCAATATAATATAAGATAGGTATCATATTTGAAATGAAAATAGATATGTTTAAGCTCTTAGAAAAGAGGAAATAAAAAGGGAAGAAGTGAAGAACACAGAGGACATCTCAAACAAAGAAGGTTGGAAGGAATACAACTACAAAATATAATCAGGATAGAGATACACAAATAGGTTCTATTTTCATTGTTATTGTTTTTATTTTAATGGATATGGTCACAAGAAAATAGAATGTCAGAAAAGAGCTAAAATTTTCAAAAACAAGGAGAAGGAAACTCATGCAAAGTCTAACAGAAGTTATAACTCTTTTTTTCCTCTATCAGGATTTGATGAAGAGGCCATAATATGTTACAAGTGAAATAATTTTGGACAAATATCTCAAAATTATAGAAGTGTGTTTGATTCAATCAATAAGGATCAAGGTTTCAAGGCCCCATTCATTAAGAAGAAAGGTCAGACAAGTTCATGGTAGAAGAAACAACCTAAAGAATCTATGTTAGTCCAGACAACTTTGCATGCAATAAATTAATAACAACCATGGTTCATTGATAGTAGATGTTTTAGGCACATGATAGGAGACAAAATCAAGTTCATTACTCTAAAGAAGATCGATGGTGGTGAAATGAAATTCAAAGACAAAACCACTGCTAGGATAGCTAGAAAAGGTACTTTGAGTTTAGATAATGGTATAACCAAGACTAAGAATGTTCTATATATAAAATGTCTTAAGCATAAGTGGTTAAGTGTAAGTCAAATATGTGATCTAGAATGCACATTAAATTTTCATGTAGAAGGTTGTGAGATTAGAAGAAAAGATTCAGTTAAGCTAATTGCAAATGCTTAAAGGATAGGCAAAAATTTATATGTTATCAGATATCTTCATAAAGGCACGACCAAAGGATACATTAAAGGATCTATGAGAGGAGTTGGGAGTAATTTATATTACTTCTTGACATTGAAGATCAACATCAATTGAGAGGGAGCTAAGTGTTAGCTCCAAGATAACACCTTTACCATTGATGTCAAAGGGAGAGAATAATAGAAATGGGTACATATATAGGTGCAAAAATAGGTACAAGAAATAGGTATAGGTTGCTATAGTAAGGGGGAGTTATTGTATATTTTTTAGATGGCAGTATGTGTAGGTTGGCATGTGTAGTGTAGGTTTAGGATGTGGCAATTTTAGTTTGAGGTTGCCATCAAAAACAAAGGGGGAGATTATTGGAAATATTGTCATTGATGTCAAAGGTCTAGTATTATTGGTGTTAAAGGTCCCATAACATTTAATGGTGTTTTTAATGTTCATATCTTGGATAATGTGTGTTCATATTTATTTAATATTAATGAATATATTTTTGTTTGTATAAAAGTCAAAAGAGGGCCCATGAAGAAGTCAAAGAGTCATGGGGTAAAGACAAAAGAGGAATGAGATGCATTTTCACATGAAGAGTCATCTTAAGGAATTCAAAAGGTCACCAAGACAAAGACAAAAGGGGAAAGGATGAATTTTTTCATGAAGGGTCACCATGTGACTTTTCAAATGAAAGGATACAAAGGGTCATGTAAGTTTGGTGCCATTTTCCATAAGGATTGAGGGGTCACAAAGGGTGAATTCCAAAGGTCATTTAGAAAGCTATAAATAAAGGCTTGAGAAGCCATTTGTAATATGTGAGGATGAGAGCATGATTTGTAATTGTCATATCTAGATTACAAGAGAAAAGGAGATACATGAAAGAGATATTGTAATCTGTTATCATTTATTGAGAAAGCAACATTGAGAGCTAGTTGTGTGGTATACATACTAGGGGTTGGTGCTCCTATGGGTTGGTGTTCACGAATAGTTGTTGTGTTGGTGCTCGATAAAGGGGTTGGTGATCATGAATAGTTTCTATGTTGGTGATTAGTGAAGAGGTTGGTAATCCTACAAGTTTGTGATTTCAAATATTATAGTTTTAGTTGGTGCTCATTCATATACTTGAGATTGTTCTTTGTGGTTTTTCCCACATTGAGTTTCCACGTTAAATCTAGTGTCTCTCTCTATCTTGTGTGGTGTTTATTATTTTATTTTTATTGCATATCTTGAATTTATGGTTAAGTGGAATTTGATTAAGTGAAATTTTATAAGATATATGATATATTTCTTGACCCTCCCTCTCAGTATATTTCATGCTTAACAATATATTTAATCTAACAATATTGTAAATATGGAAGGTACAATATTCAATTTTATAATAATAGCAATATGGAAAAAAAATTATACTTAGATTTTTCACTAATTTTTAGGTAGATCAGAGTAGTGAAGATGTAATAGTGGATTGTCTGAAGATATGGATCCCATCTTCATGATTTGAATATTTATTTTCTGGAAGTCTAGACACTTTTGTCACCCTATAGACACTAGCATTAACTCTAGTGTCTTGATTATACCATTAGTATCAGGTATAGAATATTTATTCTTTTATATAAATTCCACTTGCACATTTTTATTAGACTTTCACCTTTTATATTATCTATTTGGATCATGCACAATGGTTCTTGATATAAATATTTTGATCAAAATTCTAGATCCTCCAATTAGTTCATGCCACCTTGAAAAGACAAGGGTTAATGGGCTCAAATGAAGTCAAGATAAGCTAAAATACCCCCTTTTCAGTGGGTGATGCTCACATATCCATATAATTTGAAGAGGGCCTCAAACTGATATAGTTCTCTCCTTATGTGGGGTTGTGTGTGAATAATGGTGTAATGTGCTTGTATGTGATTGCATATAGTGATCTAGATTGAAACATGACAAATAAAACTCATGGGTTGTTATTTTAATGAGTTATACCTATTATAATACTATTCTTATGATTGATTTTGAAATAGGGAAGAATAAGGTAGTAGAAATCAATTGTGAAAATTATTTAGTGACCTTGATTAGGTGTTTAATTGGTAATTTCTAGATGAATAATGAGTAGGCTTTATCTCACATTGATAACACACCTTTTAAAAATAATCTCATGAAGTGTTAAATAATAAAAATAGGTCAAACCATACATATCTTTTTTTTTTTTTTTTTTAGTGTTTGTAGTGTACATACACTAGCATTAGACATGGGACAATAGTATCAATGCTAGTGTCTAAGTTTGAATGGCAATGTCCTGGAGAATAGAGTAATGTTAAATATTTATAACTAACAATAAAGGATATACATCAGGTTTTAATAATATTATAGGATATAAGTGATATTGGTAATCATAACAATATGTTTGGATCATAAAATAAGCATTTAAGCATAGTGAGATGATGAACATGGGCCTTTTAGTTACAAGGAGGCCATGCATTGAAAGGTAGAGAATTAAGTGATATTTATCAAGTGTGTAAGACTGATTTATCATGTATAATCCATAATTGATTATCTAAATTATCTTCCCCCCCGCCCCCCCAATCTATTAATGCATAAGGATGAAATTACTAGGTTAAAGGAAATAAATGGATATTGTGGTTTGTACAATGCACCTTGATTTTAATTGAGACTTGTTTTTAAAAATTTGTGTATGAATTACAACCAAGATTATGTTATAGGTGCAATTAGTTCATATAAATTCAAAATAAATAATTAATATTATTTGACATAAAATAAAGTAAGGAATACACTTGTGTGTCGATTCAACCATGTTTCCCCTTGGTAGTTTGATTTTGTAATGATGTTTCCTAGCTGAAGCATTGGGGATAAGGTCACAAATAAATCTTGAATATGTGAAGAGGAGAATTTAAGGGTGATCATTTCCTAAATATAGTGTAAGGATGAGTTGTGTCAAGTCTATCAAGATAACTGAATCTCAATTGTAAAACCCAAATTTAAACATAATCTAGCCAATATTGCTCAAGTCAAATAGTGTAACCATATCAAACCAAAATAATAATATTAGTGCCAAATACATCAAGAGTATTTAATATCAAGCACACTATTAAAGGGATCCCATTATTGAAATATATAAAATCTCAATTGGTGCATCTTGGTAAAGTCATTGCATGAATAAATCAGTACAATTGAATTGTGCATCTATAATTTTGGTGCATTTACATGTCATATGCACCTTGAATGTGTCTCAATATAAAGTATCTATCAAAATGTAACATATGTTTTATAAAAATATATATAATATATGTCACACATCTAAAAAATATTATCCCAAATATGTGAAAATCAATTTTAAATACATGAATTCCATCACAAGTTTATATTTGAATCATGTAAATTGTATCAAATTCTACCAATTATTCCAAATACATGTATTTGGACTAATTTATCTATGACATGCTGATGTAGATCATATGCCATCTTTCTTTATTTTGTCTTTGTGTCACTTTTCAAGACTATGGAATTATTGGATCCTTATGCAACTTATTGCATTTTGAGTTTAATGGACCAGTTTTTGGATTTATTTTTGACTCTTGATACTTTCAACAACACTAGTTAAAAATCTTTACTTCCTATTTATTCAATCTAGATTCTTTCAACAACATTTAAATTCAAATTTTCTAATTTTTTCCCATAACAAACACACCATATAATGAAAAACATTTTTATAGATTTGAGTCAACAAAATAATCTTATACATCTTTTTGAGAACCTTTCAACAATGTTGTTCACAAGATTTTCAATAGATTCCATCAGTTCATTAACATATAAATCTAATTTCAATGAGAAAACCTTAGCTACAAGTTGATAATATCTACATTGCCCAAATGCTTTTATAATAGATTCTAAAAGGTCTATATGTGCCACAACAAAAGTACTTATCTTTATTTTGAATGAATTCCCTTTTTCACTATTGTTCTTTTCCAACTCAAACTTTGACACAATTTATTGGTTCATTATAAAATGGATTTGATATTTTTTTCTTATAATACACAACATGAAGTCTATCCATAATGCATACTATGGACAACTAACTGAGCATACTACATATAACATCAGTTAAACAAGATCTTGAAAACCATTACCCATTATTCTCTATTTATAACCTCTATTCAATATTTCACAATTACCTTATTTTCTAACCATCTAATTATCTTCACACTCCTCATTGTCACTATTGACCATGTTTGTTTTTACCTTGCCTACATACATAGTAATAAATTCTAGATTTTCTTCATCAAGGTTGGAGACTCATATTAATGGTGATGAATTATAAACAATATGATGACTGACTAGATTTGGTTTCAACCATGTACGTCTACTTAAAATAGGTGATCCTCAAAAGAAATATTTGAAACCACTATCAAACAATTTCTTGATATCATTATTGACACAATCTTAAGAAAATGGGTTTGCAATAATCTTTTGAGATTATTTGACCTCTTTTAGGCTTTCAAAATGTTTTTAGTACTAATGAAAATTCACAATGACTCACACACTTTATATAATCAACCTTATTTTTTGCATGTATTAACAATTTCCTTGACTTCTCTACATACGTCAACAAAGACTCAAGATATGTCGACTCTATTTTGACAAATTATGCTTCTAAAATGGGTTTTAAATCTATCCATTATAGATGTAATTTGATACTCACTCACTATTACTACTAATTATTCACTCATAACTCTTTTTTTTACCCAATAAACATAGAAATATAGGTTTCACATATAACCTTCTCAATAGGGTTTTGGCTATATTCCTTTATCCTTCAAGAATAGTCAAATAAACTTTAATAACTATGCACACACATTTTATGAGTCATTTTCATTCAATTTTTTTTCTTACATGTAATTCCTTATTTCTTCCTAAGATGCACTTTCATGTTAGGTTGTGGAGCTAAAAGCTTCACTGATGCAAACATGGAGGAGGTAGCTGAGTGTCACAGTAGCTGGCATCGGTCAGGCCAACCGACATCGGTCATGGATGGATAGGAAGCTACCGACATTGATCATGGATCAGATGACGTCGGTCATCTCCAGATAGATAGCGACCAATGTCGGTCGCCTATGAGGTTCTAAAACTACTAGTTTCATGAATAGTTTTTTTAACGAACCAGTTGTTTGCATGTAAAGACTAATTTTAGTCTTGGAGCTACATTTTTAATTATTGTAATTAGGAAGTCTAATTATTATTTACATGGGATCTATATAATAGACTCATGGGACTGTATTGTAAAGTGTGCTAGATAGAGAGAGCAAGGTTAGCTCCTCATAGTGCCACAGTGCCAAGTGTGTATGATCAGGTAGATCTGCGAGAGAGCAAGATCTGGTAAAAGATCCACAGGGGTGCTGGTGTGTAGAATCGGTTCTGTAGAATTAGAGTTCTATCTAAGTGAGAATAATAAGGACTTGGTGAGGTAAGGACAAGGGTTCTTTCAGGTGTGTAAGATCTAGGTCAACAGGTGTGCAAGGCCAGGTTGATCTGCAGTATAGCAAGATCAAGTTAGATCTACATGGTAAGTAAGGTCGGTTGATCTGTAGGTGTGTGTGTGTGCGAGATATAGGTTTGCAAGTGTGCAAAACCAAGTTGATCTGCAGGTGGCAGCAAGATCAGGGAGATCAGCAACACAACAGGTAGCAAGATCAAGGGAGATATACTTAGAGTGCGTGGTGTACTTAGACTTGGAGTATGTTGAGTACTTGGTAGACTGGTAGTATTGTTACTAACTGGTGGATTGGTAGTATTGTTATTGACTGGTGGAGGTGAATAACAACTCTATGTTTGAGTTTTTTGTTGTGACCATAGTTGAGAGAGAGAATTCTTGAGGGAGATTATTGTATGCCCTAGAGGTGTGGGAGCCCTAGAGGTGTGGGAAGAAGAGTGTGGCATCTTCTTTATTGTATATTTTCTTTTGGAAGAGTATTAATACAATTGGGTATTATCTCTCATATTCTATGTTATTTCTAGTTTCTAGTTACTTATCATTCTAGTTTAATTCCATGTTTAGTTGCTTATACAAAGGTAATCAAGTGTGCTGCTAATCTTGACAAAGTGGTATCATAACTTTATGTTCTAGATTCCTAACAAATGGTATCAGAGCTAGGGTTGCAGGTTCATAGAGCATAGTTCGGAGTAGGTTTGTGTTTGATTACAGGTCACTCTCAGGATTTTTTGATTGAGTGGGAGTATAGCAATGGCAGAAGAAATTAAGCTAATAATGGAGGAATTCGAAAGCAAGAATGATCAATTACGGAGTTATGGAAAGAAAGAGCAGGTACAGAAAGATTGATGGTTGGTTGAAGATCAGCATGAAGGAAATGAAGAAGTAGGTGTTGCAGGGATTGTTACACGGGTTGATCTTGTATGTTCCTTGGATAAAGTAGAATCTTGGTTTATAGATTATGTTGCCTCTTTCCATGCAGCCCCAAATAGAGTATTTTTCCATGTTAATGTCCTTGGAGACTTTGGAAAGATTTATTTAGGGGTTGGTGAGCCTTGTCAAAGTATTGGCAAAGGGGAAGTGCAGCTGAAATTGTAGACGACCAACACATGGGTGTTGAAGAAGGTCATGCAGGTCCCAGTCTTGAAGATGAGGCTAATTTCTTCAAGAAAGTTGGGTGATGAGAGATGCACAAAAACTCTCACAACAGATGCACTTGAATTAGCATGTGGTAAGAAAGTAGGCACTCTTTATCTACCTACTTGTATTACTAATTCTCCTTCTGTTGTGAAGACGTGGCTTTGTAGGCTTGGTCACATGAGTAAGAAGGAGATGCATGTTCTTAAGAAGAATTTAGATGTCTTTGACAAACTTAAGAACTGGAAAGCCTTAGTTTTCTTAGAGGAGATGATGGACAGAGATCAATTGAGGGGACTGAATAACTCTGAGCAGGGCAGTTTGGATAGGGTTTTGATCCAAAGTGAGCTCGCAGGTAAAAATTCATCACTCATAAGAAAACACAGTTACCAGCATCTGTTAGGTGAGAACCAATGTCGAACAAGTAGGTACCGACATCGGTCATGTGTAGACCAAATTCAGTGGTGTCGGGCAAGGAGAGACCAACATCAGTCAGGGAACTGACGTCGGTGACCAGGTGGACACTGATGTTGGTCAAGGAACTGGCATCGGTGATCAGGTGGATTTGACATCGGTCGGGTGTAGACCAGGGTCGACCAGGGAATAGATTTTGGGTGGATAGCAAGCTGTCAAGGAGTCTTAAATGCACATGTGGAGGATTGAAAGTGTAAGTAAGCCTCAAATTCATTATTCACCTTCTTTATACTTCTTACTCACTATAGAGTAGGTAGGATCTAGGAAACAGTGGGAGCATGGCATAAATTCTTTGGATGAGAACCAAACGAGAGATTTGGTAGAGTCGCCAACCAGAATGAAAGCACTGAAAGATGAATGGATTCCTTGGTTAAAGAAGAGAGAGAATGGACATGTGAGATAGAAGGCCAGGTCATATGGTCTTGAGGAAGCTCTAGGTTAGTGGTACAGGTTTGATAGGTTTATGACAAAGCATGGCTTTAGTCAGTGTCAATGTAATCATTGTGTTTACTTTACCAAGTTGGATAGTGGTTGTGACATTATCCTGTTACTGTATATGGATGATATGCTTGATGCAAGTTCATACATGCAGGGTTTTGCTAAGCTAAGGGTAAAATTAGTTCAGTGGTGTGCCAAGAAGGATTTAGGAGGAGAAAAATTCTTTGGCATGAGTTTTTATAGAGGCATGGAAGGTCACAGGTTGATTTTGTCTCTAGATGATTGTGTGAATAAGGTAGTGGCGAGGTTCAAGATGCAGGATGCAGAACCGGTTAGCACACCTATGGATGGACAGTTCATAGAATAGTGTCCCAATTCACATGATGAGGTTAAGTACATGTGTACTAGACCTGAGTTTGCCCAAGCAGTGGGTGCTGTCAGAAAATTTGTGGCCAATTCGGGAAAGAAGCACTAAAAAGCAATTTAGTGGATTCTCAGGTATCTAAGAGGGACCAGAAGTAGGTTAACATGCTATGCAGGGTCAAGCACTTGTCTACATGGGTATGTAGATTCAGATGTGGTAGGGCACTTGGATGATAGGTAGAGCACCACAAGATTTGTGGTGGTTGGTCTTCAAGGTTGATCTTGAAGAGGGATACAAGCCAGGAAACAAATTAGACAATGTATAGGTACAGGTATAGGTACAAGTGCAGCTATTTATCTCCAAGTGGGAGATTGTTAGGTTGTGGAGCTAAAAGCTTCACTGATGCAAACATGGAGGAGGTAGCTGAGTGTCACAGTAGCTAGCATCAGTCAGGCTAATTGATGTCAGTCATGGGTGGATAGGAAGCTACCAACATTGATCATGGATCAGCCAAGGTCAGTCATCTCTAGACAGACAACGACTGACGTCAGTCACTTGTGCGGTTCCAAAAGTGCTAGTTTCATGAATAATTTGTTTAATGAACTGGTTGTTTGCATGTAAAGACTAATTTTAGTCTTGGATCTGCATTTCTAATTATTGTAATTAGGAAGTCTAATTATTGTTTGCATGGGATCTATATAATAGACTCATGGGGCTATATTATAAAGTGTGTTAGATAGAGAGAGCAAGGTTAGCTCTTTTAGAGAGAAGAGAGTAAGGTTAGCTCCTCATAGTGCCATATTGCCAAGTGTGTATGATCAGGTAGATCTACGGGAGAGCAAGATCTGATAGAAGATCCAAATGGGTACTAGTGTGTAGAATCAGTTTTGTAGAATTAGATTTCTATCTAAGGGAGAATCATAAAGACTTGGTGAGGCAAGGACAAGGGTTCTTCTGGATGTGTAATATCTAGGTCGGCAAGTGTGTAAGGCCAGGTTGATCTGTGGTATAACAAGATCAGGTTAGATCTACATGGTAAGTAAGGTTGGTTGATCTACAGGTGTGTGTGTGTGTGCAAGATCTAGGTTTTCAGGTGTGCAAAACTAGGTTGATCTGCAGGTGGTAGTAAGATCAGGGAGATCAAAAACACAATAGGTAGAAAGATCAGGGGAGATATACTTGGAGTATGTGGTGTACTCAGACTTGGAGTACATTGAGTACTTGGTGGACTGGCAGTATTGTTACTAACTAGTGGACTGGCAGTATTGTTACTGACTGGTGGAGGTGAACAACAACTCTGTGTTTGAGTTGTTTGTTGTGACCATAGTTGAGAGAGAGAACTCTTGAGGGAGATTATTGTATGCCCTATAGGTTTGGGAGCCCTAGAGGTGTGGGAAGAAGAGTGTGGCATCTTCTTTATTGTATATTTCCTTCTGGAAGAGTATTAATACAATTGGGTATTGTCTCTCATATTCTGTGTTATTTTTAATTTCTAGTTACTTATCATTCTGGTTTAATTCCATGTTTAGTTGCTTATACAAAGGTAATCAAGTGTGCTCCTAATCCTGACAAAGTGGTATCAGAACTTTATGTTCTATATTCCTGACATTTCAGTCCTTAATCCATAGGTTAAAAACAATATACAAAATCAAGTCTGTAACTTCAAATCAAACAACTATAGTCTTTGAATTTCATAACACTTTAAACTTGAAATATATTAATAAAGAATACAAAACATACCAATACCATGATATAGTATAAAAACACAACATGTTCAAATCCTCCCTTTTTGATCTTATTACACAATCACTCTCTATTTTTCATATAGGAAAATAATAGGTCACAGGCTTATTCATCAAAATTTGCCATTTTTATTCATTTGTTTCTTCCTAGGATTAAAAACCACATTTTTTTATTTTTTGAATCCTATGAACCATACTCAAGACTCCAAAAATGATGAAATTTATAACTCAAATAACTACCTTAGCTACTTTTTAAAAACTACCAATTCATTCTTATGGCTGCTTCATTCAGGATTACAAAAGTATTATTGACTTAGTGTGATTAAACACATGTTTTATATTTTCTATCAACCCCTATAAACTCAATACTTAAAATTAGACAAACCAACCTAACACCTCTAGATCACCAAAATAAGATCCAAAAATGAATTCAAGATGCCTAGACACCTAAAGAAAACCAAAAATGGAACCTCATTAAGATGCCCCTACATCATACTTCCAAGGGAAAAATAAATTGAGATCCAAGCTCAATGTGACTTTCTTGATTTTATTTCTCTTCTTTCAATCTTTCAAAGGTTTCTAATATTTCATTATTTTATTTGGTCCTATAGTCTCTACTACTTTGACTCCAACTCTCCTTGTAGCTTATCCTTTCATTGTGCTTGATTTATATATTCATTTTTGGGTTGTTTTATAATTTCAATGCTAATATGACTCTGATATGCATTGAGACAGTGCTTTAGTTGTACCTCCTTGTATTCACCTTGTCCTTATTTATTCTCACATTGATTCAACCACTCTTGTACTTTTTATTCTATCTCTACCTTGTATTTCTATTTATTTGTTTCAAACTTTGCTCTCTTACTTTGATTTGAACTATGAGACTTAGTTATTCTCCTTTGGTCCTCATCTCTTGGAAATATGTTTCTTGAAAGGGCTGAGTTTTATCTTCTTGAATTTAATATCTATTTGCTTCTTCAATTTCCAATCTTGTATCATGGTTGCCTACTCCTTAATTGCATTTATATCATAAAACAACATATTAGAAATAAAACTTGGAGCCTTCATGGCTCTCTCTTGGGTTGCCTCCTTAGACACTTCAATGTACAAATTATTATCTTTCTTTGTGTCATTCTCAAACCAATTATTATCCATATCATCTACAATTTCTATTACTACTCTATTATAATATCTCTCATAGGCTTGGTTACTCTACTTATTATGACTTTCTTTTTTCTTGAGAACTCCATAGGTGATATGTCTTCTTCTCTTTGATGACTACTCTTTTTTTGCCTATTGATGATCTCTACTATCACCTTGCATTCTTTTTCATCCTCTCTTATGTCCATATTTATGGACTCACAACTCTTTATACTAACCATCTCAATACCTCTTACCTTTTATTATTTCTTTGGTGCCTTGACCAAACCCAAACTTTCCATAGCTTTATTCCAATACTAATTTGTTTCCATCATCATTAGCATCTCATATTTTCTTTCTTCTTCACCCTTAAATGAGACAATAATGTGTATCTCTCCATGTTGCTTGATGGTGTATGTATTTTCTTTACCATCAACCCAACTTTGCTCACTTATTAGGATTTGATGTCCCTTATGAACCCATGTAACATTGTATGGTTTTGGATGTGGCATCCTCTTCAATCCCAATTTGTGCACCATCTCTAAAGACACAATATTATTAGTGCTTCATCCATCAATCACTAAATTACAAACCTTACCTTTTGCTTTGCACCTAATTTTGAATAAACTTCTTCTTTGGGCTAGCTCTTTGACTTGATTCTTTTTCTATAATATTATTCTCCTCATGAGTAAGGACTCATTTATTTCTTGAATTATTTCCTCATTCACTTCTCTTATACTTTATTATTGCATACTTATGCTCATATTCAAGGGACACTTTGTTTCCCTATGTCCCTCTCTATAGTAATGCCAACAATGTCCTTGAAACCTTTATCTTATTTCATGTCTCATATGACATTCATCTCTTATTAATGTACCACCTATAAATGATCTAAATTCCCATGCATGGTGTTGTAGTCCCATGCCATCTTTTTGAAATGTTGCTACATGCATTTGTGGTCTTTATTGAACCTCCTCTCTCATTTATCCTTGGATGCAAAGGTGATACTAGACCTTGCTAACTGTCATCTCCTTCTCTCTCTATTACTACTCTTTGGACCTTGTGTTTGAGAGCATACTTAATAGCGTCCATCATTATGACCAATGTAAAAATCAACTGTGTCACTTGGTCTATCATATTCTTGACTAAATCTTCATCTCTGCTAACTCTCTCCATGGAACTCTATTCCTAGTTCCCTATCTTACAACTCACCTCAAAACACATGATGTTAATCTTGCTCAAAATCCACTAAGAACTTTCTTACTCTGATACAAAAATGATGCAGAGCATATGCAATCTTTCTCTACTTTATTTTTTTTCACTATTCAATACTATGGACTTATTAGATCTTTATGAAACTTATTACTCTATGAGTTCAATGGACTAGTTTACGGATTCAGTTCTAACTCTTGATACTTTCAAAAACACTAGTTACAAATATTTACTACCTCTTTATTTAATCTAGATTCTTTCAACAACATTAAATTCAACTTTTCTAAATTATGCCCATAGCATTTACTATGCCCATATCAAACACATAGTATAATGAAAACCATTCTTATAGATTTGAGTCAACAAAATAAACTTATACATCTTTTTTAGAACCTTCCAACAATGTAGTTCCCAAGTTTTTCAATAGATTCCATCAGTTTGTTAATCTATAAATCCAATTTCAATGAGAAAACCTTAGCTATAGGTTAACAAGCTCTAAATTACCCAAGCACTTTTACAACAAATTCTAAAATGTTTGGATGTACCACAACCAAAGAATTTATCCTTATTTTTAATGAATTACCATTTTCACTCTTGTTCTTTTCCAACTCCAACTTTGACACAATGTATTGGTGCGTTATAAAATGGATTTGATATTTTTCTTATAATTCACAACATGCATTCTATCCACAATGTATGCTATAGACAATTAAATGAGCATACTATGAATAACATCAGTTAAACAAGATCTTGAAAATTGTTACCCACTATTCTCTATTGATAACCTTCATTCAATATTTCATAGTTACCTTATTTTCCAACCATATAATTATCTTCACACTCCTCATTATCACTATTGACCATGTTTTCCTTTTACTTTTCTTATGTACAGAGTCATAAATTTTGCATTTTCTTCATCAAGGTTGAAGACTCATATTACTGGTCATGACTTCTAAACAATATAATGGCTGAATAGAGTCACTTTAAACCATGTGCATCCACTTAGAATAATTGATCCTCAAATTAAATATTTTAGAACACTGTCAAACACTTTACTGATATCATTGTCAGCATAGTCTTAAGAAATTAGGTTTTCAATAATCTATTGAGATTCTTTGACCTCTTTCAGGATTTCAAATTTTGTGCAGGACTAATAAAAATTCATAAAGACTCATGTACTTTATATAACCAACATTATTTTTTGTATGTATTAACAAATTCCTCAACTTCTCTGTATACATCAACACATACTTAGGATCTATGGACTTTATTTTGACAAATTATGCTTCTATAATAGGTTTTGACTCTATCTATTGTAGATGGAGTTTGATACTCACTCACTAGTCTTACTAATTATGCACTCATAACTCTTATTTTTACCTAATAAACATAAAAATATAGGTTTCGTGTATAACCTTCTCAATAGGGTTTTGGATATATTCCTTTATACTTCAAGAATAGTCAAATCAACTTTGCTAACTATGCACAAAACTTTTATGAATCATTTACATTCAATTTTTTTTCTTACATTGAATTATTTCTTTCTTATTAAGGTGCACTCTTAGTCCTTAATCCATGGGTCACAAATAATATACAAAGTAAAGTTTATAACTTCAAATCAAATAACTAAAGTCCTTGAATTTCCTAACACTTTAAAATTTAAATGTATTAAGAAAGCATACAAAATATACCAATACCATGATATAGTATCAAAACACAAAATTTTCAAATCCTCCCTCTTTGATCTTATTACAAAATCATTCTCTATTTCTCATGCAAGAAAATAATAGGTCACAGGCTTATTCATCAATATTCACCATTTTTATTCATTTGTTTCTTTCTAGGATTAAACCCCCCTTGTTTTTCTTTTTTGAATACTATGAACCACACCCGAGACTCCAAAAATGACAAACTTTATAACTCAAGTAACTACCCTAACTACTTCTTGAAAACCACCAATTCATTCTTATGACTACCTCATTCAGGCTAACAAAGGTATTATTAACTTAATGAACTTAACCACATATTTTATATTTTCTATCAATCCCCTCTAGACTCAATATTTAACATTATACAAACCAACCTGACACATCTAGATCACCAAAATAAGATCCAAAAAGGAATTGAACATGCATAGACACCTAAAGCAAACCAAAAATGGAACCTCACTAAGATGCCCCTGCATCACATGCCCCCACTGATATTCCACCTTTAGGTGAGGGAAATGAAATGTGATAGTCACCTTATCTAAAAAGGATAAGATAACTTTGTTTATATATATATATATATATATATATATATATATATATATATATATATATATATATATATATATATATATATATATATATATATATATATATATGTATGTATATATATGTATGTATATATATATATATGTATATATATATATATATGTATGTATATATATGTATGTATATATATATATGTATATGTATATGTATATATATATGTATATGTATATATATATATATATATATATATGTATATATATATGTATATGTATATATATATATATATATATATGTATATATATATATATGTATATATGTATATATATATATATATATATATATGTATATATATATATATATATATATATATATATATGTATATATGTGTGTGTGTATATATATGTGTGTGTATGTATGTGTGTGTGTGTGTGTGTGTGTGTGTGTGTGTGTGTGTGTGTGTGTGTGTGTGTGTGTGTGTGTGTGTGTGTGTGTGTGTGTGTGTGTGTGTGTATCATGTAGTTAAGAATAATATAGTGGTATCATGTCTATCTATGTATATTAATGAATCTCAAAGTAACCAATATAACAAGACCTAATATGCATGATATAGATCATGGCAACATTTAGAAGAAAATATATCAATAAAGAAACAATCATACACAAGATAACTCAATGTCCCTCAAAGAGAGGTCAAAGGATACTTCAAATAAGGGTCATGTTCAAATAATTCACACTCAAAGGGTAGGACATGTTCAAATGTCCACACACCAAAGAAATAATCTAAATTCAATGCATTGGGGCCAAAAAACAAGCAACATGTTAAAATGTTACATAATTAAAATAAAGAATCAAACCCAAGTAATCAATGTGATAAGATGAAATAAGTGAAATATAAGCAACTAACATAAACATGTCATACTAGTCCCTGCATACATGTGTTATAAAAATGTCATGTGGAATAACATATCAAGTACATTGTGTAAGATAGTAACATGAGTATAGACATGTGTAAGAGTTAGTATATAATATCAACATGATAATTTAAAATGATCATAAAACCATATAACTTGTATTGATCATGATCAATAGAAGTAATTTCCCCCATTGTAGTGTGTCTGTGGGTAGAGGAAAGGTCTAACATCTACATGTTTATGTATCATGGATATAGTGAATGCATGTATCGAACTCAAGTACCTATGAAGCATATGTGTATAAACAAATTATATGTTACCTACTAACACAAAGTAAAAAACATATGAAAAATTTAGTAAATATGAGAAATGTTAAATCATTTTGTGTTTTTTATTTATTTGATTTTTTTGTATTTTCTTGATTACCTTACTATTATATTTTTTTAAATTTTAGGAAATGAAGGGATAGCCAATGATCCCATTTAAGGGATGATTATAAGCTTATCTAAAATGATAATATGGTCCAATAAATTGGTTATGCTTCCAAGTATCATTTTATAATCACCTAAAATTGACACTAAAGTGTTAAGAGTGATACTTGAGATGACCCATCCCTAGCTTAGCCCTAGAACTATCTTAGGGCCTACTTAGACACTTATATAGCCTTTGTGCAGGCCACAATTGTCCCTATACATTATTAAAGTAGTAAATATATCTTATAGCCTTAGGATCTACCACCTGCACACTAGCACCATAATAGGGACAGTAGCATCACATGGTGCTAGTGTCCTAATTTTGGATCTATTGTCCTTTCCATATTTTTTATACCAATTAATATCTTTTCAAATATAAGACCACCTAGGGTAAACCTAAACCTATTTCAACCCCTGAATAAGAACCATATTAGTATAAATACATGACTTTTATCCCTCTGACCACTAGATGGAAATTAAAAGTAAATTACACATACAAACTTAGAATAAGTTGTGAAAAATAAAATTTATCAATCCTTATTATTTTATATTCATACAACCTACTAAAGCACTCTTAAGATTAGATTACTTAGGTTTCTAATATCAAGCACATTCAAAGCCCTTAATTTAACACTCATACTAGCTTCACATGACCTTGCACCAACACTTAAGTTGGGAGAAATACATCAGGCTTGATCCCTCTTTAGAGTATCGGTATGTAGGAAATTCTTATCACACAAAGATGTTTAGGATGTCTAGCCTACCCCACTAAAAAAACACTTTATTAATTGTCTCAACTGGATGCCCTATAAACATTGAAGATTAGGGTTTACACATAAAATCAGTAAAGAAAAGTCCATATACAAAGATCCAAAACTCATGCACAAAGGAACAAGATTAACATACCTAGACATAGGTGCACCTAGAAGCTCAAAAACATTCTACACAAAGGACACTACCACCAAAATAGGGACACTAGAGCCACATGGCACTACTATCCAATTAGGGCATTATTGTCTAAGAAGGGTTTTGACACCTATATCTTGTTTTTGACATGTATACTACCTTTTTCTCAGTTTGCAGTCTCTAGATATCCCATTTCAGTCATTTTCCAACTAATTTATTATTTGCATTATTTATTGCTATTTTTAGAAAGGTAAAATTAAGTCAATTATGTTACAGATTAGTGACTATATTTTTCATATTTTTAACCTAGTTTACTATACTCAGCCACCTTAACAACATAACATTTACATATTTATAAGCCATAAAAGGTTAAAACATTTGGTGAACTTGACTTACTTTAAATACTACTAAAACGTTAACCCTAGACTTATATGCTCTTAGGGTTTTTATCCTTTCATTTTCTATGCTCAGATATTAGTTCTAAAATATTATATTTGTTTTAGTATTTCATTCTTTCAATCTTTCAAAGATTAAATTGATTTAAAGGTTAAAAATATACAACAATTTATTTTCCTACTCCCCAACCTATAATGGAAGAATTCAAAAACTTATTTTATGAAATCAATAAGAGATGACTACAAGATTTTATTTCAAAACATTCAAATAAGCAATATGATCTTATCAATATTATCCATGAAGAAATTTTAAAAAAAAAATGGTCAATCATCTACTCCCCTAGATAACAAGATTTGTTACACCTATTTTGGGGCCAAATCAAATTGTACAATACCTATTTTAACTCGACAACCTTTAGTGGAAACTACACCTCCTATGTCTAATTCCTCCTATCTAAATGTACAATCCCTTATGAATGAGATTCATTCTCTATAGGATAAGGTGTTACATACTGAGTAGGGAATTGCTAAGCCATCACATTCCTTATATTCTCATGTTCTTTTACATACATCTTTGGCCCATCACATAGAATTAATCCTTTTCCATTTATATTCATGGCACCTAAGCTTACATTGTATTATGGCAAGGGTAACCCAGAACATCATCTCTGAGCTTTCCACATAACATGTTTATACTACATGTCCAATGATTGGCTCCCCACTAAGTTGCTTCAACGTGGTCTAAAGGACTATGCCTTACAGTGGTTTTATGATCTATGAAATTAGTCTATCACTACATTCAATCCATTGAAAGATATGTTTTTAACAAACTTATAAATTAACATAAATGATAAGATATCATATGCTCAATTAGCATAACTACAACAAAAATCCAATGGGCCTATTATAAAATATGTCTTACGATATAAAACTATATTGGAAAATATGACTATCCCCATGGTAGATAGAGATCTCCAAGACATATTTAAATAGAGCCTACTACCAACATTACATGAATCTATATTGTTTAAGAATTTTCCAATGTTCACAAATTTATTACACTTAGTGAAAGAAAGTAAAGTCAAGTTTCTCTCTATGGGTAAACAAAAATATACAAGTGGATCAAAATAAACTACTAATAGGTCTAGTAAGCCTCCATAAAAATTAAAGGTCACCAAAAAAAAAGTTTGATCCAAAGGCCATAATTAACACAGCTTCAAAACTATCTCTTCACCTATTTTAATCAGCTTCTCCATGGAGATTTTTCACCAACCTTCTAGAATCACAAGCACATGTTTTATAGTAGCTCCTAGAATGAAATGGCATATCTATCCCTCCCATCAAAGAGGTTTCTATGACATGACCTCTTTAAAAAATCTATGATTCCAATGCATTTTATAAATATCATAGGGCACTAGGCCTTACTACAAACCAATACATCATTTTGAAGCATATGATATAATATTTGATAGAGGCCAACATAATTAATTTGGGTACACCCATAAAGGTACCCAAAGTTAAAAAAATGGAAGCCAAGGAATTGAAAATATTATCATATCTATTTCTAAAGCATATAATAAATTATATAAGGGGTACTTCATGTGTTCACTATACATATCAGGCACATCCACCATTAGCATCATATCAAACTACTACAGAAGATGCACACTCCCTACACAATATCATTGTTGTGTATCATACTATAGTACCAACTAGACCACTCATCACTTTTTCAGAGTAAGATATCATTGATGATGATTTAGATTTATATGTACTCTTTATATGAGCTTACATGAATCATCATCCTATTGAGAGTGGTATGTTTGATAATGGATAAAGTATTAACATGTGCACTATCACACTTCTACAATATTTGGGGTTTTTAGAGCAAAATATTTCTCCTATCAACATAATTATTCATGGTTTATATCGCCATCTCTATAGATCCATTAGGGAGATTGTACTTCCATTACATGTTAAACCAATGCATGTGGCCACTTGATTCTTAGTAATACCTAGTGCATACATTTTTAACATGTTATTGGGTAGGCCATGGATACAATAACTATGATCCATCCCATATATTATACACATAAGACTCAAATATATACACTTAAATATCCTCTACCTATCCCATATGTAGTCACACTATAGTTACCAATTATAATTTTGAGCATAGTTCCCATTAGGACACCATAGAGTTTAGTTGAGCCACCAATGAATGTGAGTTCTACTCCTATAGTGTTACCACGTACACATACTCTCACACAAAGACCATTATTAGAGAGACCCCTACGTTATAGATATGTTTCATATTCTAGAGGGGCTCCCTCTACTCATTTTCTTTTGAAATTAGTATTATTAAGTTCTTAGAGTTCTTAGCATAGATCACCCATGCCAACTATAACATCTTCTACTAGATGGGTCCCTAAGACCCATAAAGTTCACTAGACACCATAGTTGGTTTCACATATTCCTAGTACTACCTCATAGGAAATGATAGTTATAGATCACTCAATACATCAAGTTCTGGGACCTTAGTTTCCTTTTCATACAACACACACAATCATTGTTCCTTTATTTGACATAGGCCACATTGATAGTGAGTCTCCCATGAGACTCATTGGTTAGTATTGTTCCTCCCTTCTTGTACATACATTCCTTATTTCTTGATCCTTATGTATAGTTTCATTTTCATTTTTCTTGTACATAACTTATATCTAGAAAATAAAAAATATATATATAATTTATAAAAAAACAAAAACATTCAACTATCTACTCAGAAAACATAAACTATAAATCATATGCATTGCCATGTTTACACTTCTTACATTTTCCAAGTACTACATATGATATCTATCTTAGTATAGTGTTAGAGGTAAAATCATTGAGAGTGCGGGGGGGGGGGGGGGGGGGGGGGGGGGGGGTGAATCAGTGAGCCTAGATAATCCAACATAAATTTCAATCCTTTCTAACTCTTAATCACTTACCACAAGCATTTCATTAAGCACACATATCATCCATAATAATGAACAAGAGAGACAATGAAATATCAAGCACATAACACATGACATATGTGGGAAGCCTTATTAGGGGAGAAAACCCATTGGAACTTGCAATTGGACTATTGTCTTATAATAACAAGAACCAATTTAGACCAGCTATAACTGATCAAGGAACTACTATCCCTTATTTAGTGAAACTACAATACCATAAGGTGCTACAGCACTTGTCTAGCTGAGTTGCCACAATAACTAGACTTTTAACAAGTTTCACATTATAAGGATGTTACAAACCCCTAGATTTTGATCATCCATAACAACACCTATGAACACAACATCTCCTGAACACTAGTTTCCTACCAATCTGATGGAGATACAAAGTATATCAACTCTCTTCAACTCTAAACATTCAAAGCATCTAAAACATACTTTTAGATCACCTTAGACCTCTTCATTCATATTCAACCTATAAGAGAACTATTCTAACATCAAAAAATGACCTATAGTTCATACACATAGTCATCAATATATTTTTCTCTTCAACTCATCCACTAGGCACCCACCCTTTTCTTCACTCCACAACACTATCCCCTCAACACAAATTCCACATTCAAGTCTAGAAATCATCTTTGATTTCACTATTTATAAATACTTCATGAATTATCATGTCCAAAATCTTACTTGTCAATAATATCACATGCCTTTACCCTTAAGGCATATTACATTGGTCACATGTAAGCATAACTGATCTAGGTGGATCCATGTACCGTTCCATTTTTCAAAGTCTTCAAAATTCTATTCAAATCATTTTCACATTGTAGAATTTTTTACTTATATTTATCTCTTGTAAAATTTATTAAGTATGGGAACCATTGTAATCTACCTAGAAGGCCAACTTTGGACCTTAATGATTTTTTATACACTTAGATGTATGATCTAAAGTTTAGATAATATGATCTCCTCACATATTAAAATCCAACCATATATCAATATAATCCTTAAACCTTTGTGTGTTTAATATATAATTAAATTAATTTCCTTACTCATATTTTCTTGCAACTAAGCCAACTATGTCAAAAACTATCTAGAAGGATAACTTTTCACATGCATATATTTTGATGCGCTTCATGGCATGACCTAAAATTTAGTGCATATTAACTAGGCACAAGATTTCACAAATCCATATGATAAAATTATCATGACAGCTTCACATTTTCAAAATATAACACCATCAAAATGCCCACTTAGCTTTTCTTACCGCATTGCAAATTTGGCTAAGTATGGGAAAACATTGTTAAACTGCCTAAGAGCCCAACTTTTCACTTGCATATCTTATGTTATATTTTTTCACATGAACTAAAATTATAAAATATAAATTAGGAACAAATTTTATCACAACCATATGACCAATTCCCCTTGACTCATCCACACGTGGTAATGGTGATGTCAACAAACTACCTACTCAGATTTCTTGTCACTAGACCCAAAATGTCTAGATGAAAATAATGATCAGCCAAATGAAATCCACTCATGTAAATAATCACTCAAATAGTACTTGACCTCTGATATGACCCATTACACATCCTCAAATCACCTTACTCATCCTTAAACATCTCTAACCATGCCAAAACTGAAGATTAACCAAGCCTCCTTCAAGCATACTTAAGACAAGCATATTGTATACTTTGTCATTATCACTTAGGATATCAAGGCACTTCATCCACTCACTGGAAAACCTCCATGACATCACCATGACATCATTAATAACTATCCAACAATCTCCCCCTTTGTTATTGATGTCAACACCCATCATAAAATAATATACAACTCACCTTCGTTCTCTCTCTTCAAGCACTATCAAAATAGGAACTTTCTCCCTCTTTGACTTAATGAAAAAGTGGGAACCAAATAATCATGAGGAATTGAAAATACTACCAATAATATAAAACCATCTCAGAATGATAGTACAAACTCCACCTTACCTTGAGCCTACCTTTTCTTACCTTGAAAACTTCCTCTTACTACATGCCAACACTTTTCTTCAACCAATCACTACAACCAATGAAGAAAGAAGACACAAAACACTTAAATATAATATAAATCACAAATAAAAATATAAGAGGGACTCCCCCTAATATTTTTGAGTAATTTCACCTCCTAAGCATCTTCATATCTCCACACACCATGAAGAACCACCACACAAGCTTATTAACCTTCTCTCTCAAGCTACCTTAAGAACCACCAACATAAATTCATACCACTCACCAAACATTAAAAAAAATATAAACCAACTTGAGAACTCTCTTAGAAACACTCATACCTTTCTCTTTTTGAGAAATTGAACAAAAATAACTCATCTTCTAATAAGTCACGTCTAGTCTCTTTGGAGCCCTACCTGGAACTTTTAGAGCCCATAACTTTCTATAGACACAACTTTAAGATCTAAAACTTCATATATGGATCACTCTCATATGATCCTTCAAGAACACCAAATTGAATCACCTATCTCATCCTCTACAACATACTTCCTTCATAAACCTACTAGCCAATAAAGCCTCTGATTTGAGAAAAACTTGAATAACTTAAAATCCATAAACCTTCAAATCTTTGTGAAGCTTGATTTCACAAACCATTTGGCCCATTCAACCTATTAATAATCCTTATATCTCAACTTATAATTCAAACCAATTTTTTAGCAGAGCCTAAAACCCTAGAATCTCAAAACAAACAAAGTCAACAAATCTCCTTCTATTTAACACCTATCTTTGAAAATTATTGCACACCTAGAGACAACTATTACACACCAAAACTTGCTTATTTGATAAAATGAGTATCTTAATAATCATATTCAAAGATACCCTACTTCACAATGTCCTATAATAGTTTAAAATTAAGATTTGTCCATAACTCCTCATATTCCTTCTCCTCCTTGGTCATCTGATATTTATAGTTCTTATTCTTTTTAGGCTTAAGATAAGCAACATGATCAACCACTACAAAATTATCCTTCTCTTTAAATATTTAATTGATAATACATGAAGACAATAAATATTCATAACATACCTTTTCATTTGAAGAATATTCATTGTAGTTCAGAACCTCATCACTAAGTTGAGCTGCCATAATAACTAGATTTTTAACAAGTTTCACCTTGCAAGGAAGCTGCAACCCCATAGATGTTGAGAAATCACAATGATACCTATGAACATAACATCTCCTAAATACTAATTTCCTACCAATCTAATGGAGATACAAAGTATATCAGCTCTCTTAAACTCTACACACTCAAAACATCCAAAACATCCTTTTGGGTCACCCTAGACCTCTTCACTCATCCTAAACCTACAATATCACTATTCTAACATCAAAAACATGACCCACAAGTCATACAAATAGTCCTCAGTCTATTTTTCTCTTCAACTCATCCACTAGTCACCCACTCTTTCATTCACTCCACAACACTATCTTCTCAATGCAAATTCCACATACAAGTCTAGAAATCATCATCTTTGATTTCACTATTTATAGAGCCTTCATGAATTATCATGCCCATAATCTTCCTTGCTGGCCACAACACATGACTTTACCCTTAAGACATCTTATATGGGTCACACTTAAGTACAACTCTCTTTCAAATAATCCTAAGTCACCTTTTAGGTCTTATGATGACCCATTCACCTCTTTGACACTTCTTTGAGCAAACAAGGAACACATGAACAATTTCCAACATATGAACCCATGCCACATGATCTAGAGTTCTCATTTAAATATCAACATCTTATTGAGGTCAATATATCCCACTTTTTTGAAAACTAGTACTCTTGAGATATTTTGAAGCTTAGCCCTAAAGGCATGGCTTGTTTTGAACATTATTAGAATTTAAAGACCATCCACTTTGATAAAATTAGCTTACTGAGTTATGTTTTTCTTTAAGTTTTCCTAATATTGCTAATGATTGGTCTTCATGTCTTAAAGAAGAAAGTTTCATAAAATCCTTTCTCATAAATTCATGTTATAAAACCCTATCATAAACCCCTAGTTCAAATTTGAATTTGTTAGGAACAAATTAGCAAGATTATTTTAAATCTATTTTTGGACCTAAGTCCAATTTTTATGTTAAGGCTTGGTTGTGTTTTTTAACATAGTCAAGCCTTAGCCTAAAAACTTATGCCTTCATCCCTTTTTATTTCCCCCCTTTTTTATTTCCTATATTTCTAACATGGTCTAATATTTTGTTGGAAAGCTCCTTTTAATTTTCTAACATGGTCCCTTTATCACCTACTTAGCCTAAAGCTTTAATGCTAAGGCTCCACTCATGTTTATCAAAATGAACAAGACCTTAGTCTAAATGCTTTAGCCTAAGTTTATTTTATCTCGGGTCTTAACTTAAATATCATGTATCTTGCAAGATCCAACAATCTATGCTTCCTCATAGCCTTTTAATTAGATGATGTGAACAAATCCTAACAAAGATTAGCAATTAGTCCTTTAGACCAATCATGTTTGAGCATTTGGATCACGATCAATAACTCTTAATTCATCACAACTAAAGATTAGATGAACCAAAGACAATATTGAAAATTAAAAGGCCTCAAAAGCTCCATGGAGTCGCCATGCAGTGCTCCCACATTTTAGACTTAAAAGCAAATGGTCTTGCTTATTAAATTAGACCAATAGTGTAAAACTACTCAGATCATGATCAAACAACTCTCACTTCATCATGGATTTTAATCAAATGGATCCAATTGAGTCCAAAATCTTGGGAAGCCCTATCGAGTTGCCACATAGCACTTTCATAATAGGATATTGGAGTTTGACAAGCTTAAAATTGATGTTTATGCATTTGTCATTTGACATCTATAAGGACGTATTTGACATCTACATGACTGTCAACTAATAACTTCATGAACTTAAATTTGATGTTTGTGTGACTGTCATTTGACATCCATAATCCATCAAATTTAAGCTAATGTATTATTGTGCTCAAGACCAAGATATACTCCAAAATACTATTTATAAAGATCTTAAATTGCATTGTAGATGAATGGAATCGCTCAGAGGATGTTCTAACACTTAAAATATTTGAACTGTACATAATGAAATGATCCTATAATTTAAATATATGTAGAAATGAATTTAGTCTAAGTTTATATCCTAAGGTCCCCATTGCATTTGATTGAATTCCATGAACTTTAGGCTAAAGACTTATATTAAGTCTTATTTTAAAAGGGTCCTTGTGCCATAAAACTTAGCCTAAATGCTTTTAACCAAATTTTTATCATGTTTATTAATACAATAAATCTCTATGTAAAAATCTAACATTGGGTCCTTATATCACTTTGACCCCTTTAGGTTTATTCTAAAGAGCTTAACATAAGTATTTCATCCCAAAGTATGTGTTATTTTTATAAAACACAACGTAAACTTTGAATTAAATTATTTAGCCATGATCCCTTTTTTATATAAATATAAAAAAACTTAGGCATAAACACGTTACCCTAAATTTTATTTCATGTTTGATAAACACAAAATAAACCTTAGCATAAGGTATTTAAACTTAAGTCCCCACCTAAATAATGCTGACTAAAGCTCATACATGTTGCAAGATCCAATAGCTCATACTTCATCATGAAGAATGATCCAATAGTGAAAAATCACTTATGAATTTTCAACAGAGCTTTGAGAGCCTATGGGTATGATGCATGGAAAATGCAAATTCAACATATGAATGATAAAGGTTCCAAAACACAAAAAGCTTACGTAGTTGCCAAGTGGCACAACTATGGGAATCAGTATAAAAGGGAACCAATAATAAGCAAAGGCCTAGATTGCAATCACCAACCCATGTTAATCATTGATCTTGATCCAATAGAGTGGAGCCAAAGGGAATATTTCAAAAAACAATGCCTAGTGCTTAGCAACATTTATGAAAAATGCCATGAAAGTGCTAGATAGATGCCAAATAAGCACCACATAAACACAAAGAAACAAAATAGAAGATCTTGTCTGATCAAAATGCAAATGTATATAGACAAAGGCTAGAATAAAATCTTAGGCACATATAGGCTGAGGCCTAAATAATCTACTACCATTAAAGCTTCAAATCCCTAAAACATGCATAAATGACCCTACATGAACTCGAATTGATCAAAAGAATCTAAAAGAAGTCCAATTTTGATTTGAGCAGAAAAGAACTAAACTAGAGACCATTTTCAATCTGATTGAAAGAAATTTAAAAGTGTGTAATCCATGATAGATCCAATGAAATAATTGAGAGATGAGACTAAATTGTATTTGTCATCAGACAGTGAAGGAAGGGTTTTCAAAGACACTAACCTAGACACTGTGGCCTTAAATAATGGTAACGAGAATTGGTCTGAGATCTTATAGACCATTAAGGAGATGCCAACCATCACCAAGGAAGAATAAAGAATCACCATAGTTAGTAGGAATTACTATGACCTGGTTGCAATTTAAAAGGTTGGTCTCTATCATACTGCTACTAAACCAAAGGTACTCTATTGTATTGATATCCTTGCTCCCATTTTTTTAGATTATAGAATTGATAATGATTGGATCATACATGAGGGTATCTCTAGGAGAGTTGCGTATATTTCCACACTAGCCTTTAATAGGTATTATAAACTCCTAAAATCCCATGTGTACCTACCCACCATTAAGGAATGGACCACCAAGAATGACCTTGACACCATTCTTAGGCCATGGTTTCTCCAAGGGAGACATGTTATTCAAGACCCTACTAGCAACATCCCAATTTCCTAGTTTAGATAGGGAATTAGGGTAATCATGACCCTATTGAACATAATATTTGGATCCCCTTCAACCACATATATCAATAAGATTTGGGTATCCTATGTATACTTCATTGTAGAAAAAGGGCTCACTCCCCCAATTGGAGATATGATCAACATCCACTGAGGAAATATATTTACTACCATCAAAAGGAAGACTAGAAAATAGTTCTTTATGATATCTTACCTATTGTATGCCCTGTTAGCCTCCACCTATATCCCCCACATCAAAAATTGGTCACCGAAGGGCATATTCACAATTTTCCACCATTATTTAAAACTACATATCTTCAAATATAGACACCACATGCAGTTCATTTATGATTGTGTCTATCCTGCTTTAGTAGAATACATCATAGGGATCCAAATGCCCATAGTAATCCCTCTAATAATTAATTATGTGAAACTAATGGGAGACATATGTATTTACTTAGATTACATTATAATCAAAATTGAGGGGATTTTGAATCAACCTTACAAGTTGATTATTATATGTTCCTTCCAAGCTGGCAGAGCAAGAAATTACATCCCAACTTCTTCATGGTGTTGATGGAGTGTGAAAGGAGAAGAGGAAGGGTCTCTTCCATCCCTTTATTTTGATAATTGGAAGAATTATCCTACAAGATTGGAAGTAGGTGGACACCATGGCTAGGCACAAAGATTCTTTTGTTTTTCAATTAGATGACCTTAGGCATGAGGATTCTAATAACATATTGGGAAAGAATTTTAGGAGAAATAATTACCTAAGCCAATCTATGAGAATAAAATTTTTCCTTATGCACTCTCCACATCAAGTCCAACAATTTTGAAGAGGCACTAGCTAGATTCAAGAAACACAACCTCAAAATTGTGCACAAATTGACTAGAGATGAAAAGCCACTAGGGGACATTTAGTAAATGTACCCTCTTCAGTACCATTTACTGCTTGGACCTTCTAGACCTCCTCAGGAGCAATCTCAGATGGAAAAATCACATCCCTAAACATAAATTACATAGGGTCCTAATAAGTAAAATTGGAAGAGAGACCTAGTGGGGGCCCATCATCTTCATCCCCTCATAACAAACCATCATCTCTAATTGAATATCTATTTATGATTGCCCTTATGCTTGATGAAATAACAGAGGATGTCCTCAAGGTCCTTATTAAAGCATATGGATCTAAGGAAGAGGAAGAATAAGCTAAAGAAGCTTAGGTTAAAGTATAAGAATTTGAGGGGGATAAAGGGAAGGAAATTTCCTTGGACTTAGTCCTAGTGACACAACCAAATAAGAGGAAAGTAGAATTGGCAATTGTCCCTATTAGATATAAGAGGCCAAAGTTGACTCTCACGCATCCCACAAGAGAGATCAACTTTTTCAATGAGTACCTAATTTATGGACCAATCATCCATGATTGGTTCATTTATAGAAAGATATAGCAAATCCCTTCCTTGTCCCATTCATGGGATGTAAACTAATATATCAGTGTGGATGTGCATGAATACATCAATCTATGGATAAGGGATTTGATGAAAGAGAAAGAACAAATAAGAAAAAGGATCATTACAAGGTTAGATGAAAATAATATGGATGCTCCAAGAGCATCAAGTAGTGCCCAAATGAAGGTCCTAGAACCTCCAAAATATACTAAATCTACTACTACTATGAAATTAAATCTAGAGATAGCTAGATTAGAAAGAGTAAAGAAAATTTGGAAGAGAGACCTAGTGAGGGCCCATCATTTTCAGCCCCTCCTAATAGACCATCATATCTAATTGAATATATATATATGATTGCCCTTAACCCTGATGAAATAGTAGAGGATTCCCTCAAGGTCCTTATTGAAGCATATGGCTCTAAGGAAGAGGAAGCACATGTTAAATAATCGTAGGTTAAAGTAGAAGAAGCTAAGGGAGATCAAGGGAAGGAAGTTTCCTTAGACCTAGTCCTAGTAGCACAACCAAAGAAGAGAAAATTAGAATAAAAAATTATCCCTATTAGATATAAGAGGCCAAAGTTGACTCTCACTCATCCTAAAAGAGGTATCAACTTTTTTAGTGAGGATTACCCCATTCATGGACCAATCATCCATGATTGGTTCATTTATAGAAAGATGTAGAAGATCCCTTCCTTGTCCCATTCATGGGATCTAACCCAATCTATCAGTGTGGATGTGCATAAAGACATCAATATATGGATAAGGGATTTGATAAAAGAGCAAAATCAAAGAAGTAAAAAGGATCATTTTAAGGTTAGATGAAAAGAATATGGATGCTCTAGAAGCATCAAGTAGTGCCTAGGTGGAGGTCCCAGAACCTATAAAATATACTAAATCTACTAATACTATGAAATAAAATCTAGAGATAGCTATATTAGAAAGAGTAACAACCAAAAAATACATGGTGGGAAATAAAGAGTTCACATTCCAAAAAATTTAACCTTTTACAGGTTTAACTCTAGTTGGAGGGCACTAGCCTGGTGAACTACTTGTTGACCAAAACCCTGTAGGTCAAATTGGGACCCCTATAGGTAAAAAAATGATATTTAGAGGTTTAAAAAAAATTATTATGTCATAGGGTGTATTATATGTTAATTTATGTCATTTAATGATACATTAGCCTTGGTCATTAGTCTTATTAGTCAATATGTCCTTTTGAGTCATTTTAAGGGTCTAAATAAAGCATTTAATAACTTATATGACATATTAGGTAAATTTTAAGGTTTTAAAAGGTTATTTAATGCCACATGTGTCCTATTATGTCTTAATTAACTATTAATAACCAAAAATTGGTAGGTTATTTATAAAAAGTAGATTTCTTGAAAACATGAGCATTTAATGAGGTGTACAGACTTGTACTACCTCTCATAGTTGGGGATGTTTCAATAGTGTCACTTGGTATTCCACACACATTTTTAATTGATAAATTTCATCATAATCTCCAATAAATGAATAAAACCACTTATCTCTCCTTCTACTAAGCTTGGCAAGCAAAAGTAGTCTTCAGGTTTGTACTTGGTATGGCCAGCATGAGAGGTTTCAATAAAAATGATCTTAGGGGTGTCTTCTAAACCTATTTATATTAAATTTAATTATTTTTTATATAATAATTGTGACATGATCTTTATGAAAAATTCCTAATAAGTTGACCTATCTAGTTTGCTTGTTAATCTATGTACCCTATATGTTTTTCCTTGGTTTGAGAAAATTCATACAATCTAGATGTTAGGATTGATTATAGAGTCTTTTAATCTCCTCTCAAATGTTACCCATCCTTTATTTCAAGTTTTAAGTTGGTTTCAAGATCTAATCACCTCAGGTTTGTAGACTAGTTCAATTCTATGTAGTAGGTAGATTTCCACCACTCCCAACATTTTTAGGTTCTAGCAATGGTGTCAAATGATGGTGATGGATTATATCCATATTTTAAGTGTTTTTTCCTTTCATTTTATCCTCATTCTCCAAATAATTTTCATGGTTTGCAATCATACACTACACATACACATAGTCTACCATTGGAATGTGCACCTATAGGTGATCTTATGGAGGAATTCACATTGAAAATGAGGCATGCATATATTTTTTAGATAATTTATAATGTGATAAATTAATTTTAAGGTATTTTTATAAGCCTATAATTTATTAAAGTTCAAAACAATTCTCACTACCCATACTCCTCTCCATTGCTTGTCTAATGCAACTTAGAATGTACACATACAGGTGCCTGAAAAGGGAAATCACACTGAAATGATGTTATTTTATTTTGTTTTAAATACTCACAAGTTGAAGAGAATTAATTTAAAAATTTTAAGGAGGTTCATGATTATTAAAAATGATATCCATCTTCACTGCTAAGCACACAGTCTACCTGCTGCAACTTAATCTGGACCTATATGAGTCTTGGAAGATGGCATCATGTTGGAAAAGGAGTCCTAGTGGTTTTTTAAAATCCTTATTAATGATATAAAAACATTTGGAAACATTTTTGAGGGTAAAAATAGTGAATTTTTTGTACTCATCATTCTGCCTATAAATTTTGTATTATTTGTTTGCATTATGGAAATAACCACCTAAAGGTGGCTTAATAGGGGACTAAGAGCTCTTAATGGAGGATTTTGACATGTTGAAATCCTTATTTTGAGTCTTAATAGGTTGAGGGACCATGGAATACCTGTCTTAGGTGAATATTGGAAAATGTAATTTGAGAACCACCTTCCAAAGATTCAATGACAATATACAGGGACCTAATCCTTAAAATGTCAAAATAGAGGTCTAGTCAATTTTTTCAAATGCATACAATAGGGTTGCAAGAAAATTTGAAGCTTATAGATGGTTATGTATTATATTTTACATAAAATACAAGATACATGAAATTTTTTGGATCTATATGACCAATGGAAGGTAGTATTTGAAGGTCCTAAAGTTGTCAACTTAAGCACTAAATTCCTCCATTAACACCTATAATTTTGAGTCAAGAAGAGACCTCATACCTAATGTTGAAAATATAGACCATAATAACATATGATAGCGGTTAAAAAAGGTTCAAGTGACATATATGGTCTAAAATATCATCATAAGGAATGATACATTATGTTTTTATTCCTATACATAACTACAATCTATACAAATAACCTAAATACTCACCTACAACTGTAACTAAGTAGAAAGTGAGTAAAATATGGTGTTTATGTGATTTTTGAGCCTATATAGGGTGAACATAGGTCCAAAAAATATGATAAATGACCATTTAAAAGTATCAATAAGGATATCTCAATGTTTCAATTCCTAATCCATACATATGTACCTACAAGTACCCTCTAACACACAAACACCTAATTTGTTGTAACTGAGTCAGATAGTGAGTAAGCTTGGTAATTGAGAGTGTGGAATTGATAGGGATGATAAAATAGGTTAAATATAATATAAATTATCTTTATAATTATAAATATACTTATAAACATTATTTCAATCTTGATTTATTAAAGTTAACCTACAGGTGTCCCCTATAAAGTAAAACGTAGTCAGGTTTTGTACATACAGTCTCAAGAATTCAAGGATGGCAATGGGTATATAGAGAGTTAAAGTGATGAATAGGCCTAAAAAATATTCATAGTGACCATAAGTGTCTATATAGGCTATTTATAATTCAAATAAAACAAAATAAGGGCTCAAATGTTGTATCACATAGTCTATTCCCTAAATTACGCACAAAGTCTATCATAAAAGGACTCTATTTTGGGTTTTTGAGAGATTGGAGGGTCAAATGATCTATTATACTGATAAAATTTTATGTATTATGTCTTTATAAATTCTATAATACCATAAAATATCCACCATTATTTTAGGTATTAAGTGAGTGCCCTATGTTTTGTCTCAGATAGAGGGCACTCCCTTTGTGCACAAAACTGGTAGGGCTTGGAGAATAAGGTATAAATATGAGACTAAAAGCTTAAAATACCTTGAAAATAGTTGTGTGGATATATATATATATATATATATATATATATATATATATATATATATATATATATATATATATATATATATATGTATGTATGTGTGTGTGTGTGTGTGTGTGTGTGTGTGTGTGTGTGTGTGTGTGTGTGTGTGTGTGTGTGTGTGTCTATATATATATGATAAACCTTTATCATTGGGGATAAGATAAATAGGGTGCTAAAAGACACCAAGGGTTGCAGGCAAGCCCATTGTGCATGGTTAGGCCTAAGGCCAAATAGAAAAACGTTTCACTTATATCATGTGATAAGAATTTAAACCTATTTTATAATTTTTTTGAGGTTATTTAATAAATTTTAAATCTATTTATATGAAGAGAGAACCATAAAAAACTCATTTTGAGCTCGGTGCAGATGGGCTTGTTAGGCAAGTTTAGGCCTAAAAGCCAAATAGAGGGTCATTTTCATTTCCAACCTTGGTAGGGATTTCCAATGGATTGAAACATGGTTTTAATTACATTGTTTTAAATCTCTTTTAATGTAGATAAATAACAATATATTCCATTTTTGAGCTCAAAACCCTCTCAGTCTTGCAGGAAATGGAAGGAAAAGCCTGATAATGTGATTTCAAGTGCTCATATCTCTCTTGATGCTTTGTATGGAGGCCAAATAAATTAAAATGTGTTATCAAGGGTCCTATAAAACCTTATTGTGGAATTTATTTTCAATTTTAATGTAAAGTTTTTATGAACAAATCCTAAGAGGTCAGAACAGGCCTAAACTCTCCAAAACCCTTACTAGTGACCAGTTTGTGGAAATGGAGTTGAAAATATACTATAATGGAATATTTTTCTTAGGATTATTATTTAAACTTATAGGAGACTCTCTCAATATACTCCCCATTCCTTTTTACTATATTTAATTGTATGAACAAGGTATAAAATGAGGTACTTTTGACTATTTTATGTGTTTTGGAGGTTCTAAAAAGAGTCTAAATATGAAACAAACTTTTGGATAAGTATTAGTACTTGTTATAACCCATAATAAAAATTTAATTATTAATAAAAACTCCTAAGTGCCTCAACCAACTACTTCATCTCATCCAGTCAAAACTGGCATAGTGGACAAGCTAGTGATAAGCGTGGAAAACTTCAATTAAGCTTATTTTAAGGTTTGTATGATGATTATAAGTCTATTTAGGGTCTTCAAAAGTGTAATAAAATCACTCCACATGTATTTTTATATAAAAATAATACCTTTTTGGAAGCCAAGTGTGAAAGGTCCATGAAAAAGGAGTTTCTTAGAGTGCTTATAGTGATAGCTCCTTTCAAGATGATTCCAGATGACCAAGCCTATAACCAAATTATGGAGAGGAATGTTTGAAACCTTTCCCCTTGATTACAATAATAATACATATCCTTAATGATCTTGGTAAGTTCAAATATGTACAAATAATGAAGGCAATTTTCTTAACTAGAATGAGAACTTTCATGCCACTTTATAAGAGTTTCATGACTTGGAAAGCCACTTGTTATTTATAACCTTTCATGGTTCATCACAAATCATATTATCATATAAAATTAACTAATTTTCTTAGATTTACAAGTTTCCAAGTGACCCTTGGACTTCTCTCTTCTCCTCTCTCTCTCAAGTTCTATAAGAACTAACCATTTTGGTCATTATAACTTATGCTCCACCTGAGTATGGAAAAGCCCTACTCATTTGAATACCATTTGATCAATAATGCCACTTATTTTTTTTTACATTTTTGATATATTTTCATAGTTTTTTAATTTAATGACGAATCTTTCTTAGTGAAGACTATGGATTGCTTAGCATATTGTCATATTCTTTCACCTATTTGCAACTTCTTCTTGCAGGTCATGTGAAGTGTTATAGGAAATGTCATGGATTACATGAGTTAGTATATTCAATAGTTCCATTTAAGGAATCTTTTATATTCCTCATATCATTTCACATTCATCCACAACCTCATAATGAAACATTAATGTGAGAAGGTTCAAATTGGAAAAGTGTATGTTTGGTTAGTCCTTTGTTCTCATATGTAACATGTTGTTGGTTGGAAGTAATAAATTTTTTTGGTGTATCACCTCCATTAGAATAGTTTGCTTTAAGTTTTTTCTCTCATTTTCCCCCCTCAAAGTTTAGGTGTATTAGTGATCCAAAGTGGTACATAAAGGGATTTATCCCTATCTAGATATTCACCTCATTATAAGGCTACCCACAAGCCTAGAGGTGTTTTAATTATGCCACATGGATGAGGAGAGCTAAGAAATCTCATAAAATGATGGAAATACAAGTGATAGTAGTTTTTGGCACAACAAATGTGACTCTTATTCCAATAAGTGGGAAAATTTTTGTTGTGTCTTTCCCGTATCAACTTTTAAAAGCAAGAAATCAAACACTAATGGTGACTCCGAATGATAACTTCTAGTTGTAATCATCCTAGGTATATCTATTTTGAAATTTTTATCATTTTTTGTGTTTGCTTCAATATATTAGGTTGATATGGAAAGATATGGTCAATATTCCTATCATGAACCTTCTTATCATCCTTTTTATGAACCACATTTTAATCCTCAATAGCCCTATCAAAATGGATATCAATCCTATGATCCATGGAAGCCATATAACCATTCATTTCCCTCTCCATATGGATACCATGTTGTTGTACAACCCTTTGTGTATGGTTACCAATAAACCTATCAAGAGACACCTAACTATTAGTCCTAATATGAGCTCTATCATTCATATTATGATGCTTATCAACCTCAAGCCTATTCCTATGAATCTTATAATATGACATAAGATGTTTCCATGGATTGTACACAAATATATTATTTTCAAGATGAAACTCCTACATATGTAGGTGTTTCACCTTTTAATCAGCCTAAGAATTCACTTTCATGTGAGCTTACTAGTGCTTTTCTCTTTCCTAAACCCACTCCCAAGTTCTCTCGTTAATCCCACACTCCATCTTCAAATCCTTCACCTTCAACTACATCTCATATTAAAGCTCTCTCACCTCAAATACATGAGCCTATCCATAAAATATCTAGCTCACCCCTTCTTGAGGAAGAGCCTATCTTGAGAGAAGTAAGTAAAGAAGAGAAAATTCAATTCATGGCTGAAAAAAAAGACCGCATGAGTGAATTTGAGGAAGAAATAACAATAGGGACTCCCCTTGGTGTAAAAAAGGACAATCCATAAGCTTTTGCCTCTAATTTGAAGGGATGTGTGTCCATGAAGAATGTTTACAAGATTTGAAGAGAGAGATATTTAAAAAAGATTCCATGTTTGATCATGAGGTTGTGTATGACAATCTCAAGCATGAATTAGAATGTGTTGTCAAGGATGGAGAACAATTTAAATTCATCCCTTAAGAAGTGGTATTCTTAGGAGCGTCTCATGAGACCAAGGTAGAGGAAATATCTCTTGAAGATGGAATTCATGAGGGAGAAGATTTATGGTAGAATTTCAATTCCATATGTAAATAATTTTATAGGTTAGGTAAAAAACAAATCTCCAAAATATTTCACATATAATGATAAATTTTTTAATGATTCCAATAAACATGATCTTAAGTGTTAAATTAAACATAAATATGAAGGTCATTATACTAGTCAAGAACCTATTATCATGAATCCATTTGATGATGCTAGTGTACAAGAAGTTGTAGACATGTATACTGATGTCAAGGCTAAGAGGACTATAATATTTTCAAACTTGCACATCAAGGACCAAGTTCATGATAAGGTTGAGATTGTTTGGATGTAAGAGGAGTTTATTTCCTTAGTCAACTTGTATGGAGCTACTTGGTTCTCATTGAACCTCATGCCAATGAATTTGGTAAACACCAAGAAGATGATGGAGGCATCAATGCTAAAGGACAAAAGGCTACATGTCTCACTTAATCCTTCATGTCATAAAACAAGGAAGGCTTAAAACTTCCCCTTTGATCTAAGTGGGAGGTATGCTTAGTTATTAAGTTGTATATATTTATTTGCTTCTTATGTTTTCCTAAGAGCTTTGAGCACATGTGTGTCTTGTTAGTGTGTGTCCTTTATTTTGTGTGGTTGAGGTAATTAGTGGTCTTGTCTTGATCAAGCATAGTTGTCAAGTTGTCAAAGGCAAAGTGTGTGTCAAACCTTGTATTCATGTGACTATCTAAGCCCAATGGAATGATAAGGCTACAAGTCTAGTTAGTATAGTAGCCATACCACCCCTATGAGTCACCAATTTGTTAACCAAATTTAACCTTACAGGTCAAATTGGGACCCTTATAGGTAAAAAATTGATATTTTGAGGTTTATAGTGGGTTTATTATTATTTCATATGGTGTATTATATGTTAATTAATGTCATTTAATGATACATTAGCCTTAGTCACTAGTATTATTAGTCAATATATCCTTTTGAGTCATTTTAGGGGTCAAAATAGAGCATTTAATGACTTATACAACATCCTAAGGAAATTTTAAGGTTTAAACAGGTGATGTCACACCCCATGTGTCATCTTATGTCTTAATTAATTGTTACTAACTAAAAAGTGGTAGGTTATTCAGAAAAAGAGATAGTTTTCTTAAAAACATGAGCATTTAATGAGGTGTATGAACTTGTACATCCTCTCACAATTGGGGATATTTTAGGAGTGTCCCTTGGTCTTCCAAACACTTTTTTTAGTGATTAGTTTGATCCGAAGCTCTAATAAATTAAGAAAACCACTTATCTCTCCTTTCACTAGGCTTGGTAAACAAAATTAGTCTTTAGGTTTGTACTTGGTATGGTCAACATGAGAGGTTTCAAGAAAAATGATATTGTGGGTGTCTTATAAATGTAATAATCTTCCATTTTATGTTTTTTTGTAGATGAATGGTTACATGTACTTTATGAACCATTCTTGATAAGTTGACCTATCTAGTTTGCTTACTAATCTATGTAACCTATAGGTCTTGCCTTAGTTTGAGAAATTACATACAATAAAGATGATAGGATTGATTAAAAAGGTATTTTAGTATTATATAATATGTTACCCATCATTTTTTTCAATTTTTAAGTTGGTTTGAAGAGCGAATCACCTCAGGTTTGCATACTAGTTCCATTCTATGTAGTAGACAAATTTCCACCACTCCCAACATTTTTAGGTCTTGTTAACGGTGTCAAATGATGGTGATGTCTTGTGTATATTTTTTAAGTGTTGTTTAATTTCATTATATCCTCATTCTCCAAATCATATTCATGGTTTTCAGTTATACACTACACATACACATAGTCTACCATTGGAATGTGCATATGCATGTGCTCTTATAGAGGAATTCACATTGAAAATGAGATATTGACACATGTTTTAGATCATTTAGAATTTTAGGGGTGAATTTTAAATTATTTGGATAATCCTAAAATTTATTAAAGGTCAAAACAATGCTCACTGCCCATACTCCTCTCCTTGCCTGTCTAATGCAACTCAGAATGTACACATACAGGTGCCTAAAAGGGAAATCACGTTGAAATGATGTTATTTTGTTTTTTATTAAATCCTAAAAATTATAAGATAATTTATTTCAACATTTGAATTCAGTGCATGATTATTTAAAGTGAGATCCATCTTCACTGGCTAAGCACACAGTCTACCTACTACAACACAATGTGCACCAACAAGACTCTTAGAGGATGACATCATGTTGGAATAAGAGTCCTTATGGTTATTTAAAATCCTTATTTATTATATTAAAACATTTAGAAACCTTTTTTAGGGTCAAAATAGTGCATCATCCATACTCATCAGTCTGCCTGTAAATTTTGTATTCTCTATCTACATTATGGAAATAACCACCTAGAGGTGGTCTAACAAGGGTAATGGAGGATTTTGAAATGTTTAAATCCTTATTTAGATTATTAATAGGTTGAGGGACAATGGAATACCTTTATTAGGTGTATATTTTCAAATGTGAGTTGAGAACCACCTTCCAAAGATTCAATGATAGTATACAGGGACCTAATTCCCAAAATGTTAAAACAAAGGTCTGGTTAGTTTTGTCAAATGAATATAATAGGGTTAAAATAAGTTTTTAAGATTATATATGGTTATGTCTTTTACTATACACACAATAAAAAATCCATGAAAATTTTTGGAGGTAGATGACTAAGGGAAGGCAGTAGTTGAAGGTCCTAAAGTTGTCAACCTAAGCACTAAATTCCTCCATTAACACCTATAATTTTGAGTCAAGAAGAGCCCTCATACCTAATGTTGAAGATATAGACCATGCCAACATATGATATTGGTTAAAAATGGTCGACATATATGTTCTAAAATATCATCAAAAGGAATTATACATTGTGTTTTACTTCCTATACATACCTACAATCTGTACAAATAACCTAAATACTACCCACAGTTGTAACTAAGCAAACCATGAGTAAAATATGGTGTCTAAGTGATGTTTTAGCCCGTATAGGGTGAAAATAGGTCCAAAAAATATGATAAATGAACATTTAAAAGTATCATAAGGGTTATTTCAATGTTTTAAGGCTTAATCCATACAGATGCACCTATAGGTACCCTCCAACACACAAAAATATAATCTGTTGTAACTGAATCAGACAATGAGTAAGATTAGTGATTGAGAGTGTGGGAGTGATAGGTATTATACAATATTTTCAATCCAATTTCGATTATATTGATAGTTTCTAAATGGAATTATAACATTATTTAAAATTAACCTACAGGTGCCCCTTATAAAGCAAAACACAGTCAGGTTTTGTATATACAGTATTGAGAATTCAAAGATAGAAAGGGGTATGTAGAGAGTTAAATTGATTAATATTAATCATGACCATAAATTTATCAATGGGCTATTTATAATGTTGTATCACATAGTCCATTCCCCAAACTATGCACACAGTTTGTCATAATAGGAGTCTATTTTGGGTTTTTGAGAGATTAGAGGGTCAAATGATCTATTATAAGGATAAATTGTTTTTTAATATGTATCCATAACTTATATAATCCAATAAAATATTAACCATTTTTTGAGGCAATAGGGTAGTTCCCTCTATTTTGTCTCAGACATAAGGCACTCCCTTTGTGCATAAAACTGGTAGGGCTTGGAGAATAAGGTAAAAAAATGAGACCAAAAGATAAAAAGACATTTAAAATAGTTTTTTGGAGCTTGATATCACCTAGGAAAATATGATAAACCTTACTCATATGGGATAATCTAAATAGGGTGCTAAAAGACACCAAAGATTGTAGGCAAGCCCATTAGGCATAGTTAGGCCTAAGGCCAAATGGAGAAACATTTACTCTTATATAATGAGATGATAATTAAAAAATATTGGAAAATGTTTTTGAGGTTATTTGATACATGTTAAATATATTTATATTTAGATATAACAATAAAAAAACTCATTTTGGGCTTTAAGGTGTAGATAGGCTTGTTAGGCAGGTTTAGGCCCAGAAGCCAAATAGAGGGTCAGATTCATTTCCAACCTTGGTATATATTTCCAATGGATTGAAACATGTTTTTAAGGACATTTTATATGTTTTAAATCTCTTGTAATGAAAAAAAATCATAATATAGTCCATTTTTGAGCTCAAAACTCTCTTAGGCTTGTAAAAAATGGAAGGAGAAGCTCGATAAGGTGATTTCAAGTGCTCATATCTCTCTTGATGATTTGCATGGATGATAGATAAATTTTAAAGTTTTATAAATGGTCCTAAAGAAAATTATTGTGAAATTTTTTTCAAGTTTAATGTCAATTTTTTATGATCAAAGCCTAAGAGGTCAAAAGAGGCATAAACCCTCCAAACCCCTTGCTAGTGACCAATTTTTAGAAATGAAATTGGAAAGATACTTACTGATGATTGAATTTTCACCCTTGAAGAGATGATTATCTCTCTTAATACAAGTGGAAAAATTTAATCATCTCTCTTACTTTGGGTGATAATTTAGTTGAGATGAATCTCTAGATTAGGGGCTAGCTCCCCTTAATGCACCTTTCAAGCTCTCCCTCTAATCTATCAACTATGTATGAAAATGGAGAAGGAAAAAAAGTGAGAAAACAAGTGGTGATTAACCAATATTTTATATCCTCATAAATTAATAAAACTACTACTTAAAGGTAAATAAGGATGTTTCACACAAAGTCACAACAAAGACATTACTGCATCAATATTTCATAAGTTAGATTTAGTAAGGTATTTAATGTTTAGGAGGGTGATTAATGATTCTACAAAGAAATTAAATATATAAAAATTTTAAAAAAATCTACACTTAGTAAATAATTCTAATAGAGACTTGCAACATCATCCCTTCTGCACATTGGTAAGTGACCATAGATTGACATGCTAGAAAATAACCTTTTTACTAGTCATTATCAATAAGATTCGAACTTATACTCAATAGTGAAATGTGTGAATGGAAAAATCACTTGTATATTTATTAAAGAGTTACCAGTACAAATCTGGTTAGAGTTTCACTATAACTAACGGAGCTCCCAAATGAGTAGAAAGAATACACACACACACACACACACACACACACACACACACACACACACACACACACACACACACACACACACACACACACACACACACACATAGTTTTTAGAAGGAGGGCGAGCCAAGGAAGTTCAGAGGTCACTTGGATTTGTGTCATCTTGAGGATGGAACAGTTACAATACATTCTATAAGATGTTCTCTTTTTATTTATGCCAATAATATCAAGATACTCTAAATTGCATTTTTTCATTAATGGTTCCATTGGTTGGAAATTCATTTGGATGCTAGCTAATCCTTATTAGCTTGTTGAACTGTAAAATAGTATAAAAACTCACTCCTTTAACCTACATATTTCCATTTGCTTGTACACATATGTTCAAAATATTTCCATTTTTCACCTTTATATTTTCCTTATGGTTCCAATTGAGCCTTTATTTTAAAATTTAATAGCTTTTTTTTTCTTTCTAAGATTGACATTTTATGGGATATCAATCATTTGTTTGAATCCCAACGGCTAGTTTTCACAGTCTGAACTTGACATTTTACGGGCCATCACTCATCAAGTATTTCTTTGGAATTCTTGTCTTTTGAATTATTTTGGAAAATTTGTCCATGCATGATTCTCCTAAAATAATTCATTCACATTTTTGTGTTTGACAATTTCTTTGAAACAATTCCTCAGATAATATTTTCAAAAGAATTCTTTTAGGTTTTTTGCAAGTGACCCTTTGGCTTTATGAAAATACCATTACAATTTTTTAAATGGTTTACCTCTTCCCTAAAATAATCATTCAAACTTTTTGAAAATGTCCCTTTTGAAAGGAACATACCCTTTGGAAGAAATGTAAATGGCCCCTTTTACATGAAAGTGGCCTTAAAAAAAAATACAACTGTCCTTCAAGATTTTTGTCACCTACCCTTCAAAAAAGATGAAGTGCCTTTCAAAATTTTAGAATGGTCCACTTGTCCCTTTGCTTCAATTCCTTTGGGTTTTTTGTAAAGGATAATTTATGTGGACTTTTTGTAAATTACCCTTTGGAAAATGGAAGTGACCTTTCGGAAGAATTGAAAATGTCATTTGGAAAACCTATATTTTTCCTTTGGACTTTTGGAAATGGTCCACTTAGCCTCAAATATACCATTTAGAAACATGAAACATACCCTTCATACTTTTGTAAGTTTTCCACTTTGTTTTCATGAGATTTATTTTAGATAAATTATCTGAAAGAATTCATGATTGGCTAGAAGAATACACTTAACAAAAAAAGACTTGAACAAAAAGTCTAAAGTAATTATTCAAAGGATTAAGACTCAAAACCCAAAATAATTTATAAAAGTATTGGTAAATACCATACAAAATTTTCTAAAAGGATTAGGCTTGCACATTTGTTATAGGCTTGTATAAAACACTTCTTGCATACTAGACTTGACCAAAGATATGAACTTAGGCAGCTAAATTTTTAGATAGGGGGTGACCAATTTTGGTTTGAAAAGCCAAAATTTGGTCAACAATACTCTAATAAAATATTTTTCTTAGGATTATGATTGAACCTTGTAGGAGACTCTCTCAAGCTACTCCCTATGCTTTTGGACTATACAGAATTATACATAGAGTATACAAAATGGGGTACTTTTGACTATTTTGTGTGTTTTGTAGGTTCAAAGAGGATTATAAAGATGAAAAAAAAATTGGATAAGGATTATTAATTTTTATAACCCCTCATATCCATCTAATTATTCATAAAAACTCATAAGTACCTTAACCAACTGCTTCATCTTAGCCAGTCAAAAAATACATAATGGACACTTTAGTGAGAAGAGTGGAAAACTTCAAGTGAGCTGATTTTAAGGTGTGCCTAATGATTTTGAGGCTATGGAGGATATTTAAAAGTGTCATCCACTCACCCATATGAATTTTTATGGAAAATTGGTGCATTGTTTTAAGCTAATTGTGTAGGATGTATGATAGAGGAGTTTCTTAGAGTGTGGGCAGTGATAGCTCCTTTCTAGATGATTTTAGATGACCAAGACTACAATTAAAGCATGTAAAGGAATTTCTACAACCCTTTACTTTGATTCCAATCATTAGGCCTATACCTAATTACTTTTGGGATGTTCAAATGTGTCCAAATAATGAAGGTAGTTTTTTGAGCTAGAATGAGAAATTTCATGCCACTTTGCAAGAGTTTCATGACATGGAGAGCCATTTATTCTTTATTTCTAAAAATGAAACACACAACACAAAAATAACAAGACCAAGTATAGACAACATAAAACTAGACAAAGACAAACTCAAACATGTGCCTACGTACTTAGGGAACATAAAGAAGGTAAGAAAATATGTACAATAGAAGAAGAAAACATTAGTAAAAATGCTTTAAATATATCCCATTGACTGGGATATGCAAATCCTCTCCATCCAACCTTGAGAGTTGGAAAACATTATGTTGTTTTCACTGTGTGATCACATATGGGCCACTTTACAAAGCATCAAAATTTGTGTGTCTTCTAGGCTTGGCCCTATCTTCATCCCATTTTAGGTCAATGTCTCCTTCCTTGAAGTTTCTTGTCAAAATAGCTCTTTCATTATTGTTTCTAAGTTGCCATGGTATACATAGCATGATCTCTTATCTCCTCAAGATCCATCAACTCACATAATCTAACCTTCATGCTATCATTATCCATCAATTACATCTGATAGGTAAGATCTAAAGCTAGTAACTCAAGTGAGATAGGAAGTCTAGCTTCCCTTCCATACACAATTGTGTATGGTGAGTTCCCAATTGCTCTCTTTGGGGTGATCCTATTATCCCAAAGGGATATCTTTAGCTTGGTATGCCAAATCCTTTGATTCTCCTCCATAGTCCTTTTTATGATTTTGATCAAATTCTTGTTTGTGGACTTAGCTAGTACATTTCCCTAAGGATAGTAGTTGGAGGAGGTGCTAAGATAAATGCAATGCTTTAGCCCATTCACTTGTCCTTGCTCCTAGAAAGGCCAATGCATTATCTGAGATGATTTTTAAGGGACCTCCAAACCTAATTACTATACCTTCATATAAATCAAGGACTAAAATTTCATTGGCCTCTTTCAAAGCTACAACCTCCACCCATCTCATGAATTAATTAGTGATAGTCAACACCCATTTGTGGCCACCACGAGAAGGAGGATTGATCAAACCTATGAAATCCAAACCCCACTGCATGAAGGGTTGCTCAACCTAGATTAGATGAGGGTAAAAGTAGCTAGCTTTTATTTACCATCAAAAAGAGAACACTTCTTGCATTTTCTCACCGAAGCATGGGTATATTTGAATAGGCTAGGCCAAATGTAACTAGCTCTCATAATCTCTACAACTATAGTTCTTAGAGCAAAGTGACCACTAATTAGTCCATCATAAGCCTCATGCAACACTTTATCAATCTGATCTAAATCAATACACCCTAAAATCACACCTGAAAATTCTTATCTAAAAATCACTCCATCAACAAGTATATAAGGAATGGATTGTAGCCTAAAATACCTTCTTCGAGATCCATTAAGACCTTGTGGACACTCACAATTTTGAAGGAAATGAATCATGTCTTATGTCCAGATTTTTGTAGATAAAGGTAAAGCTATTGTAGGATCATCACGAAGTGCCAAAACAACCTCCCTTTGTTCTTTCAAATCTAAATCAAGATGCTCATACAGTCCTTTTCCTTTGACTAACTTGGTTATTTTGATCTCCACATCATATTCCATCACTTTGGTGATCCAACCTACCCTTTTTTCATTCAAATCTTTTCTCAACAGAAGATATTTCACACCAAGCTGAGGCACAAAAATGTGAATCTTGTTTGTAGACAACATATGCCTAAACTTCTTCAAACTCCTTATAATTGAAAGCACTTATTTCTCCACATATGTATATATTGTATCATAGCCTTCTAAATCTTGATTGAAAAAGGCAATAGGATATTCTAGATTTTCATCATTATATTAAGTAAGCATGGTAGAGATTACCTCTTCATTCCCAAAGGTATATATGTTAAATTCCTTGGAGAAGTTAGGACTTGCAAGAGTAGGGGCCTAGGCAATGGCTTGCTTGATTTCTTCAAAACTTTCTTTTCTCCTTCCTGTCCAATTGAATATCTCATCCTTCCTTAGCATAGATGTCAAGGGATTAACCATGATATAAAAATCAAGAATAAACTTTTTAATAAAATTTATCTTTGTAAAACAAACTTTGTAAACCTTTCTTATGCTTAGGTAAAGACAATGCCAAAATAGCATTCACCCTTTCTTGATCAATAGATAGACCTTTCTTGGAAAAAATATGGCCTAAGAGTTTTCCTTAATGAATACAAAACACACAATTAATTGGGTTTAGAGAGATCCCAAACTCTCTACACCTCTCAAAAATCTACCTCAGGTGCTTTAATTGATCCTTTTCTTCATTGGATAAAATTGTCACACAATCAAGATATACCAATACAATGTCATTGATTAGTCCTTGGAAAGCCATATCCATTGTACATTAGAAAGTAGCTTCATCATTTGATAATTAAAATGTCATCTTCATATAGTTATATTTTCCCCATTTTGTGGTAAAGGCTATCTTGTACTAGTCACTTTCTTTCACCAAAATCTAATTTTACCCAGAATAAAAATCTAGGAGAGAAAACTTCTCACTGCCTGCCACCACTTGTAGAATTTGTTCCAAAGAAGGAGGGGGTAATGATATCTCAAATATACTATATATAATTCCCTATAATCAACATACAACCTGATCTCCCCATTTTTATTTCTAACAGGGACTAAATTGGCTAGCAAATAATAATGCTTGATGGGAAAGATGATTTTAGACTCAATCAGTTTAGTGAGCTCTTTCCTCATGAGAGGCTCAATCTTGGGATTGAGTGGCCTTTATATTTTCTTGATGGGTTTTGAATGTTTATATATATATTATGTTGATCCAAACTTGGATAAAGACCCTTCAAATCACTATACTCCCATGTAAAAATATCACTGAACTCCTTGCATAGTTCAATGAAATCATGCTTCTTTTGACTAGTGCATACCTTTCCAAGAAAAAGTAACTTATATTTAAATATATATACCATTTAATATTTATATTTATTGGTTTAAATTCTTAATTTATCCTTCTTGAGCTGGTCATCCTCATTGAATTTGCCTTCAAGAGTTGCTAGGCCTTTGGGAAGCTTGTTAGACTTCAGCTAGATAATTTGCCCTCCATATTGTTGTTGAATATTGGACTGATTTTTGGTAGAGAACTCAACCTCATATTTTATAAAAAGTGATATTTTTTTCCCCTCTAAAAAATCACCAATTGATGACATTATTTGGTATATAAGGTCTCACATTCACCTTTAGATGAGGTCGATTCTTGTCTTCTCTTATGCCTTTTGGAACATCAAACTGAGCACTAATATATGCCAAAATATCAACATGATTATTATCTTCCATTGGAATATAAGTGATATTAAATGCCATGAATTCTTATACAAGTTCCCAAACTCTATGTTTATAGGACTTGAGTAAGGAGTTCTTGGTCAAATTCTGCCCTCTAACTTGATTGACAATGAGCTCATTATCACCAAACACTTGTAATTCTTTGATACCTCTTTTCATTTCCCACTCGAGGCCATGAATGAGAGATTAATATTATTATACATTAAAATAATAAGAGAAATAAAATATAAAAGTTTTAAAATACCTTTCTTTTGAAGGTAAAACCAACATTGCTCCACCACCATCCCTAATCTTGCTTCTAGAACCATTAAATAAAAGTTGCCACAAGCCATTCACATATTTATTTTAACTCATCAAATTGGGCATGAAATAATACTTATCATGCATATAATATACTCCAAGAATATATTCCTCAATAAACTTATAATGATCATGCACATAGTTGTCATCTCCCCACTCATCTAGGAATAAATTAGAAACTCCTTCAAGGGAAGATGATGGGGATTTGTTAATGTGAAACTCTTATTTATAAATGATATCATATTTCAAATTTGATACCTTAGGTGATTTTGGTTCCAATTTATCTCTATAAATAGGTTTTTAATAAATCTTCACCTTAGTTCCATTCTTTATTCTAAACACCATGTAGGACTAGTTAGCTGCCAAGTATACACCTATCTTAGATGTAAAGTCTCTTGACAAGTAAAGACTAAAATAAGGAGGTAAATATTATAATACCACATCATGAGATATTGAAAAATTAGGATAATAATTAATAATCAGATTCAAACCTTTCACTACCTTGAAGGTTATGGCTGGTGGTCTATCCAATTGCAAAACTCCTTTGGTCATTGGCTCGTATTTGATGCCTAGCTTATCTGTTATACATTTGAGCATAAATGATGTGATTTATACACTATTTATTATTAATTTATTAAAAAATAAATCATAAATAGTTAAATATAGGTATAAATGATTATTCTCCTCATCTTTCTTCACTTAACCATCTATAGATTGAGTTCCATTGACCAAAACCACATTTTCACTTTTAGATGGGCCAACTTGTATACCCAGTCCATGCAATTCATTTTGGAGTATATATTTATAAATTATTAATTATATATAATAACACAATTATATTTTCATGTTTATCTTATTTATATGGTCCACAACATTAATGGAAGGATTACTTACTTTGGGGTTCTCTTTATGAACATTTGTACATTATGATGTAGCTTGCAGAGGTAGAGTTGTAGCAGCTATCCTAAAATTTGGAATCCTTTGATTTTCTTATGATTTAGGATCTTATTTAGGTCCTAATTCAATATAAATTTATTTAAGATTCAAAAAAGGTCCTTTATTGGTTCCTTTAACTTCTTTAATGGCCCTTTTCTTTGATCTAGTGTTGGCAGCCACACTAGCATTTTGATTGCTTGTATTCCCCATGTAATTAATGGTACAAAAATCACCCTCAAAATTATTCCTAAGAGTGGAATAAGATTTATCATTCCTTATATCCATCCCAAATTGTTTTGTCATCTCAAAAATTTAAAATTGAGATCTTTGATCACCTTGTGTAGTCATGCCTTGATTTTGCATTTCATTGGCATAAGCAACATGTTCTTGACCATGTTCAAAAGAAGGGTGGTTGGGATATTCCTAGGAAAAATTGTTTTGAGTGGGAAAAATGTATTTGTAATATGAGGTAGAATTATTATTATAACTTTGATCAGGCTTGACATGGGTGATTTGGCCTTGTCCCTGATTATTACCCTAAAAAGGAGGTCTATTTATTTGTCCAAACTAGTTGTAGGACTGATAAGGCCTATAGCTTTCGGATTATTTCCTTTTGAGAGAAACAAATTAATTAGTAAAAATTTGAATCAATATTTTGAGTTCATGCATTTAATTTTTATGGGTAATGATAGATTTTTCTTGACCAGGCAAAGGAGCTAAAGTGGGTAACACACTTTGACTAGGAAAATGCAAATCAAGGAATATTGCATTAGAGGTTTAAGAGCTATCTTTCCTACTTGGACAAGAAAATTCTTAGAATTTATGGCTATTTCATATGCATAAATAAATCTGTTTCCAATGATAGATTGAATAATCATGGTAATGTCACTATTTAACACTTTTAAGTTGTATAAAAATGTATAATTTGTTGTTGGCCTCACAAGAATTGGGATTCTGTCCCAAGTTTTTTGAAACCTAGTATTGAAATCCTACATTAATTCATGTTTTACCCTATTTATTATGGTAAATTTATTATAAGTAGATAGGTTATCACTTTTTCCCCCAAACCTATCAGTCAATAGGGTCATAAACTCATCCCATGAGCTAATAGAATTTACAGGTAGGGGCCCATACCAATCCAAAACTTTTCCTTTGAAAGATAAGGCTAACAAACTAATGGCTAAATTTTATAGAGTGATGTTATGGATATTAAAAAAAATGTATATATTCTTGATATGTTCAATGGTAGTAATAGGACCATCTTCACTAAAATATGGAACACTTTTGAGAGCAGCTCTTGGGATTTGATCATATTAGGCAAGTTGCAAGGGAGATGCACCCCAAAAAGGAACAAAAGGTTATATTATATCCATATTATGAATATTAATATGGATGTTAGGAATAGAAATCAATACAAAATTAGAAGATTTGAACACAAAACCTCTTTTTTAAGGATGAGTGTTGACAAACCTAGACCTTTTGGTGGAATATGGAGCTAATTTCACAAACTCTAAGGGTACACCTTTAGTAGAAAACCTAGTGGTCACCTTTGGCATGGAAAGAAGGATTGATCATCAACCAAAGACATTGAATTCTTTAATGGAGTCACCAGGTACTGAATGTAAATGTTTTTTTCTAAAACCATGTCAAAACCAACACCAATCTTGAATAATCTTCTAGGACTTAGATATCTAGGGCCCATCCAGTGTGCCAAAAATTATTGATGCTTAAATTTTCACCCTTGAAGAGATTCTCAAATCTCTTCATCCAAGTGGAAAAATGGAATCATCTCTCTTTTTGTGGTGATATTTTTTTTGAGATGAATCTCTAGATTAGGGGCTACCTCCCCTTAATGTACGTTTCAGGCTCTCTCTAATCTATTAAATATGTATGAAAAGGCAGAAGGAAAAAAATTGAGAAAAAAAATGGTGATGCACCAATATTTTATATCCTCCTAAATGATTGAAACTACTACTTAAAGGTAAAAAAGGATGTTTCACACAAAGTCACAACAAAGACATTTTTGCATTAGTATTTCATAAGTTAGATTCAGGAAGGTATTTAACATTTAGGAGGGTGGTGAATGATTATACAAAGAGAATACACATATAACACTTATAAAACATTTATACACTTAGTAAAGAATGTTAATAGAGACCTGCAACATCATTGCTTCTACACATTGGTAAGTGACCATAGATTGGCATGCTATAAAATAACCTTTTCACTAGTCATTATCAACAAGTTTTAAACTTATACTCAATAGTGAAATATGTGAATTGTGAAATCACTTGTATATTTCTTCAAGAGTTACCAATAAAAATCTACTCAGAGTTTCACTATAACCAATGGAGGCTCCCAAATGAGTAGAAATAATACATACATACATACATACATATATATATATATATATATATATATATATATATATATATATATATATATATATATATATATATATATATATATATTAGGAGGTCAAGCTAGGGAAGTTCAAAGGTCACTTAGACGTTTGTCATCTTGAAGATGGAATAGTTACACCACATTATATAAGGTGTTCTCTTTTTGTTTATGCCAATATGATCAAGATAATTTGAACTAAATTTTTCCATAAATAGGTCCATTAGTTGGAAATTCATTTGGATGCTAGTTATTCTTTATTAGCTTGTTGAGTTGTGAAATGGTATAACAACTCACTCTATCAACCTGCCTGTTTCCATTTTCTTATACACATATATTCAATATATTACCATTTATCACCTTTGTCTTTGATTTTTGGTTCCAATCAAGCCTTTCCATTAAATGGATATTTTCTATAGTCTAATATTTACATTTTATGGGCCATCACTCCTTTGTTTGAATCCCAATGGCTAGTTTTCATAGTTTGAACTTGACATTTTACGAGCCGTCACTCCTCAGGTATTTATTTAGACTTATTATGTTCAACATTATTTTAAAAAAATTGTATAAAATAATTCATTTGATCTCTTCTTCCTTTCCTTTCAGCATTTTTTCCATGGATGATTCTCCTAAAAGAATGCATTGGGTTTTTGTGTTTGACAATTTCTTCGAAAGAATTCCTTAGACAATATTTTTGAAATAATTCTTTCAGGTTTTCTCTAAGTGACCCTTCAAATTTTTGAAATTACCTTCATATTTTTTTAATGGTCCCAAAAATAATCCTTTGGACTTTGTGTAAATGTCCCTTTTGAAAGGAACACACCCTTTGGAAGAAATGTAAATGACCCCTTTAACTTGAAAGTGGCCTTCAAAAAAAATTCAAGTGTCCTTCAAGATTTTTGTCACCTACACTTTAGAAAAGATTAAGTACCTTTCAGAATTTTGGAAAGGTCTACTTGTCCCTTGGATTTAATTCCTTTGGGTTTTTTGTAAAGGATAATTTTTGTGGACTTTTTGTAAATTGCCCTTTGAAAAATGGAAGTGACCTTTCAAAATAATTGAAAATGTCCTTTAAAAACTTGTAGTTGTCCTTTAGACTTTTGGAAATGTCCCACTTAGCTTCAAATATACCCTTAAAAAACATGAAACATACCCTTAATATTTTTGGAAATGGTCCATTTTGTCTTCATGAGATTTCTTCCAAAAAAATTGTCTGAAAGAATTTGCGATTGGCTAGAAGAATACACTTAACAAAAAAAGGCCTCAAACAAAAAGTCTAAAGTAATTCTTCAAATAATTATGACACAAAACTTGAAATAATTTCTCAAAGGCTTGGTAAATACCAAAAACAAATTTCCAAAAGGATTAGACTTGCACATTTTTTATGGGCTTGTATAGAACACTTCTTACATACTGGACTTGACCAAAGATATGAACTTAGGCAGCTAAATTTTTAGATAGGGGGTGACCAATTTTGTCTTTAAAATACAAAATTTGGTCAAAAATAATCTAATGGAATATTTTTATTAGGATTATGATTTAACCTTTCAGGGGACTCTCTCAAGTTACTTCCTATGCTTTTAGACTATACAGAATTATATAGAGAGGGTACAAAATGAGGTACTTTTGAATGTTTTATAGGTTTTAGGAGGATTTTAAAGATGAAAAAAATTTGGAGAAGGATTATGAGTTGTTAAAACCCCTCATATCCATTTAATGCTTCATAAAAACTCATAATTACCTCAATGAGCTACTTCATCTTAGCTAGTCAAAACTAACATAATGTACAAGCTAGTGATAAGGGTGGAAAACTTCAAGTGAGCTAATTTTAAGGCATGAATAATGATTATAAGGCCATTGAGGATATTTAAAAGTGTCATCCATTCACCCCTATGGATTTTCATATGAATTTGGTTCTATTTTGGGAGCCAAGTGTGCAGGGTGCATGAAAGAGGAGTTTTTTAGAGCGCAGGTAGTGATAGCTCCTTTCTAGATGATTCCAGATGACCAAACCTATAACCAATGCATATAAATGAATTTATGAAACCTTTTAATTTTATTATAATCATTATACATATCCCTAATCAGTTTTGGGATGTTCAAACATGTCCAAATCATGAAAGTAGTTTTTTGAGCCAAAATGAGAACTTTCATGCCACTTTGCAAGATTTTCAAGACATGGAGAGCCACTTGTTATTTATAACCTTACATGGTTCATCCCATATCCTCTTATCATGAAAAATTAACTCCTTTTTTTATCTTGGCAAGTTTCCTTGTGACCCTTGGACTTATCTCTTCTCCTCTCTCTCTCAAGTTCTATAAGAACTAACCATTTTGGCCATTGTAGGTTATGCTCCACTTGAGTATGGTGAAACCCTACTCATTTTCATACCATTTGATCAATAATACTACTAATGTTTTACCTCTTCCATAATTTTTCATATTGTGTTTACTTGAATGATGGTTCTTGCTTAGTGAATACTATGGATTCCTTAGCATGTTGTCTTATTCTCTCACCTATTTGAAAATTATTATAGGTCATGTGAAGTTTTATATGAAATGTTATGGATTGAGTGAGTTAGTATATTCATTATTGTCATTAAATGCCCCTTTTCTAGTCCTCTTAGCCTTTCACATTCATCCACAACCCCATAATGAAACATTGATGTGAGAAGGTTCAAATTGGAAAAGTGTATGTTTTGTTAGTCATTTGTTCTCATGTGTAACATGTTGCTAGTTGGAAATCATCAACTTATTTGGTGTATCACATCCCTTATAATATTTTTATTCTTCCCTTCTACCTAACCCCCCCCCCTCGCCTCACCAAAATTTTAGTTATAGTAGTGATCCAAAGTGGTACATCAAGGGATCTATCCCTATCTAGAGATTCACCTCATTCATAGGCTACCCACAAGCCTAGAGGTGTTTCAACTGTGCCACTTAGATGAGGAGATCTGAGAAATCTCCTCAAATGGTGAAAATTCAAGTGGAAACACTACCCATCCATGAAGAATACATTGAAATCCTAATTGAGGCTCATTAAGCTCAAGTCAGAGCTAGAACTAGGGGGATGAAATAGAGGATATCTAACTTGGAAAAGGAGAATGAAGAATTGAAGTCATAGGATATGTTGTTAGTGCTTGGGGCTATGGTGAAGATGCTTAAGGAATCCTTTTTTGACATTTTTGAGGTTTTAAAACCAATAAATTTGAGGCAAAGTACATTGGCATAATATAAAATAGTGTCCAAGGGTTTAATAAACTAATGACAAGCTTTAGTGGAAAAAATAACAAGGATAATAAATGTTAGAGTTGGAAAGCATATTCTTAGATTCAAATTTATTAGTTTGGGGAATTTAAGTGTAATTCAGGGAATCATAATTGATAAAATCTAGAGTCTAAATGTGTGGTTATAAGAATTAGGGAAGATCTTAAATGATGATTAAAAACTAAGTGGAAATATTGAAAAATTCCTTAGGACCATGCTAAAATACCCTACATAGACCACTATCATAGACATAATCTAGGATGAGGAATTCAAGCATAGGGTTACCCTGGTAGTGCAAGAAATAAGGAATAAAGGTCAAAAATAGTTTAGAGTAGATAATAATAAGATCATAGATATGATCCTCAATGTTAGAGAAAGGATTGTTGAAGCAAAGAACATTAAATAAGCCATGGTCATGAATATTAGGGAATTGGATGTTTTGGCTAACAATGAAGAGGAGTGTCTCTGGAGACCATTGTGGAATTGGAGTTAGTAAATTAGGAACATCAAAAGGCCATAAATCTCCAAAAATAATAAAAAGTGAGCTCTAAGGCATAGGGCTGACCTAGTTAATATTATATTTTGTAAAAAAAAATGTAATATTTTGAAATTAGAATATTCCATTATAAAGGCATATATTAGTTTGTTAGAATATTACCTCTGGGTTAGTTTATCTTGGAAAATAAAATGTATTCTATAATGTTGTAGAAAAAGGATAGTTATCCTTAATTTTGTACATTTGTATTTTAAAATTGATTGATATACTGCCTGATCTTTTTATAAAAAGGTAGTATTATCATCTTGTAAAGGGAGAGAATTTTGAGCTAAATTTATATACTTTGAGCAATTAATACTATCAATGAATTATGTGAATATTATCCAAATTTGATGTGTCAATTTTTATTGTGGCTTTCTCTCAATTTTTGGTTCTAAATCTTAAATTTGAATAGTTTCATGAATTCTAAATTTGCATTTATGATATAGGGTTTTTAATTTGTGATTATGCTAGATTAGTTGAAGGATCTTGACTTTGATTCACTTCATTTTTTATATATTTAGATGTGTTAATGCTATTTGAGTTTGGTAACAAATATTTAAAGTAAAATCTAGTTCTTGTATAATTTCATACTATCCCTATAAATTTGTCTAGTGTATGGTGATACTAAGCTTACGCTATTTTGTATCATATACTGGTCAAATGCAGGTTCAGTTATAATTGAAACTTTGTCATGATATTTGAGTTAAGGATCAAAAATCACTTATTTTCTTCCTACCTTACCCTTCTCTTTTGGTTATTTTTTAACAAAATCACTTTAGTTTAGACTTCATTAAAAATGTCCATTTATATTAGTCTATAGTTTTAGCCTTGATCACAATTCACTATTATTAGCAAAGATACTTACAATTTGTAAAGAATTAGACCATGATGGATGCCAACCATCAATTAATATAATTTTTATGGAATAGATAAACATTTATTTGCTATTATTTAACCATAGGTAACATAAGTTTCCAAAACCTACTACTCATGCTCTAAATTCCCAAAATTGTAAAATGAGAAGTGTTCTTTGAACACTTAGGACATCTTTGTTATACATAGAGTCATCAACAAGTCCCTACTAGTGCTAAAAGAAGGGCCTTCTCTTTGTGAATTGATTGGATCTTTACTTATATTAGTGTGTTTTGATCTAAGATTGATGTTATCTTTGCACTTTTGAGTAATTTTATGCTTAAAAGTGTAAATATCATTGATCTTTGTGGTCTTTGACCTATCTTTGTGCTTCCTTTAGACAAAGATCAAGTTCTGTGAGGTTGATGCTTAGCTTTGGTAAAGATAGCTTAAAATCTGAAGACCCATAGTATTTGAGGTTAGAATAGCTTGTTTTGATCAAAGTTTGACATATCTTTCATATATTTTAGTTTATTTGAGCTTAGACTTATAAAGATAGACCATATTTGCATAATTAGACACATCTTTGAGCTAGATTAGTCAAATATTAACGTCTTTTACTTTTATTTACACAATCTTTCTAAGATGAGCTTAATGTCAAGGTTTAATCCTTGTTATTTATAAATATTAACATGATTCATCATATTTAAAATATAATATTCAATTTTCAATCTAGAATTAACTAGGATTTAAACAAGATCATAGTCAAAGATAAGAGATCCTATGCTTGAGCTTGAATTCCATAGGAAAACCAAGTGAGATAGGGGTAGGCATAGACATTATAAATATTTTCCAACCTCACCTCTTCAAGGTATCTTTACCTTTAAACTTTATCCAAGTATGGCTTGGTTGGGAGACTCTTAAATCAACATGATAGGTGTGGTACATGATCTCCCATGTAACCCTAAAAAGTACTTGCCAATATTTAGTCTAACTAGTATTACAACTACTAAAGAACATATTAAATATTTTAAAGATGATTTAAGGTTGATAAATTTCACACGTGAAGATGTAGCATGTAGGATGTTCCCCTTTGATTTTAAATATGATACCTATGAATGGTTTTTGAATTTACCTAACAATTATATTACTAGATGGGATGGTTTTACTAATGTTTTCATAGACTAGTTTGGTAAAATTATTAGTCCATGTATTATATACCAATAACTCACCACCATCAAGACAAGCAAGCCCATAATGTCCTTTAATGCTAGGTTTTAGAAAAAGTATATCAAGACCATAGAACCTTATAAACCTGATGAGGTTTTATCTCTAGAAATATATAAGGATTTAGTAGATCAGATGACTTTTGTATTTTGAAAATATCTCTTCTACCTATAACTTCACTAGCTAGGGCTTATTTTAAAGTAGTGATCATGAATGATCAAGTACAGTCCCAAGAAAAAATGGCCTATTATGTTCCAAATATCAATCCACATATACCAATTATAAACATCTTCCCCAATAACAACTATAATATTCTAGCCTTGAATCAACTCCCAACTATTAATTAATTGCCTTTGAGTCATGCTACTCCCAATCAAAATCTAAAATTCTCAAGTCATCTTGATACTAATGGATTCAATGCAAATGATCAAATATATTTAATACCAGTTATTAACAATAACCAGGTGCACAATTCTAAAACCCCCAAGAATGAGAATGAGTCGATCTTAAAAATGGTACAAAAATTAAGCACTAATTTCCTTTAGCTATAGAAACAAGTAATACTGGAGAAGGATCTGGTAGTAAATTATCATTCCAAAGTTTTAATAGGTTAAAAAATAGGTTTTAAAATGAAAGTTTCCAAAATAATAAGTCTAATGAACCATATTCTATCAATAGAATCATGGATATTAACCTCACTGACATTGCTTTGCCTAATTATTATAGAGTGCACTATACAACCAAATATGGAAAAAATGATTATATTGAGCTTTGTAAAGCTTTTTAAGCTTTCCAAGAGGATTTGGATACATTTGAAGTGGTCCCTAACAAAAAAATTACTGCAAGTACCTCAGGATCCAAATCATCTAATCAAGTCAACATGGTGGAGACATTTGATTTCCCTTTTAAAAAGGAGAACTACCCTAATGATGTCCTTGAGGATATCCAAGCCTTCCAACAATTCTTAAAGAAGACTTATCCCTTGAGGAATAGAGAGTAGAGGAAACCCTTGGCTACCTCAATGCCTCCAAATAATTTTGGAACTCATCTAGACACTTCTTCAAGCAATGATCTAAAACCACCCAAAGGGAGTACCTCTAAACTTAATGTTGATGTTCCTAGTTATTCAAACAAGACTGGTTATAATATTTTTGAGGACATGAAAAATACCAAAACTAACATCATATTACGTGAATTAATATAGATCATAGAACAAAGAGACCTCTTAATGGATTCATTGTCAAAGAAGTCCAACAAACCACCAAAGGCTGACAATGATAATATGACTATGCACAAAGCAAAGCTAGAGTCTCCTCCTTTCCTACTCACAGTCAAGATGTTTGGTAAGAACTTGCATAATTTTTTTAATTGGATTATTATGCATCCACCAATATCATGCTATTAGGTATAAAAATAACTTGGCTTGACATATATATAGTCTAATAGGGTTGTCACCCAATTAGATAAATCAAGAGTCAAGGTGGTTAGAGAGTTATTAAATGTTCATATGCAATTGAATTCTAATCCTAGAGTGCATTAGTTTATTGATATCCAAGTTTTTGACATTCCTAATGTTTATGGGATCTTATTAAGTATGGAATGTACCAAAGCTCTAAATGGCTACATGTCCACATATTTTTCACATTTATGGTTACCTTGGAAAGGAGTTTCAAACTAGATCAGGGTTGAGAAAGAGCCAAGGATGAAGCATATGATCACTGAGTACAATATTTTGAATGAAAGGGTCAACACAATTGACTCAAACTTAGTGGTTTTCAACCTAGAGTCTATAGAGGTATGTGATCCTAAGAGTACTCATGTTATTCCTAGGCTATGGAAGCTACATTTTGATGGTGTTAGGTGTAAGGTTGGATCTAGGGTTGGTATTGTCCTTACTAACCTTATTGGTAAAAAATACCATGTTTCCTATAGACTCTAATTCCCTTGCATCAATAAACTTGTTCAGTATTAATCCCTTATTTTAGGTTTATAATTTGTTATAAAAAATAAAGTCAAAGAACTACCAATCTTTGGTGACTCAAAATTAGTAGTCAACTAGGTGAGAAGCAAACATCAATTCAATCTCTCATAACTTAAGAGGTATAATTTTAGGGTCTGGGATCTAATTGAATCTTTTGATGCTTTTATCATTGTCTCCATCTCAAGAGAGGAAAACCAAGCTACTGATGAGTTGACATCTATTGTAGCCAATCTCATGCCCAACCAAGACTCCCCAAACTTTAGCATTGAGTTGATGCCTTGTCCTTCCATCCATGATAATGTAAATCATTTTTAAGTCTTTAGAGATGATCAATAGATATTGAATTTCATGACCAATTTTGGAGTAGTTAAGGCTCACATAATTGATGATATTGATGAAAATGCACTTAGGGAGGACAAATTTGATGGTAAAGTCATTCAGTTAAATGATAATAATATCCCTTAGGGGATGATTTATTTAGAGAGACTATTTGATCAAGATAATTTGGCTGAGGTTTCTAAGATTCCCAAAGTGGGAAGGACTAAACTATTTTTTTATCTTGGCCCACAAGATCAACCTCAGCTGGTTAATGTATGGAAAGCCTGCATAAAAATTGAGAATAAGAAGGGTAAGGATCTATTAACCAAGTATAAGGATGTCATAGCTTGGTCCTATGATGATTTAAATATACTTTATCTAAGAGTCATCACCCATAAAGAAAGTTGTAAGCCCTTTAGGCAAAAAAAAGGCTTATGAACCTTATCTTAAAACCAATGATCTTCAAAGAGGTCAAGAGATTACTAGATGATAGAATTGTGTTTCCTATCAAGCATTCTAACTAGGTGGCTAATTTGGTGTCAATCAGGAAGAAGAATGGTGATATTAGGCTATGTATTGACTTTAGAAATTTTAACAAAGCATCTAAAAAGGATAACTATCCTCTTCCCTCTCTTGACCAGGTGATACAAGTTATTTTAGGATAAGCCATGATGGTTTTTTAGGTTATAACCAAGTGTTAGTTGACAAAAAAGATAGGATGAAGACATCTTTTAATAAACAAATGGGAGACCTTTGCCTACGAAATAATTCCTTTTAATTTAATCAACGTAGGAGATACTTTTCAAAGGGCCATGGAACATGCCTTCCAAGGTCTGATAGGTAAGTGCATCATTATATTTATGGATGATTTAACCATTTTTTTAAAAATAGGGAAGATCACCTTATGAATGTGCACAAAGTTTTTGAGAGATGCAGAAGGTATGGAATCTCCTTAAATCCCAAGAAAAGAATCTTTTGTGTTACTGAAGGTAAATTGTTGGGTCATGTCATAACTAAAGATGGGATCTCTATAGATACTAAAATAGTGTAATCTATATCTAAGATAGAGCTTCCAAATAGTAAGAAAGAGCTAAAATCATTTTTTGGTAAGATAAAATTTGTAAGAGAGTTAATTTTTGTCTTTACAAAGATTGTCAAGACATTCTAAAGAAGGATGCTAAGGTCTCATGGAATAAAGATTCTAGGAAGGCATTCAATGACATCAAAAAAGCAATTAGCCAAGCTGTAGTACTCATAATTCCTAATTTTTCAAAGAACTTCTATCTATATTATTTTGCATTTGACCATACTATGGTTGCAATTTTAACTTAGAAGGTTAATGGGTGTGATCACCCAATAGATTTCATGAGTACTAACTTTAAGAATGTTGAATTGAATTATCCATTGATTAATAAAAAAGCATATGCACTAGTTAAGGTAGTAAATAAATTTAGGAATTATATCATTATAAATAAGGTGCATGCTATTTTACCTAACCCTACCACTAAGCTCATGCTAAGCCAAAATGAGCTGGGAGAATGTAGAGGTAAATGTATGTTAGTTTTGTAGGAATATGAAATAGAAATTAAAAAGGAAAAACTAGTAAGATGCCAAGGTTTAATCCAAATTATTGTTTTAGATTATGGTAAAAGAAAGTTTTTAAGGGACCTCGAAACCCTTTAATAGAATCAAAAAAGATAAAGCATTAACAGCCACTAGGATAGGCAGTCCTAAAACCTACTGAAGAGCAGCATCAAAATCAGCTTTTATAGGGACAACATCAATATCCAATTTATGAGTGCTATTCTACCCCCTAATTTTCCAAATAATAATCTTTGTATCTATTTTTTAGGGGTAAAATCTAGAATAGTTTCTTGCCTACCATCAGCAATATTCTGCATACTTTCTAACTCTCTGGTTTTCTTAGTGGATCTTCTTCCCGTTTTGTCCAGGGAACCAACATCTGGTTTCACCTTTTAGAATGCTATTCAACTATTTTTTGCTGATCTATTTTGCTGCTTCTATTTTCTACCCCCTTAGTATTGATCTTTTTTTTGACCCTTTTTCTTTAGTTTAGTTTATGCTTTGAATTTTCTCCATTATCTTTCACAACTTCTAGGGAAGGAGGCTCATCCATAGGAACATCATTATCAGCCTAAGATAACACCTGGATCTCCTTGTACTAAGAAAAAAGAAGATCTCCCTCTGATTTATTTCCATCTTCAGCCAAGAATTCACCTTCCTCTAGCAAAATTTTATCATCTACATCTCTCCATCGATCTTCTATCCTTTGATAGAAAATGATTTGTTTTACTATATCTATCAGGTCATCTATTCTTTGTTTAGATATTATGGTATCTGATTGCAAACCATAT